>OU779872.1:3865000-4465000 GCA_916999025.1 Orgyia antiqua
AATTTTGACAGTTGCATATCGGGATGTTTCACTCATTAGCGCTTTAGACTTCTTATCCTTAAACATTATGGTAGTAGCCTGTTTACGGTTTGTCAAGTAACTTGTTGTATAATATTCATGTACTATTTTAATAAGGCGCTAAAGCTATTTTTAGAATAACTTGTATACCTAGTTCAAAAACTAAAAAACACGCTTGTAAATCCTGAATATTATTTTAAATTATTACATTATCATCATTCCTTAATATGTGTGTAACATTTCAGATCAATCCGACTACTGCAAGTGAGTGAACAATCACTTTCAAAGATTCTGTTACATAGATTAATACATTGATAGATACGTACTGAATTATTATATGCATAAATAAGTAAAATTAATAATTCTTACCTTAT
The DNA here is from genome assembly GCA_916999025.1 of Orgyia antiqua. NCBI lineage: Eukaryota > Metazoa > Arthropoda > Insecta > Lepidoptera > Erebidae > Orgyia > Orgyia antiqua. The sequence continues at coordinate 3,865,393 of OU779872.1, forward strand.
ATATTCAATCTATTTGTATAACACATAAGCACCAAGTACTTCTAGAATTTACCGCAACACACTGAACAGAGTTATTCTGGTAAATACGTAGTCATACGCATGAATAGATCGAGACTGTGTGCACAAATAGGTGAAGCGGATAGCGGAGCGATTAGCGGATAGCAAGCTATGTTAAAAACCTTTAAAATATAAATTATTCAGAGCCGTCTTCGTCGTTTTAATCAACAGTAGCTAATATCTGCAATTACATGTGCGTTTGTAGTTTGTACAATTTATTTGCAAAGACCCTTCTTGCAAACCAAACTGTGTAGTTTTGAAGATATAACCTCACATAGGGACATGCATACAAAATAACGACTTTGTTTTATAATTTAATATTTATTTGTTTTATAATTTATAATATAATTTAAAATTATAATAACTAAAGAAGATGTGATTTTCCTAATTAAATTATTACTACCTTGGGATACATTGTTTCTATTTAAGTAACTAACGAGATAAGATATAACCTTGGTAACATTGTATTCTTTCGGGATAAAAAGCCTAATTATGTTATTCTGATGTATAAGCTACATTATTGTAAAGTTTTAATAAAATCCATTCAGTAGTTTTTGCGTGAAAGAGTAACAAACATACAAACTTGACGGGCTTCGTGGTCTAGTGGTTCGTATTACGGACTGCCGATCATGAGGTCATGGGTTCGATTCCCGCCTCGGACAATCATTTGTGTGATATTTATAGTTGTCATACAAATGTTTGTACTGCGTCTGGGTTTTTCTATGTATTATAAGTAGGTACCTATGTATTTACAAAATAAAGTAGTATGTATTCTATCCGTATTCTGGTACACATAACACAAGCATATAAGCTTAGCTTACGACCAGAGGACGTTGTGTGTAATGTCCATGATTATTTATTTTATTTAAACATACCTGTACCGAACTCAGAGAGATAAATCGCTCGCTTGTACAATATGTACTGAGGTTTAATAAGGGGTTGTGAAGGGTGGGTGATCACTGGCGCATGCAACAGGTAGCACAGGGGAACTATGGAGACGACTTTACTATTATAAACATTCTACCAGGGGACCAGGGGACGCTTGATAATAGTACCAATTAAACATGCATAAATAGTATCACTTTTCCGTGTGGTGACTGATTAAGAATACAAGTGTCACCACCCCATCTCCTCCAGGGTGCTGTAAAAGTCAGCTAAGGGACATTGCCCATAGAAAAAATATACTCTGTGAAAGACGGAAATCTCGAAAATAAACCCTGTGCCAATACGCCTGGTCAGCGCGGCACAGTAGACCATAATCCCTCCCAAAGTGGAGGAGGCCCGTGCCCAACAGTGGGACGTAAATCGGCTACAGAGGACCCTTCGTGTGAGTTGAAGTTCGGTTAAGTTTTTTGATGCCTCAAAATTAGTCGCAATTGCAGCTCTTTTTGGGTTATGTATAATAATAATAATATTACTAGTGCGTGGAATTTAGAAAATTTTCCCCGTTTTTGCAAAATTTTTCACTACTGCTTCGCTTCTACTGGTCGTAGCGTGATGTTATATAGCCTAAAGCCTTCCTCGATAAATACCCTATCTAACACTGAAAGAATTTTTCAAATCAGCCGAGTGGTGCCTGAGATTAGCGCGTTCGAACAAACAGACTCTTCAGCTTTATAATATCACGGTATAAGAAATTCAATTGTTAATTTATGTCTTTGTTAACATCCCAAGCGATTTTATTCTCATCTTTAACCCCACAACTCTTTAACAGATTCCACAGATCACTTCCAATAGAATCCGCACGCCAGGTAATCAACGCACACCAAAAATATGCGTTGGCTTAGAATGAATGAGAACTCTGCGTAGTTTTGCTGCGACCAATTTATGAAAATTTATCGTTCAAACAAACAAACAAACTCTTCCGCTTTTTATTGTTAGTAAGTATACATTAATAATTTCAAAAGTCACTTAGAATAATATTTAAAAGAATAACGACTCTATTACTAAACTTATTCGTGTGCCCTTACCTTAAAATATATTGAACAACATAATATATGTATCGACCCTATACATAATACTACCTGTGGATTGCGTTCGTACGCGTGGAATACAGAAAAATTTTTTGAAAATTTTTTTACTGATGCTTCGCTCCTATTGATCGTAGCGTGATGTTATTAGCCTAAAACCTTGCTCGATAAATGCCCTATCTAACACTGAAAGAATTTTTCAAATCGGCCCAATGGTTCCTGAGATTAGTGCGTTCAAACAAGCGTGCTTTTTAGTTTTTATTTGTTGTTTATTTGTGTTTGTAGAAGTGATACAAATTGTTATACGAGCGAAGTCAGGGCGGTTTTCTAGTAAAATGTAAACTAGAGTGAAATTTTTAATCGTCTTGAGCCATTTAAGCCATTTAATCAGAATTACTCAATAATTTAACAATAGTATATAATTGGTCAAGTGCGAGTCGGACTCGCGCACGAAGGGTTCTGTACCATTATCTATGCAACATAAGGCAACGTTATTAGTATCGAGCAAGAAACGGTAAAAAAATCATGTTTGTTGTATGGGAGCCCCCCTTAAATATTTATTTTATTTTATTTTTAGTATTTGTTGTTATAGCGGCAATAGAAATACATCATCTGCGAAAATTTCAACTGTCTAGCTATCACCGTTCTTGAGATACAGCCTGGTGACAGACGGACGGACGGACGGACGGACGGACGGACGGACGGACGGACGGACAGCGAAGTCTCAGTAATAGGGTCCCGTTTTTACCCTTTGGGTACGGAACCCTAAAAAAGCATGCGATCATTAACTATATAGATTTTTTTTTACTGACATAATCACCCAGATTGATAGGCAGAAATGGAGGTGGACAGGACACATGATCCGAGACCCTCAAGAAAAATGGAGTCTTAAGGTCACAGAATGGCATCCCAGAGATGGAAAACGGAATAGAGGACGGCCACACTCCAGATGGGAAGATGACCTGAAGCTCACAGCCGGCCATCTCTGGAGAAGGGTAGCGCATGACAGAACGCAATGGAAGATCTTGGAGGAGGCCTATGCCAAAAGGCACTCGGAATTACGGGATATATTATGAAAAATACTAATACATAATATACTAATAATAAACTTATAATAAACTAGCTGTACTCCGCGGTGTTACTCGCGGTAAAAAGGATAAAAAATCAAGCCTTCAGGACGCGCACGCCAGAATAGCTCGCAGATGGTAGATTTTTCCTACTTACTTGACACAAAAAGTCACAATTTCGACAATTCACACATTATCCTTATAAATTGTAGCCTGTATGTTATTCTGATGTAACTATAAGCTACATTATAAATAGTAAATAAATAATAAAAATTCACGGAAACATAATACAATAACATGAAAAGTAGTTTATGTATTTTATCCGTATTCTAGTACCCATAACTCAAGCATAATAATACGTATATAGAGGACGTTGTGTGAAATGTCCATAAATATTTATTTCTTTATGGACATTTCACACACCGTCCTCTGGTCCCAAGCTAAGCTTATATACTTGTGTTATGTGTACCAGAATACTGATATACTACATATACTACTTTTCTTTTGTAAATACATACTTATAATACATAGTAAACACACAGACGCAGTACAAACATTTGTATGACAGTTAAAAATATCACACAAATGATTGTCCCGAGCGGGAATCGAACCCGCGACCTCTTGATCGTACATTATTGTAAAGTTTCATTAAAATACATTCAGTAGTTTTTGTGTGAAAGAGTTACAAACATACAAACATACATACTTACAAACTTTCACATTTATAATATAACTAGCTGACCCGGCAAACGTTGTTTTGCCATATTAAAAAGAAAAGTTTGAAAAATAGATGTTGGCCGATTCTCAGACCTACTGATTATGCATGTAAAATTTCATAAAAATCGGTCAAGCCGTTTCGGAGGAGTACGGTAACTAACACTGTGACACGTAAATTTTATATATAAGAAGATTAGGATTAAATACTTATATAAAATTAAATTATTATTGAAACATGAAATTGTTTTATTATACATCGACATAACAAAAGATTAATGGTCTTATTCATAATGATTTATCGGAGGTTTAAACGGAGATTTTATTGGAGAGATAATAAATGTTTTAGCGTAAAAAGACTACTACAGACAAGTTTTGACAATAAATTTTCGTGAATCTATTTTAGCGAACTTTTAAACCTCCGATAAGTCATTATGAATAAGACCATTAATAATTGACTTATTATAATTTTAATTTATTAAATTAAATCTATAATTACCATTATAAAGCTGAAGAGTTAGCTTGTTTGAACGCGCTAATCTCAGGAACTAGGTCTGATTTGAAAAATTCTTTCAGTGTTAGATAGTACATTTATCAATGAAGGCTTTAGGCTATATAACATCACGCTATGACCAGTAGAAGCGTAGCAGTAATTGAAAATGTTGCAAAAAACGGGGAAATTTTCTAAATTCGTAGGGAATCACGGTAGGCTTGTTGAAAAAATATCGATACATCGATATATATCGGCGATATTTAATTTTTAGATATTAGAAATATGTACTATATTACCGGCTAACACTCACAGTTATATGCATATGCTCGAAACCTGGGTCGACATCTTCGATCCCAAAACTGTGAGTGTTAGCCGGTAATATAGTATTTCTAATATGACTCAAACTCACGAAAATTTCAATACGAAAATTTTTTAGATATATTGATGTATCGATAAAATTTCAAGTATCGAAATGGTATAAAAATCGATATTTTTTTCAGACCGAAAACCAAGTATATACCTACTTTCTATATGTATAGGGTATTAACATTTTTTTTTTGACAAATTACTCTTTGTCTTTTGTTTAGTTTTTTGGTTGACTCTCGATTTGATGCTTCTTAATTTGATATCGAAACCTTTTGAGTCCTATTCGGACTTAGTCAGTTTTTTAATTTTGCCGATATATCGACATTTTACAAATAAAAAATCGAAGCCGATATAGATATTTTTATATATATCGATACATCGATATTTTATTCGTTTCCGACATCCCTAAATCACGGATTACAGCTGATATCATGTAGATATTAGGATGAAACCCTTCTATGTGAGGCCAACACGTGATTGTCTAGTTTATTATTCCTAACAAGAGAGTTCAATTACTTTTTAATTGAATCTCAGTTAAATATATTTAATTGATGATATTGGTATCAATTCTACGTCCACAACTAAACAAAACTAAAAAATTAAAATTGTTAGTTTAAATTAATAACACAATTCGTCAATGTTAGCAGAACTTTGTTATTATAAAAAACTGTGTATTATAAACTGACGATTTTAATTAATTAAAATGTGTATGTCGTAGGAGACTTCGTCAAATGTTGTAGTTAACGTAGTTAGCTTGTCCAGTATTGTAAGGTCTTTAGATAGATGACTGCTCTGGCTGTAAATACAGGTGATTCCTATGATGTTTTCCGATATATATCTATAAGTACTTATACTAAGTTTGTTTGTTTGAACGCGCTAATCTCAGAAACCACTGGCCTGATTTGAAAAATTCTTACAGTGTTAGATAGGGTATTTAACGAGGAAGACTTTAGTTAGGCTATGTAACATCACGCTACGACACGAGTAGAAGCGAAGCGGTAGTTAAAAATGTTGGAAAAACGAGGAAAATTTTCTAAATTCCACGCAGACGGAGTCGCGGGCAATAGACAGAAAAGAAAGAAAGAAAGAAAATGTTTAAATCTGACTTGCGAACAAGGTTACATAAAAAAAGAAATTACATAGGTACATATTATTAATAAGAAAGTACAAAAACAAAAAACAGAAAAAATAAACATACAAAATAAAATAAAATAAAAATAAATTACACTTGACAATTAGAAATTTTAATTATGGTACAATTAAACAACAAAAAAAAAAAACAAAATGATAATAAAATAAAATATTTTTGCTCGCAACCCGCCTATAGCTAGTAACAAAATAACCAATTACATAATTAGTAATACAGCTATACATAGTTGTTTTCATTTTTTAGTTAAGTTTAGTTAAGTTATGCATGTAGAATTGTTACAATTGGTAGTTATAGGTGTTCTCTAACATTAACCTCGATGGAATGCAGTCTCGTCGCTTACGAAACGTAGCAATAACCGGTCACCAATTTTCGGGAGACATGCGGTTATGTAACTTAGATGTAGGGTGTCTTACATTTTGTTATTTGACGGAATTTCTCATGTTCAAAATTTCAAATTCAAATATTTTTAGTGTGGATCATAGAATCATAGGTACAAAATGTTGTTATACAGAGATAATTTTCACCTATAGGAATTGTTTAGATTAAGTTAATGTTATTACAAGCCTCGTCAAGAGGTCGCAGTTCGATTCCCGCTTGGGACAATAATTTGTGTGATATTTATAATTGTCATACAAATGTTTGTACTGCGTCTGTGTGTTTACTATGTATTATAAGTATGTATTTACAAAAAAAAAAGTAGTATATGTAGTATATCAGTATTCTGGTACACATAACACAAGCATATAAGGCTTAGCTTGGGACCAGAGGACGTTGTGTGAAATGTAGATGAATATTTATTATTTATTTATTATTTATAATGTAGCTTATTCATCAGAATAACATACAGGCTACAATTTATAAGGATAATGAATATTCCATTGTCCATGAACATTTATTAAAAAAAAAATCTTTACTTCTTATAAAAAAAGTCGTTATTTTTGTATGTATGTCCCTATGTGAGCTTATATCTTCAAAACTACGCAACGGTTTTTGATGCGGATTTTTTTAATAGATACTAGTTGAAGGGGAGTTTTGGTCAGTGTGGTGACGGATTAAGAATACAAGTGTCACCACCCCATCTCCTCCCAAGGGTGCTGTGAAAGTCAGCTAAGGGATATTGCACACAGATAACATCTTCTGGATATCAATCATGATTCATGGATATCGGAAAACTCGACAATAAACCCTGTACCAACACGCCTGGTCAGCGCGGCACAGTAGACCATAATCCCTCCAGGGGCGTAGCTACCGCCGTATCAGCCCTATCAATTATACGGGGCCCCAGACGAGCGTAAGCAAAAATTAATAAATACTTCCCAATTTTTTTTTATTTCAGAAATGACATAATATGATGAATAAATATTTCTATAAATTTTATGCACACATTTTTTTCTTTTGTTGGCGTTTACCCCTCTTAAGGGTCCCTAAATAATTTTTTTATACGGGGCCCCACCAAGGCATGCTACGCCCCTGAATCCCTCCCAAAGTGGAGGAGGCCCGTACCCAACAGTGGGACGTAAATGGGCTGGAGAAGAGAAGAACAGTTGAAGAGGATAGTTTTTTGTTTTTAACCAATATATTAAGATTTGGTATGTATTTATGTAGCGAAGGGCTCAATGACTATAAACGCAGGTGAAACCGCGGGCATTAGCTACTAATATGATAAAGCTGAAGAGTTTGTTTGTTTGAACGCGCTAATCTCAGGAACCACTGGTCCGATTTGAAAAATTCGTTCAATGTTGGATAGTATATTTATCGAGGAAGGCAATAGGCTATTTATAACATCACGCTAAGACCAAAAAAATTGGTCAAGTGCGAGTCGGACTCGCGCACGGAGGGTTCCGTACCATTATCTATGCAACATAAGGCAACGTTATTAGTATCGAGCAAGAAACGGTAAAAAAATCATGTTTGTTGTATGGGAGCCCCCCTTAAATCTTTATTTTATTTTATGTATTTGTTGTTATAGCGGCAATAGAAATACATCATCTGTGAAAATTTCAACTGTCTAGCTATCACCGTTCTTGAGATACAGCCTGGTGACAGACGGACGGACGGACGGACGGACGGACGGACGGACGGACGGACGGACGGACAGCGAAGTCTCAGTAATAGGGTCCCGTTTTTACCCTTTGGGTACGGAACCCTAAAAAGCACAGCTAAATTGAAATTACTACCCAAAGTCTATTCACAGCTAATTATTTGAATATAATATTATAATTAAGTAAATAAATTGTTTAAAATGTAGTTGAAATATTTAAAAAAGTTGTTACAACAAATATGTAATGTGTGGAGTTAATCACTTTCATTAATCTTTACATAATGAGTTTTCTAAAATTACTTAGTTTTTATTGCATTGTTTTATTAAAAATATTACATCATTTTAATATATTAAAACTGGCAGTTTCCTGCAACTTCGTTCGCGTCAAAGTCAAAGTAATTTTTTTTATTTCAAGTTGTCATGTTTTACCAAGGAGGTTATATGTAGGGAGCAACAACTCGGGAACATAGATTTGTCCCAAGGCCCGGCACGTTTACGGTTTAACTTAACGGTTTACTTTTCTTCTTACTAGCTTTCTCTTTTACTCCAGCTCAAAAAGAAAAAGTTAGGAAGGCTACTAAATAGGCTCTTTGTCATTTATTTTTCTTAATGTGTTCAACTAAAAAGCAGCAGACCGGATTCATTGTACCGAGTGTTACGTCTAGATCTATATCGTAAGTCTATGCAGACGAGAAACTCCATAGTTTTTTTTCTTTTCTCTTTTATTCTTTTTTTCTCTTCTTTTTTATTCTTTCCTCTTTTTTTTTAATAATTGCGTGTAATTTAGATACCTTAACAAATCTATACTGCGGAATATAAAGCGGAAGAGTTTGTTTTTTTGTTTGTCTGTTTGTTTGTTTCTTTAAACGCGCTAACCTCAGGAACCACTCGGCCGATTTGAAAAATTCTTGTTAGATAGGGCATTTATTGGGGAAGGCTATATGACATCACGCTGCGACTAATAGGAGTGAAGCATTAGTGAAAAATGTTGTAAAAATAGGGAAGATTTTCTAAATTCCACGCAAACGAAGCCACGGGAACAGCTAGCTATGAATATTTATTTAAAAAAATATTTTAGGATTATCCGCTAATTTAAGAAAGTCATGGTGTCTCTAAGTGAAAGTAGAGTCGCCCTACGCACAAGTGAAAGTTCACTCTAGTGAACAGATCCGCATGTAGTGCCCCCCTAGCCCCCCTCGTATGCCCCCACAATGCCCCCGTACGGCAGGTGGATACTCAACATAGTTTTAATCAAATCGGTCAAGTGCGACTCGGAAATACTTCAATAAAATTACGTCCGCCTCATCTTTATTTAATAAAACCAAGTGTCCGGAAAACTTGAAAACTTACAGTTAGACAAAAAAAAATTATTGAAATTTTACACAATATCCTCTGGTCTCAAGCTAAGCTTATATACTTTTGTAAATACATACTTATAATACATAGTAAACATACAGACACAGTACAAACATTTGTATAACAATTATAAATATCACACAAATTATCGTCCAGAGCGGGAAAAGGGATATACCGAGCATAGCCCTCTCCGTAGCACGCTGTGCAACCTTGAGCTTAGATATGGAGGCTGTCTTTTAAAGACCACGTTTCTGTTCCGTATTTCATCGCTGGTAACACACACTGGTCATAGACCTTCGTCTTAGTTAACTTACGAATCATTATGTTAATCTATATATTTCAATGGCCTTATTCATAACGACTTATCGGAGGTTTAAAAGTTCGCTAAAATAGGTTCGCGAAAATTGTCAAAACTTGTTATTCATAATAGGTTTAAACGGAGATTTTATCGGAGAGATAATAAACGTTTTAACGTAAAAAGTTAATTCATCAGTAGGTAGTATTTACAATATTATTTACAAAACATAAAATAGGGTTACACAAAATTTTAAATTACAAAAAAAAGGAAACTAAAGTATATTATAAAATAAAAAATATATAAAAAAAACAAAAAAAAACATTTTTTTGCGTAAAAAGACTATTATGAATAAAAAGTTTTGACAATTTTCGCGAACCTTATTTAGCGAACTTTTAAACCTCCGATAAGTCATTATGAATAAGACCAATAGCATAGCCAATAGTTTAGAATATAAAGTAGGTGTGTATGAACTAAAAAGTCATAAAGCGGAAGAGTTTGTTTGTTTGTTTGAACGCGCTAATCTCAGGAACTACTGGATCGATTAGAAAAATTCTCAGTGTTGTATGATGGTTTTTCACTGTTCGCTCCCATTAGTCACAGCCAGGGCCCCAAGCCTGCTAATACAATATTTTCACAATGACAGCTCAATGGCACCATTATGACGCCATAGTGGCATCATCTGTGACAAAATATCAAGATTGGTGTCATTATGACACCAAAATAAATAAATATTCAGGGACATTTCACACAACGTCCTCTGGTCCCAAGCTAAGCTTATTATGCTTGTGTTATGGGTACCTGGGTACCAGAATACGGATAGAATACATTTACTACTTTTCTTTTGTAAATACATACTTATAATACATAGAAACACCCAGACGCAGTACAAACATTTGTATGAAAATTAGAAAAATCACACAAATGATTGTCCCGAGCGGGAATCGACCCCGCGACCTCTTGATTGGCAGTCCGTTACATAAACCACTCAACCACGAGGCTCGTCAATATAATGGTAAAATGGTCAAAATAATGGTGCCATAATGGCGGAATTTTATCAAATTGGTAGTCTACCATTACTTTTTAGGGTTTCGTACAAACCCTTATAGGATCACTCCGGTGTCTGTCTGTCTGTCTGTCCGTCTGTCAAACTTTTTTTACTCGGCAACGGATGAAGGTATCAACTTGAAACTTATACGATATATAGATCTATGCGGTCCCCTGCTGCAAAAAATACAATCAATCTTTCACCTCTACGCATTTAAAAGATATAACCGAATTACGACCATTTTTAAGAATTTTCGACTTATGCTAGGGAATCAAAATTCAAGGTTACTTCCCGTTGCCCTAGAGCCTTGAAATTTGGCATAGACCAAGTCTATATAGTGCTGATATAGGAAAAAATCCAAAAACTTATAATTTGTCATCACATCACAAGAAAAAAGTGTTTATACTAATACCAACTTATGAAGTAGCTGAAATGTAGGCAATTCCCTAAATTTCAACTACAAAATTAAGTTGGTGAGTTGTTTTGAGTTTAATTAAATGATTATTTGAATGCAGTTACTTATGTTTATATGTCTAGTAGGTACGAAATCCTAAGTGTGCGAGTTTACCTCGCTATTGACAGGTTTTTGTCATAATGACGGCATCAGTGACTGACCATTGTAACATTATTATACAGGGTGTCCCAGAACTCAACGTCAAGCCGAAACGGGGTGACAGGATAGATCATAACCATCACGAGAAAAATCAGAAAAAAAATCTATCCCATGCAGTTTGAAAATTATGGGCATTTTAAGAAAAACCTAGAAATTTGGTCTAACTGTACCATTTTTCGGTTATTGTGGTTAATTTTTATTATTTTTGGTCATTTAAACTTTGGAACCGTAACCCTAAATAACATCTCGAGAATCACAGTCTAAAATAATGACACAATTACCCCAAGTTTCCTAGAATTTAGACTATTTGTTAAACTATGAATTTAAAATTTTCAAACTTTGTCGACTTTGAAACACCCTCCTTTAAAAAAAATGTACTAGAGTGCCTTGGCAAGTGCCATTAAGAGTTGGCGCATTTAATCAGGATTGTAAAATGGTACAATACTTGTAAGTTTCGTACTAAAAAAAACGAGTAAAAAATAAAAACCTCAAGTAACCCGATTTTTGCTAACCCATTTTACTCAGGAAAAATGTTTTTTATTCGCACAAGCCCTTGGTAGGTTCTTTATTTTACGGCAAAATGATGAGAGAGATGGATAGTGGACATGTTTGCCATGAGCGAGCGAGACAGATAGTGACGCCACGCAGTGAGACGGAGATGCATCGTTTAAACGAGTGCGAATGAAACAGATACAGACGCCATACCAAGCAAATAGCTACGCTGCCAGTCTGACACCAGTTAGTACATTTCGCTCATTCGTCTACTGCGCACCTTTCCGTATTCGCTTGTGTTAATTTAGTACTGACAACTTTGGCTTTTCTTTTTGGACTTGGATTTTTGTGAATTGGACTTGTTGATTACATACCGGCAACTTTGGCTTCTCTCTTTTGGAATTGGACTTTTGTGTTGACATCCTTCTCATCACTATGCCTACGCGCTACACTTCACAAGAATATGCGAACATGCATCTCATTTATGGGGAATGCAGATGCAACGCAAGTGCCGCCGCTAGACTTTATCGTGAAAGATATCCAAATTTAGAGCGCTATCCGGATCACCGCGTGTTTGTTAATGTGCACCATTCACTCACAGAGGACGGCCATTTCCCGAATCAAATACGGGCTGGAGGTAGACCTCGCTTTCCTTACGAAGAAGAAGTGTTGGAAGAGGTCGCAGATGACCCAAGTATTTCCGTTCGTGGAATTGAAGAAAGAACGGGAATACCCAAAAGCACAGCACATCGTATTTTACAAAGAGCTGAAATGCATCCATTTCACGTACAACGAGTTCAAAGTCTTCTCCCTCGAGATTATCCTGAAAGGATTTCATTTTGTAGAACAATGCTACAGAGGCATAATGAAAATCCCCAATTCATCCAAAAAATTCTCTGGTCAGATGAATCTACATTTAAAAAAGATGGCTACATAAACTTACACAATTTTCATGAGTGGCATGTGGAGAATCCACATTTAATGCGAGAAGACCGATCCCAATATCGCTTTAAAGTTAACCTGTGGACAGGAATTTTAAACGGCAAAATAGTTGGGCCTTTTGAGCTGCCTGAGAATTTGAATGGCACGAATTACCTAAATTTTTTACGAGAAAATTTACCAAGTTTGTTAGAGGACGTACCACTAACAGATCGTTGCCACATGTGGTATCAACAAGATGGCTGCCCAGCGCATTACGCAGTGCAAGTAAGAGATTTCCTTGACCAAGAATATCCGGGAAGGTGGATTGGACGTTCAGGCACTATCTCGTGGCCAGCCCGTTCCCCAGATTTAAATCCCCTGGATTTTTTTTATTGGGGCGTTCTCAAAGAAAAAGTTTATTCTAAGCCCATTGAGAGCGTAGCCGAGCTGCGTGAACGAATTTCTCAAGCTGCTGAGGACATCAACTCTCGAGGATATGCCCGGCTAATAAGTAGATCTTTTTTAAGAAGATGTAGGGCGTGTGTTGAAGCTGATGGTAAACAATTTGAACATTTGTTTTAATAAAAAATGTTATTTTCAAATCTGACTTTTATTCCAATAAACCTAAACAAAACAAGGTCAACATTTTTCATTATTTTATTAGTATTTTGTTGCTTTGGTAAAAGTGGCGTCACTATCTGTCTCGCTCGCTCATGGCAAACATGTCCACTATCCATATCTCTCATCATTTTACCGTAAAATAAAGAACCTACCAAGGGCTTGTGCGAATAAAAAACATTTTAACTGAGTAAAATGGGTTAGCAAAAATCGGGTTACTTGAGGTTTTTATTTTTTACTCGTTTTTTTTAGTACGAAACTTACAAGTATTGTACCATTTTACAATCCTGATTAAATGCGCCAACTCTTAATGGCACTTGCCAAGGCACTCTAGTACATTTTTTTTAAAGGAGGGTGTTTCAAAGTCGACAAAGTTTGAAAATTTTAAATTCATAGTTTAACAAATAGTCTAAATTCTAGGAAACTTGGGGTAATTGTGTCATTATTTTAGACTGTGATTCTCGAGATGTTATTTAGGGTTACGGTTCCAAAGTTTAAATGACCAAAAATAATAAAAATTAACCACAATAACCGAAAAATGGTACAGTTAGACCAAATTTCTAGGTTTTTCTTAAAATGCCCATAATTTCCAAACTGCATGGGATAGATTTTTTTTCTGATTTTTCTCGTGATGGTTATGATCTATCCTGTCACCCCGTTTCGGCTTGACGTTGAGTTCTGGGACACCCTGTATGATTGTAATAACAGAATTAGCAGAATTGGCCCCCAGATGTTATGTAGCCTTCTTCGATAGGTGTTTGGATACACTATTTATGAGTACACGTTACACACACATAGGTAGATAGATAGATACAAGCGTAACTAATTTAAACCATGTTAAAAATCCCAAAATGACAACTGTAATCACAGACAATTAAACTTTCTCAGTTATAACAAATATTTTACGTAATATACAAAAATAAATAACAATTACAACAATAATTTATTTAAATAAGATTTATTTGAATTAAAATCGCGGAAGTACATACAATAATATTTATTAAATTATATATACAGGGTGGTTACTTTTAAATGGGGAAAATTTACCCCTCTCGTGGGGTATATAATAAGTATCGTTATTAACATAATATATTCGGGTTTCGTGCACTAGTGGTTCAGATAACGGACTGCCATTCACGAGGTCGCGGGTTCGATTACCGCACGGAACAATCATTTGTGTGATATTTATAATTGTCATACAAGTGTTTGTACTGCGTCTGTGTGTTTACTATGTATTATAAGTATGTATTTACAAAAGAAAAGTAGTATACATATAAGCTTAGCTTGGGACCAGAGGACGTTGTGTGAAATGTCCATTAATATTTATTTTTTCATTTTATATCGCCCCCAAGTTACGGGATAAGGGCCATAAGGATGATGATGAGTATTTGTTGTGATATCATCAACTGATATACTTAAACTGTGTAATGTCCATCTCTCTATCTATCATCGTTACAGAGATACAGTCTGGTGATAGATAGTGAAGTAACAGTAATAGGGACCCGTTATACCTTTTGGGACGGAACCTTAAAAACCTCTCTCTTTCTTTATCTCCCTCCAGCCCATTTATGTCCCACTGTTGGGCACGGGCCTCCTCCGCTTGGGGAGGAATTATGGTCTACTGTACCGCGTTGATCAAGCGTGTTGGTACAGGGTTTAGTTTCGAGTTTTCCATCTCTCACACAGGATGTTATCTGTGTACAATATTACAAATTAAATGGTCTTATTTATTACATTAATGACTTATTACATTATTACATTATTACATTACATACAATTATTACATTAATGACATTAATGACTTATCGGAGGATTAAACAATTATGGTCTTATTCATAATGACTTATCGGAGGTCTAAAAGTTCGCTAAAATTGGTTCGCGAAAATTGTCAAAACTTGTTATTCATAATAGTCTTTTTACGATAAAACGTTTATTATCTCTCCGATAAAATCTCCGTTTAAATCTCCGATAAGTTATTATGAATAAGGCCGTAACTTTATCGGAGAGATAATAAAAAATTTATCGTAAAAAGACTATTATGAATGAGAATTTTTGACAATTTTAGCGAACCGATATTAGCGAACTTTTAAAACTCCGATAAGTCATTATGAATAAGACCATTAGTTGGTACAGCACCCTGGCTTCCCAGGGTGTGTCTGTGTACAAACCCTGGTCACCCTGTTTTCTTCAAAAAGGGGTAGTGGCAAATGTATTCTTATTCCGAACTTAGATCATCCTATATAAATAAGAATGTTGCCAGCATGAACACAGAATTACAATTAATTAAAGTTATCTAACTAATTATTCCACATAAATATACAAAAATTATGTTTTTACATTATATTAATTTTAAATAAAACATATAGTGGTAAGAACTATTTAAATTAGTTTATATAATCTGCTCTTAAACATAATAATATATCAATATTTACTTAGAATTAAAATCCTGAATATTATTTTAAATTATTACATTATCATCGTTCGAGGGTACTGTACTCTTCATTTAGGTATTTGCCTTAGGTATTGCTATCCCTATTCCGAGCGCCGCGCTGAAAGGGACAAATATAGATGAAGCGGATTTTACCTACAAATTCTTTGAAAAAAGACTTCGTACTTCCGTTTTTTTTCGCGAAAGTTAAACCGATTTTAATAGTTTTTGCGTTATATTATAGATAAAGAGTATATCTATGCTCCTATCACTTTCTTTTGTGGTAAAACTTTACCAAATTTGTGTGATAGACGCTGCAACTTTATCTAAAGAAAACCGAAAAAAGTGGATTTTTCGGATCGTCATATTTCTTTTAGTTATTATGTTTTGAAAAATAGAATCTCCGAGGTCGTGGGTTCAAGTCCCGCTTGCGGCAATTCACCTTTTCCACCAGAATTTGATTTATTAAGTAAAAAGCATAGCATGTCAATTGCAAAATTAATAAATTACTTTACAAATATACGCGTCTAAATCCGTAAAAAGTAGTTTTAATTAAACAAATAAAAAATTTATTAATTACAAGCTGTTGCTGCGACTCCGTCAGCGTAGAATTTAGAAAATTTTCACGTGCGACGGCGCGATGGCTTATTTGATGTATAAGTTTGGTGTTTCTATACCGATTTCTATGATTCTTTTTTTATTGAATAGGTAATAATGTTAACTTCTTTAAATTAGGGATGAGTGAGAGTATTATAAACGTAAGAGTAAACAAATATAATCAGAATGCTTCGAACTGCTAAGCTATCAGGAGTTACACGTGTTATTGTGAGTCAACCATAAAATATAGATATATGCTGTTCCGGGATATTTTTTAGACAATTTTATGTAGAATATTTTCGTCATACTTGATTTCTATGTAACTTTAACCATTAAGGCTGCACACGCGACGGAAGCTTAAAAAATGGAGTAACTTCTCCCGTTTTCCCAACATTTCCCTTCACTACTCTGCTCCTATTGATTGCAGCGTGATGAAAAGTATACTATAACCTGCCCAGGAGTCTGAAAAATATTTGTACCAAGTTTCATTAAAATCCGTCGAGTAGTTTTTGTTTCTATAAGGAACATACAGACTGACAGACAGACAAAAATTTTACTGATTGCATTTTTGGCATCAGTATCGATCACTAATCACCCCCTGATAGTTATTTTGAAAATATATTTCATGTACAGAATTGACCTCTCTAATTTAAGTATAGATTAATTATTTTTATAATAAGAAATACAGTTAACATTGACAAATTGGTTATTAACATCTTCAATTTTAATTTTTTAATTTCGTACACGTAAAATTTGCGTGATATGTTTAACCAGCTATGCCTAGCCCGCGACTCCGTGCGCGTAGTATTTAGAAAATTTTCCCCGTTTTCGCAACATTTTTCACTACTGCTTCGCTTCTACTGGTCGTAGCGTGATGTTATATAGCCTAAAGCCTTCCTCGATAAATGCCCTATCTAACACTGAAAGAATTTTTCAAATCGGCCCCGTGGTTCCTGAGATTAGCGCGTTCAAACAAACAAACTGTTCAGCTTTATATTATTATAGTATAGTTAGGTTTTAAATACTACGACTACCTTATTTAAGTAGTCGATAATCAATTTCAAAGAAAAGAACGAAGCTAATATTTTTTTCTGTTTAACTTTTGCCTAGGTAAACAATGTCCTTTGTAACTAGTCTAAACATATCCGTTGGAAAGTTCTAGAGAAACGTCGTATCTAATTAACAAACAACAGAGTCGGCCATTTTGTTGTTAGACTAAGAAATAATTACATAAACATTAGTTAAGATTAGCTGAGCTGTTACAGAATAACAAGAAGTTGCACTTGTGGTGACGGATTAACGGTCTTATTCATAACTAGCAGTGCCCGCGACTCCGTCATTTATTTTTTCGCAATAAAAGGTAGCCTATGTCCTTTCTCAGAGTCTAAAGATTGTTTGTGCCAAATTTCATCAAAATTTGGATCGAAATTTGGTGACGGAATAAGAATACAAGTGTCACCATCCCATTTCTTCCCTAGGGTGCTGTAAAAGTCAGCTAAAGGATATTGCACAAAGATAACATCCTCTGTGAGAGACGGAGAACTCGAAAATAAACCCTGTACCAACACGCCTGGTCAGCGCGGCACAGTAGACCATAATTCCTCCCAAAGTGAAGGAGGTCCGTGCCCAACAGTGGGACGTAAATGGGCTGGAGGAGGAGGATGTATTATGACTAGCTGTTGTCCACAACATCCCACGGGTAGAATTTAGAAAATTTTCTGATACTTCACTCCTATTAGTCACAGCGTGATGTTATTATACTCTATAGCCTTCCTTGATAAATGTACTATCCAACAATGAAAGAATTTTTCAAATCGGACCAGTAGTTCCTGAGATTAGATGTACCTATGATAAGTCTAGTTAGTAACACCCGTATTCACAAACAATATTTACTTAAGTAAGTACTTAAGGGCCTACATCAATATTATCGTATATCATCGCCGACACGTACATATTAACAAGGTTGTTTTCAATTGTTTCCTTTTTTTAGTAAATGAATGTTGTTGACACGTAAGGGACGTATATGTTTAATGAAATTAAAATAATGAAATAGGGTTATTGATTGTATATTATTATGGTAAATGCTAAATCAACTTAAATATTAAACATGTAATTTTTACTATGGATCCTTGTGTCTGAAAATAAAGATTATTATTATTAACACAGCCAGTAGGCACAGAAAATGAAGAATTAGGGATACTTTTCCTATTTACTCAAAATCTACTAAATATATTTTAATTCTGATCCACGTGATTCTATACATAATAGTTACCTATGTTTTTATAAAGTTATTTCATTAGTTAATACGCGATAATAGACCGACAAATGAAAAAAATAAAAAATTTGAGAGGTTGTTTCGCCAAGATTTTCTATCGAGAAAACTTTTTTCAATCGCGTTTCTGAGTTCATGCGATCCTAGATCATATATTGAAAAAACATATACTTAAAAATTAGAGCTCTAGCCATTCTAAAGAAACAATGAAAACTTCGTACATAGAAAAATGCACGAAGCTATTTTGGTATCCTCTTAAGTGTTGATGCACTGTGCAAAGGGTAACACTTTTCAGTGCGTTCCGTTCATCGAGCCTTTGTATTCATAGACAAAACTTAGCTATGCGTTCAGTTTAACAAACGCATAGTGCGCTTCACCACATAAGTATTTTTTTTTAAATGATTTTACCCCTGTGCGTCCATGCCTACTATGAGACCTCACAGTAACGTTTGTGAATACGGCTGTAAGTCTTGTTTTAAATTAATATGGTGTACAACTGTACAATAAAGAATATTTTATTTTTTTATTAGAGCGTTCAAACAAACAAACTCAAAGCTGAAGAGTTTCATATTAGTACAGATAACAATATTTAGTCCGTGGTGTCGCTTGCTTTAATGAAGCCATCTGTCATGGCTGAGTGGCTAGTTTATTGTGACGAATTATAATGTTGGCATTAAGAGAAACTATGCAGTATTATTATGTTGGTAAAGCGTGTAGCTGTACGCGTGTATTTTTAAACCTTAATAAATTATACAAAAACGCCATCCTCATGAACCACTTTATCTATTAAAAAAATGCATCAAAACCCGTTGCGTAGTTTTAAAGGTGTAAGATACTTACATACATATTATATTATACTTAATTTATTTATTTACATATTTTAACATAACACATTTTGTTCCGACGTCGGGTAACGTCGTCACGTTAATACTTCGTGGTTCACAATTGCCTATAAAAAGGAGTCGTGTGATACTCGTCAATTTTTGACGCTTGAAATTTGAAATTATTTATTGAATTATATCTTTTTCTAACACTTGCGCGACTCATTTGTTTAAATAAAATTACTTTTTACGGATTTAGACGCATATATTTTGTTTTAAATTTAATTTATTGAATTATATCTTTAATGAGATGTATATTACACATGGAATTTAATATACCATAAAGATATAGGTGCCAATTCTACATGTACAACTAAACTAAACTAAAAAATGAAATTTTTTTTAATTCACTATTTCGTTGTACACATTAATCGTATACTTAAAATCATTATTCTATTATACACAGTTTTTATAACAAGAAAGTTCACTTAACATTGACGAATTGTGTTATCGAGTCAATCGAAATTCATTTTTTATGAAACGTCATTATTGTATGAAGGACGATTTAGCCAGGCTAAAGTTACTTGTACACAATTTTAAACGTCAACCCACCATCTGTTATATCTGTGTATAAATTTTCTCTAAAAGTGACTACGCCATATTTGTTTTAAAAATGTAGGTCAAAAGACATATTTTAGTTATGTGTCTTCATCTTAAATATATCCGTATTACGAAACTTATAGTGAATCTTTGAATAAGGATACATGAGTCAACACTCCGTGTGGTGACGGATTAAGAATACAAGTGTCACCACCCCATCTCCTCTCAAGGGTGCTGTAAAAGTCAGCTGAGTGATATTGCACACAGATAACATCCTCTGTGAGAGACGGAAAACTCGAAAATAAACCCTGTACCAACACGCCTGGTCAGCGCGGCACAGTATATTATAATCCCTCTCAAAGTGGAGGAGAACAAGAACAGTGGGACGTAAATAGGCTGGAGAAGAAGAAGAAGATTAATTTAACTTGGCAGTTTAAGTTGTATATAAATTACTTAAATATATATCACAGATACTACATAACATGGAAAGTGGTTTTGTATTGTTTAAACACAAAGATTTCACTTCTTAAATAATATTGGCTTGTTAGGTTGGGCGCGGCCATATTGCGTCATATTCGGACTTGTGACGTAATGTCAACGTGACAGGTGACAGTTAATTTTCTTAATTTTTTTTGTAGGGTATAAACTAACCCATAAAGGCTCACTACGGTGTCCGTGTGTCTGTTGGTCAGTCTGTCGGTTCGTCAGACTTTTTTTTACTCAGCAACGGCTAAATGTGTCAAATTAAAACTTATACGATATGATGTAGATCTATGCGGTCCCTTGCTGCAAAAAATATAATTATCCTGATTTTTCTAAGCAATAAGAAAATATTTTCAAACTAACTATTGCCCGCAACTTCATTCGCGTGGAATTTTAAAACTAAATCTTAACAAATTATACAAAAAAGCCATCGTCTCGAACCACTATATCTATTAAAACAAACCGCCACAATATCCGTTGCGTAGTTTTAAATATCAAATATGGACATACATACAAAATAACGACTTGTTTTATATTATGTGAAGATATGAGTAATTAACAGCGCGCATTCTGGCTAATCCTTTGTCAGTGGAAGCCAGAATGATAAATATAATATGAAAAATGTAAGTATAAGTTAGATGTTTAAGTGACCTTTCGAGGGTGTCATTATCATTTGTGATAAAATCCTCTTTTCTGGAAATAAAGATAAAAAAAATAACAGCGTCATTTTGAGTAGTTTTAGATGGCTTTTGGGGAATCAAAACTTAGTACATTTTTGCCGTTACTCTAGGCCTAGGCACTTGAAATTTTGCTCAAAGTAACATAAGATATTGGCGATTTTGGGAAAAATCCGAAAATATTGAGTAAAGGAGTATAATATAAAATCAATTTAAACTTGTTTTAGGTTCGGGTACAGAGTAGACATGAAACCCTCAGTATGCGAGTTCACTTGACCTGTTTTTTTAATTTATATTATATATTTCTGGTAGTATAAATTATGAACCTTGATAAAAACTGAATCTTATTTTTCATTATTTAATTTTACCAAAAGGAAGAAAAATATATTCGGTTACATCAATCAGCAGCAAAACATACTTGCAATAGAGCAGACTCGAATGTTAAAATTTTAAAAATATTCCACAAATAACTTGACATTTACTAAATTATGGAAAAGAAAATTTAAATCTCGTTAAATTAAAAATGACATTTTAAAACTTATTTTTAATAATTGGCTTCGTTTTGACATTAAGAGGGTAATGTACTCCTAATTTAGGTATTTGCCTTAGGTATTGCTATCCCTATTTCCAAGCGCCGCGCTGAAAGGGACAAATATAGCTGAAGCAGATTTTACCTACAAATTCTTTGAAAAAAAGACGTTTCGTACTTAACTTTCGCAAAGAAAAATGGGGAATTTTTCTTTGCGAAAGTTGAACCGATTTTTATTGTTTTTACGCTATATTATAGATGAAGAGTATATCTATGCTTCTATCACTTTATTTTTTGGTAAAACCTTACCAAATATGTGTGATAGTCGCTGCAACTTTACCTAAAGAAAACCGAAAAAAGAACGATTTTCGGATGGTCATATTTCTTTTAGTTATTATGTTTTGAAAAAAAGAAAGTGATACAAGCATAGATATACTCTTCATCTATAATATAGCTTAAAAACAATTAAAATCGGTTAAACTTTCGCAAAGAAAAATGGGGAGTACGAAACCCATATTTTTGTATGGAGCATAATTTGGTATCGTGCCCTCTTAAACCTGTTAGCCAACAAGAGCTATAGAATCGGTACGATTATTAGTCTATTATGAAGTACGATTTAGCCAAGCCTATATTATTATGCCTTCGAGATTGAACCCGTACCCTCTATCTGCTAAATCTGTGAATAAAACTAATTGTTACATATTCTATTGTGTTTATTTTTGTTTACAAACTTCTGAGACTCACTTTGAAAATTATTTTTATATACAGATTGATAGATACGCACAAAGCTAATAAATAATTGGGGATTAAAAAAAAAATTGAACAAACTTCATGTGCCCTTAAAATTTGAGGGCACTCTTGGGAGGAGATGGGGTGGTGACACTTGTATTCTTAATCCGTCACCTAGTTGCTATTAATATTGTAAACCTACTCTATGCTCTAATCAATGGCTCACTTAATGACAACCTTGCCCTAAAATAGCATAAAAGAGTCGTAAATTAAAACTATAAACGTCGTTTTATATACCGGAAATAAAAAAGCAAACGTTTTACATAAAATTATTATCTATCATAGCTAATTAGGTAAAGTATAATAGCATCTACAATTATTTACGTAATTATGCAAACAATGACCTAAATTTAAAAAATAAAAACAGGTAAAATAAAAATCGAGTTTCGCGCCAAAATATTGACATTTGAGTGAAAGCTATGGAAAGATCCGCGTTCAGCCAACATGGCGGCCGTATGACAAATAAACATATTGGAATGTGGCCCTAAGTGGCACAGTTATGTTGTATGAAAACTGCGCGTATTGTGTAATTTTAATTATTGTCAACACAAAGGCTGGGTGTAAATATGGAGTTTTCTTCGTATTGTAATGCGTAACAGAAGCGTAAGTAACTTATAAGTGGCTTGTTAAGTGGAGAATATTTTGGCCACAGATTTACCAGGTTTTTACACGTAACTTTGCCCTGGCTAAATTGTACTTCAGGGTCTATTAAAATGGGGTATTCATGTGACATGTAGTTTTTGTGAACTACAAATGTCATTTTTACCAGCAATAAAACAAGTAGTCCATTGGGAGGATAACATAATTCTATGGTTTTTTCTGAAATTAGTAAGTATTCTTCTGCTTAGTCGTTCATTCTTGGCAGAATGCAGAATGGTCAATCATTAGTCAATGCAGCCCCCGCGATGCGTCTCCCTCCACTTGTTGCAGTCCTTGGCGTCTCGTGAACTCTGGACCAGGCTTGTCATAATTAACTCATTAATTAGTAAGTATAATATGTATTAAATCCTACACCTGCTCTTTAAACTTGTAATACATGTACTGCGCTTATTTTGAGACCAGAGAACGTTATGTTATATGTCCATGACTAATATTTGTTATAATATTGTTGGCTTACCCGTGTTGGTTTAGTCAAGTTTCAAGATTTTCTTCCCCAGCAGAAGACATACCAGCCTGTCATCTTCGCTGGACACAATTAGGACCTCACGATTATCGATTGTTTGATAATAGGGGCTCCTAAAGACCAGGGCCTCTCGTATATAAAACACGGACCTGATCTCTGGCCCTGAAGATATCTTAGATCAATTAATGCCCTTTTTAAACTGTATTCTTCTTGTGACGGCATCATCTCTCCAAGTGTCGTATTAAGAATACAATTTTTGCCACCTTTTTTCCTTACCAGGATGCCGTAAAAGCCAGCTAAAGAGCACAGATATCATCCTCTGTGAGAGACGGAAAACTCAAAAATCAACCCTGTGCGATATTGTCGCTAAGCGAAAAAGCCCCTCGATAAATTAAAAAAGAAATAAATAAAAACCCTATGCCAACACGCCTGGTTAGCGTGGCACAGTAGACCATAATGACTCCAAAAGTGTTAGACGCCCGTGTACAACATTGGGACGTTAATGGCCTGATGATAGAGAAAGAGATTTTCTTAGAAATAAGTATTTTCCATGTTTGACTTTTGTCAATTATTTCATTAAGTAAGTGCTTTTTTTAATTTATTCTATGGCTCATCATACAGAGAAAATAAATAATAATAGAGACATGAAAGCCCCGAGGTTAGTATAGAAGAAACAGGTTTGTCACATACTTTCAAACAAGCACACAATTATGTAAACACTTGGCTGAATAGACACGCCTAAGTCTTATTGTTCAAAAAAATCAACGTGTGATTTCACTTGATAATTTTTTTATTTTTTTTTTTGGATGAAAGGCTATAAAAAATTTTTTTAAATGGCGTTTTACATTTGACATTTTAGGGAAAACACAAAGTAGTTTCAGAAGAAATAAAAAGTTGAACAAATAATTATAATATTTATGCCTTTACTCATTTATTTAAAACTAGCTGTTGCCCGCGAATCCGTCCGCGTGGAATTTGGAAAAAAAAAATTTTCGCAATAAACGGTAGCCTTCTCCTCCCCTGCTGGCATCCATCCTTTCTCAGGGTCTAAAGATTGTCTGTGCCAAATTTCATCAAAATCGTTTGAGAGGTTTAAGCGGGAAAGCGTAACAGACAGACAGAGCTTTCGCATTTATAATATAGTACCTAAGGATGAGGTCCATAAAAGTAAAAGTGTTATTTATATAAGTTTCATTTATTTATTTTTGTGTAATATGTTTTAAGGAACTGAAGTGCCTTTTATTCTTTATTTATCTCTTTTACGTCACAATATTTTACATTTTTAATTATATAATTAAATATAAACTAAATAATAAAAAATATACATTTAAAAATATAAAATACATGTGAGCTCCAACAGGCGGCGGGCACAGGGGCCAAGCCACCGGTGGCTGATGATCCAGGGAGAGGAACCTCCTCACAATCCGAGCCGTATCCAAGATTACTGCTTTCTGTATTAGACCCAACGATCCAACGCGAGCCTCTCTAGATGACGGTCGAGGCTCTTGGCAATTAGGCCATTGACAGACACAACGATTGGCACAACGATTGCTGAGTCCACCTCCCACATGTCAGCAACCTCGTGAGCTAAATCAACTTAAACTAATTAAGGAACTAAAGTGCTTTATTATTATTATAACCTCTTTGTCCTAAATTTAGAGAGTCCTACGACGGGGTAGAGAGGGGCAAATTTAGCATTTAAAGATTATGATAGTTTAGAGTTAGAGTGTTAGGAAAAAATAATGACGCAACTCTTATAATAACAACAACACTTCATAGGCGTGAAATTAAAAAAAAATCCCTATTATTACAACATGCTTCGTCCCTATTTATCGCAGCGTGATGTTATATAGCTTAGAGCCTTCTTCGATAAATGTACTATCCAACACTGAAAGAATTTTTCAAAAGCGCGTTCAAACAAATCAACTCTTTAGCTTTATACTATTAAGTATAGATTGTTTTCACTGCACTAACCGCAAAGCTAATTTTGCCAAATATTTCGATTAACAAACTTCAGTTCCGAGTTGCGCACGAGTTGATCGATAAAAATCGAAAGCTTAACTCGATTTTAAATCTATAAAACACTTTCGTTTATCGAAAATGTGTCAAGTCATTTATTAACTAACATTTTGTTTGTCAGCGATATCTTAAATTAGCTAGACTATCAATTTACTACCGCTTTTTAAATATGATGACACAGATATAACAGATGTATAGTCTATTGGTCTTATTCATAATGACTTATCGGAGGTTTAAACGGAGATTTTATCGGAGAGATAATAAACGTTTTATCGTAAAAAGACTATTATTAATAACAAGTTTTGACAATTTTCGCGAACAAATTTAAGCCAACTTTTAAACCTCCGATAAGTCATTATGAATAAGGCCATATGTCTATATCACGCAGTTAACTTGAAAACACTTACATATCTATGTGTGCGTGAAATATCTATGTGTGTCTATGATACAGGCTATACGTCATATGAAACGTCATTATTGTATGAAGTACGATTTAGCAAGGCTAAAGTTACTTGTACACAATTTTAAACGTCAATCCACCATCTGGTATACGATGATGTGTTTAATAAATAATAAATAATAATAAATATTCATGGACATTTCACACAACGTCCTCTGGTCCCAAGCTAAGCTTATATGCTTGTGTTATGGGTACCAGAATACGGATATAATACATAAACTACTTTTCTTTTGTAAATACATACATATAATAGATAGTAAACACCCAGACGCAGTACAAACATTTGTATGGCAATTAAAAACATCCCACAAATTATTGTCCTGACCGGGAATCGAACCCGAGACCTCGTTGTCGGCAGTCCGTTGTATGAACCACTAGACCACGAGGCCCGTTTCTTTTTTAATTTTACTCCTTACCTTAACCAGGCCATGGTGTGTGCCCAAAGCCTGACCATGACCCAGCAAGGGGTAGCCCTATTAAGTAGGGCTTAGCGCAGTGGAGTGCTTGGTCTCTCCCCGGAACATTTGGAGAGAGGCCTTCTATCACATTCGGCGCGGCTGCAGCAGCAGTCCGTGGTGCTTGGCCCCCTCTCCTGTCAATGGCGCCAGTATTGTTTCTTTTTTAATTATTGTTTATATATTGTTTGGTTGCAGCAATAAACGTTTCTTTCTTTCTATTGTCTCGGGCCGATGATTTTTATTTATTTATTTATTTATTTATTATCACAATACAGCTATTATTACAGGTTAGCCCTAATGCAATAGTGTAGCCAAATACATTTGTTACATAATATATTAATTAAATTTAAGCAATATTTATAAAATATAACTACCACTCTAATTTCTATCCTAAATGTCAATTTAAAACGGCATACGTTTGAAATTAAGATTGAAGACAAGCACTATATCTATGATTAATAACTAACTATAACATAATATAAACAATGCTATCCTTGTGAATTCACTCCAAGTACAACAAAATAGGTCTAACTGCGCAGCGATAAGGTTGAGAGTGCGAATGGCGCGCGTCAGAGGCGCCGCGCCCAAGAGATTAGTGCGCGCGCGCGGCACCGCGAACAAAGCTGGCGCTCGACGACGCCATACGTATCTGTCCGGCACACATAATCCCAACCACGCTAAGATGTTCTTGTCATGTATTGCACCTCTAAACACTTTAAATAAATAGTCAGTGAGCTTCAATTCTCTTCTAACACCTATTTCATTATATCCTACCATGCCTAATATAAATAAAGTTGGGTACTTCAAAGGATAGAATGGGTATACACCATACAAACGCAAATAAAGGTACCTAACAAATTTATTTTGTACTCTCTCCAGCATGAGCCTATATTTAGTTTCATGTGGAGACCAGATGATCGCGTTACCTTCAAGGTGACTTCGAACCAAGGCGTTGTATAGTGCTATAATTACGCTAATGTTGGTAAACCCACGCGCCATACGAAGTACAAAGCCCAGATTCCGGTATGCTTTTTTGCATATTTTTGTTATGTGTTCCTTATAAGACAACCCGGAGTTTAAATTTACGCCTAAGTCTCTTATCTCCGTTACCCTAGCCAGTGGCATATTGTCAATATTATAATTGTACCGAATAGGAATGTTTGCGCGAGTAAAAGAAATTAAGGCGCACTTTGTGGTGTTGAATTGTAATTGATTGACTTTGCTCCAAGCCACTACTCTGTCTATATCATTCTGCAGTCTTGCACAGTCCTCTAAACTTGTTACAGGTAAGTATAGTTTGAGATCGTCAGCGAACAGTAGACATTGAGCATCCCTTACCACATTTGGTAGGTCATTTATCATCATTATGAACTGCAAAGGCCCAAGGTTGCTACCCTGACTTACCCCAGATCTAGTGAAATATGGTTCTGATACGTGCCCTTGGTATTCCACGTACTGTTGCCTATTACTCAGGTAACTTGCAAAAAATCTAAGTAGTTGTGGAGTGAAACCAAAAGCTGCTAGCTTTTTCAAAAGGACGTCGTTGCTGACTAAATCAAACGCCTTTTTAAAGTCAAAATAAGCAGAGTCTGTTTGTCCTCCTGTTGATAATTTGTGTTGTTAAATTTACAGCTAAATAAGTAAAGCTATTTAAGCTAGCGAGATTTTTCTTTACATATTAACACATTCACTGCGTTACGGCAATTATTTGGCCGTATTTGACTCTTAGCCAGTGCGGCATCTCGTTGTCCTTGTTATGCGCACGGTGCGGGAGCAATTTAACTAAGTTCCCGTACGCGTTGGAAGGAGAAAGTGATCTTTTCAATATTGTCGCTACTAATATAACAATATTATATATTAATAATATACGGCAAAATAGTTGCCGTAACGCACAGTAAGATCATTATTTTCATCCAGTGCGTTACGGCGAATATCTTGCCGTATCCTCCCAACCCCGCACGACACTGCATGCGTCCTGGCAGCTGTGTGCATTAGTGCAGGCCGTAAGCGAGACTATTAAGTGCTCGATATTTTTTTTAATGTATTACTCGCACTTTAGAGAAAATAGAAAAATTTTAAAAGTGTTTTTATTGTTACCGCAATCTTAGAAAAGACTTCAGCAGCCGTGAGACTGATAGGAAAGTTAAAAGAGTGCGTACATTTTGTCGAGAATGTCAAAATCTGTTTGAATTGCTATAATGATAATATGTTAAATTTGCTACAATATTTGCTTTTTATTAGTTAATTTTGTTATGTCAGAGATAATTCTTGATGCCCAAAATGCCGTGTGTAAAAGTTACTCCGTGTAATAACTACTCACCAAGTTTCTTAAAATTACTATAAGTTTTTAAAATTTATTTTGTCAAATTTAAGTTCCTAATATTGTGTGATCTCATTTTCAAAATGATTCAGAAGTAATTATAATGATCAAGTACATAATTATGCTGATTTATATTACAAAATATAACTTGAATGTTGTATCTAGAATAAAAATATTTTTTAAATATCGATTATGACTTCAGAAGTAAACCCCATCCCTAGCATTTTGTCACTTCTACGCTATACGGCATATATATTGCCGCGAATGATTGATTTTGTAAAATCTTTGTATCGTTCAAAATATCACATAGAACCCAGGGCTACTGCAGCTAGGTATATACAAGGATGTAATCTATCGATTTGTTGATAAAAATCATTGATATCGGCGGTGCCCACGACTGTATGGCCCTTGAAAGCCAGGTTCTGGTACGGCAAAATAGAAGCCGTAACGCATATCAGGAAATATAGATACAGCAATATGTGTCTCGTATCGCACTAGCAGAAAGTTTAGATTTAATGCTGCCGCGGTGAATGTGTTAAAAAAACCGCATCTAAATCCGTTGCGTAGTTTTGAAGATATAAGCTCACATACATACAAAAATAACGAATTTGTTCTATAATGGTAACAATTCTACGTGCAAAACTAAGCTTAACTAAACAATGAACATTGATAGTGTCAGTAACACAATTCGCCTATTCTGCCCGGGTCAAATCCATGTTATGGTTATTGATTTTAAACTTACGCGATTTGAACTCATAATTTGTTAATATTACCGGGACTATAATCACGTTAATAACTTAAAAAGGCACAATACCTTTGCTCCCGACGTTTCGACCGAGTTGCATCGACCGTGGTCACGGGTCGACTGGAGTTTTGCTAGCGACGTCTCCGGGAGGCGCGGGTTTCGCGAACTACCCTCACCTGGTCTTGCACATGTAAATGTTCACTGTAGTCTGTACTTCGACACACAACACTAACTACGTCACTCTTGGATGGATGGATCGTCAAGATGGATATCGACTTTCACCGACATGGGGGCCTGTCATCAGTAAATCAGCTCGTGATAAGACCGCCCTTTGTACCTATGACATGTCTGTTATGTAAGCTTTGTAAATCATTATGGTGTGCAATAAAGAATATTTTACTTTACTTTACAATTCGGCAATGTTAACTGAACATTTATATTAGAAAATCTATATGACTAACAATTAAAATAAATATATATGTGCACAACGAAATAGCTCTCTCTCCAGCCCCACTTACGTCCCACTGTTGGGCACGGACCTCCTCCACTTTAGAGAGGTTATGGTCTACAGTGGCGCGCTGACCAGGCGTGTTGGCACATTTATTTTCTAGTTTTTCGTCTCTCACAGAGGATGTTATCTGTGTATAATATCCCTTAGCTGACTTTTACAGCACCCATGAGAGGAGATCGGATGGTGACACTTGTATTCTCAATCCGTCATCACATGGATGATACGACGAAATAGCGAAATAGCTAATAAAAATAAATGATATAGCTAATTAATCAAAATACATCATAAGTAGTTGTTTTAATTTTTTAGTTAAGTTTAGATGTGCATGTAGAATTTAGTGTCCAACTGAAACTGGTTTTCCGGCCGAAACCGAAACCGAATGTTCGGCCTTTGCTTCAGTTTCGGCCGAAACCGAAACTCACGTGGTCTTGTCAAGTATAATTTTTTTTTAAATACTGAATTTTGGTGCATTTCACCTATTATTTTGCATTAATTAGGGCATGAAATAGAGACACAGTATATTAAGTTTATTAGAATCATTTATTTAATATAATTAAATAAAATATTATTAACACAACATTATTTTTTTTAAATTAAGTTCTCATTATTCCCGAACAGGGCCGTCAAAGCGTTGCCGCGGGAAACGAAGTTAGGCGAGCATGGGTGTGCGTGAACTGCGACACAAGTTTGCCGCCGAAACTTGATTTTTGGCCGAAACTTTCGGCCAACAAACCGAAACCGAATTTTCGATCGGACACTAGTAGAATTGATACCAATCAGTAAGGATATCGATACAATTACAGTTGATTAGATTAATATTAATTTAAATTCAAATCCATCATAATTTCTATTTCACCTACATTTCATTACATAAAAGATATCTCTAATATTTATTTGGTTATTAATATTTAAATTATATTGTAGCTGTTTAAACTATTTTCTAAACCAACAATTAACTTAAAAAGAACTAACCTGTACAAAAGTAAACCGTAAGTAAAAAAAAATAAAGATAAAAACTCTTTCGAAGAATACTTACACAGCTGCAGTATTTGTAACGAAGGAATATATACTTTTTAACTCGGTAATAAAGATGCTTATAGCTCGTTTTGCTCTCACATAGTTGTCAAGGCATAAAGCCGTATGTGACGGAAACCACCCACTTTCTTCCAACAACCTCACTTCAATTCAGTCACAATCCTACACTCAATACCTTAGCTTGTGTTGAGATAAAAAAAAAATTAACATCTTATCATCATTAATCTGTGACATGATTATGAATTGATTAAAAAAAAGTAAAAGCGCGGGAATGCAGTGACAGTTGTGTTATATTTTTTTTTTTATAATAAAAGGGTGTTTTTTTAAGAACGGTCAGTGCCCTTGGATTTTGAAGAAAAGTTGTGAAGCTCGGGAAAATGGTAAGCTTATTCTTTTTTCTTTTTTTGATTATTAGACTAGACTAGTTTTTAGCCAAATTATCCCGCATGATTTTTAAAATAAAAAAATGGAAGTGTCTATTAATACGATTATCGTATAATTAATTATTTTTTATTAATCCGACAATCGTGGATGTGACTATTTGTACGGCTTTTTTTTTAATGAGTATATTCATACGGATATTATTATTTTTTTATTATTAAATTTATTACTAAGAATTTTTTTCGTGAAAAAAGTGAAAATCTTTTTCGACACTGTCCACGGAGCAGAAGATTAACTAAGGAGCAAAAGGAAAAAATTGCGGAGTTATTAGATCTCGAAGCTAACCGAGTGAAGGTTAGGTTAGGGTTTTTTTTTTCGAAAACCTTATTTTATTTAATTTCTAAAGTTATATGAAACGTAATTAGTACAAATAATAAAGTAGTCGTATAAATAATTATTTTTTATTCATACGATTGTCGTGCGATTATCAACAGCCATTTTGTATACTTCGCTGTATTTAAACGATAAAAAATGCTGCGTTTAAAAAAATATAAAACAATGAATTACAAAAAATTATTATTTTTAAAATATGATATACATATGCGTTATAATGTTTTGTAAACAATTTTGCGTCGCCTAATTTAATTTGAAATACTTAAAAAAATACGAAATAGATTGAGATCTCTAAATCGAATAATTTTTATTTTCTTTTTTTTTATTCATTTTTCTTTAATTTAATTAAGGTATCAACAGCGCATGCGATGCTTTGAAGCCTATTTAATTTTCAAATTTGGAATATCTTTAGTTATAGTTTTTTGCTCCTTCCATCCTTAGAAGAGTGTTGGCTTCTCCTTGGATTTGCCAGCATCAATGTCAATTCAAAATTTTGCAAAAAGGAACTTCTACAATAAACATTTTTTTTTAAATTTAATTCCAGGCATTGGATACAGAGTCCTTAGTCCTTAGTCCTACATCAATATTGTCGTATATCATCGCCGACACGTACATATTAACACAGCCAGTAGGCACAGAAAATGAAGAATTAGGGATACTTTTCCTATTTACTCAAAATCTACTAAATATATTTTAATTCTGATTTACGTGTTTCTATATATAATAGTTACTTATGTTTTTAAAGTTATTTCATTAGTTAATAAGGGATAATAGACCGACAAATGAAAAAAATACAACATTTTAGAGGTTGTTTCGCTAAGATTTTCTATCGAGAAAACTTTTTTTTATCGCGTTTCTGTGTTCTAAAGAAACAATGAAAAATTCGTACGTAGAAAAATGCACGAAGCTATTTTGGTATCCTCTTAAGCCTAACTTATTAAATCAAAAACATAATAGTGTTGCCACAAAACAAATTATGTATTCGTAAAATACCATTTATCTTAAAAATATTTTTGTCTTTATTTAATTATATTAATATTTTAATGAGCTTGAACCTAAAATTTTTAACTTTCTAATTTTAAATAATTCTTGAATGTAATTTATTTAGTTTTCACCTGTCAATTTATATATATCAAAACTAACAAAAATATTACAAAGCTGACGAGTTTGTTTGTTTGAACGCGCTAATCTCAGGAACCACTGGTCCGATTTGAACAATTCTCTCAGTGTTGGACAGTACATTTATCGAGGAAGGCTAAAGGCTATATACCATCACGCTGAGACCAATAGGAGCGAAGCATTAGTGAAAAATGTTGCAAAAACGGGGAAAAAATTCTATATTCCACGCGTACGGAGTCGGGAGCAAGTGGTAGTCGTTTTATAACATAATGCACATATCATTAAAAAAAAAAACCACTCCAACCATCCATCTATCCATCAGCCTCTCTCCGTCCACTGTTGGACCTAAGCCTCCCCCATAGAACGCCACAATGCGCAGTATTGCATCCAATGACTTCCCGTGAACTTGACGATACGGTCGCTCCACCTAAAGATGCTTATTCAATGAAAACATGAACTGTCATTTAGAAAATAAGAAAATCGATACATTATTGCTAGTATAAATAATAAAAAAAATAATAGTTTAAAAAAACTAAAAAACACGCTTTATTTAATCGAATTATTGCATTGTCATCGGTCTTTGACAGGTGTGCAAAATTTGAATAGAATCTGACCGTTTAAAGTGGGTCAAAATAGCGTCCAAAGGAGTCGGTTACAAACATACAAACATACAAACAAACATACAAGTGAAGCTAATATAAAGCGTGTAAAAAGTTTAAAACGACTGCATGTGCCTTTGAAATTTGAGGGTTTTCCACGATTTCTCAGGAGATAACCATCAGATCCTGACCTGGTGCCAATGGGACCACACGGAAACCAACAGCTTTAAAAAAAAATCAGAATCATTAAAATCGCTTCGCCCAATTAAAAGTTATGGGGTAACAAACATAAAAAAAAACATACAGACGAATTGAGAACCTCCTCCTTGTTTGAAGTCGGTTAAAAATTATCTTATACGAAAATCAGCGACTCACTCACTCACTAATTAAATCCTATTCTAAATTTAAATTTCAAATCATACTTAGTTATAATTACAATGAGTGTCAAAATATAGAGATTTCTTCGTTAGGGTTGTCACACGTAATTGTAACGGCCAAGTTAGAGTTGAATTCGCTCACGCAGGGTTCCGAACCAACCATAAATTCGTATTCTGGTACCAATAACACAAGTATATAAACTTAGATTGGGACCAGAGGAGGTTGTGTGTAATGTACATGAATTTTGAATTTTGATTTATTAAACTCTAGCTGTCACCCGCAACATCTACTGACTGAAACTAAAGCATCATAAATTGTACAAAAAAGTCATTCTCTTGAACCACTCTATGTGTCAAAAAAAACCGCATCTATATCCGTTGCGTAGTTTTAAAGATATAAGCTCACATAAGGATATACATACAAAAATAACGACTTTGACTCATTTGTTTAAATAAAACTACTTTTTACGGATTGAAACGCGTATATTTGTTTTATATTTTGGCCCGACTGAGCTATAAGGTCAGTCTCACCCGTGAAAATGGTGACTGCAAAGTCTCCGAAACGTCGGGCCAAAATTTAAAACAAATACACGCGTCTAAATCCGTAAAACGTAGTTTTATTAAGGTAAGGATTAATTGTGTCCGACATAGCCCGAAAGGTTAGCACGCTGAAGTGGCAATGGGCAGGCCACATCGCTCGTAGGACTGATGATCGTTGGGGAAGGAAGGTCCTAGAGTGGCGACCACGTACCGGACGACGCAGCTTTGGGCGGCCATCGACAAGGTGGAGCGACGATATCGTCAAGGTCGCGAGGAGACATTGGATGTAGGTGGCACAGGACCGCGCGTTGTGGCGTTCTATGGGGGACGCCTACGTCCAGCAGTGGACGGAGAGAGGCTGAAGAAGAAGAAGGATTAATTAAAAACTAATTATTTAATTATTACAGTTAGCAACCCTATATTAACATGTGCTTATTATTAAAAAGAAAGTTTAAAACAAGATGGCTGTTCTCACTTTCATGACGATGAGTACATTCGTTAAATAAATAAAAATAAAAAGTAAATTTTTTCTCGTAATTCTAATGCTTATAAAGCCGAGACTAGAAATATAATTTTTAACGACATTTTGTCTGTATTTTTACTTATTATAAAAAACCAAGGCTTCAATTCTAATGCACAACTACACTTAACTAAAGCTTAGTTCAAAAACTAAAAAACACGTTTGAAAATCCTGAATATTATTTTAAATTATTTCATTATCATCGTTCCTTAATATGTGTGTAACATTTCAGATCAATCCGACTACTGCAAGTGAGTGAACAATCACTTACAAAAAATTCCGTTACATAGAATAATACATTTTGTTTTTAATTTCTGTACATTTCACACAACGTCCTCTGATGCCAAGCTAAGCTTATATGCTTGTGTTATGTGTACCAGAATACTACATATACTACTTTTCTTTGGTAAATACATACTTATAATACATAATAAACACACAGACGCAGAACAAACATTTGTATGACAATTATAAATATCAAACAAAATTATTGTCCCAAATGGGAATCGAACCAGTGATTTCGTAAACGGCAGTCCATTACATGAACCACTCGACGGCGAAGCCCGCCTATAAGTTAGTTATTTCTTAATTAAGTTATTACATAATTATAATTATACTGTAGTTATTATCTTAATTATTTTAAAGTGAAATTTAAATATATTTGTTAATCATTTATAATAACATTACCCTACTTGTGCATTGGGGTAAGCAGGGAGATTAGTTATTACATATTTATATATACAGATATAATTAAAGAAGACTTCCGTGATGTGTTAAGACTTTTATT
This sequence comes from Orgyia antiqua, assembly GCA_916999025.1. Taxonomy (NCBI): domain Eukaryota; kingdom Metazoa; phylum Arthropoda; class Insecta; order Lepidoptera; family Erebidae; genus Orgyia; species Orgyia antiqua. Next base: position 3,901,177 of record OU779872.1, read on the forward strand.
TTATAAATCATTAGCTTCTGTCCGCGATTTCGCGTGTTATTATATTAAAAGTAGATACATAGGGCCTTATTCATAATGCCTTATCGGAGGTTTAAAAGCTCGCTAAAATAGGTTCGCGAAAATTGTCAAAACTTGTTATTCATAATAGTCTATTTACGCTAAAACGTTTATTTTCTCCCCGATAATATCTCCGTTTAAACCTCCGATAAGTCATTATGAATAAGACCGATAGTCAATACCAAAATTAACATCTAGAACAAAACAAAAAAGAAAAACAACAAACAATCAAGTATATGTGTTTACTATGTATTATAAGTATGTAGTTACAAAAGAAAAGTAGTATATCAGTATTCTGGTACACATAACACAAGCATATAAGCTTAACTTGGGACCAGAGGACGTTGTGTGAAATGTCCGTGATATTTATTATTATATTATTATTATAAAAGAAAATCTTTGGAACCAAGTATCATCACATTTCAAGCTACGCGTAAATCGCATTTGTCAGTCTGGAATTAAAACCTGCTTGGCCAAATTAAAAATACATATGACTGCAAAGTCTCCGAAACGTCGGGCCAAAATTTAAAACAAATATACGCGTCTAAATCCGTAGAAAGTAGTTTTATTTAAACAAAATAGAAAATAGTATAAAAATACATACTTATAAAACATAGTTAACACACAGACGCAGTACAAACATTTGTATGATAATTATAAATATTACACAAATGATTATCCCGTGCGAGAATCGAACCCGCGATGTCGAGAACGACAGTCCGTTACATGAACCATTAGAAAACCCGTGGAATAATTAGTAAGAAGTATGTTTAAATCGTAGCAGATGGCGCTCTATAGTCTCTGCCTACTACCATGGGAAAAGGCGTGATGTTATAACGATGATAAAATAATAACGTTAAATGACGATCTGTAAATAAAGAATGAATATGTTGCGAAACGCAAACTTCGAAAAAAAAATTGCACTGATTAAATTCATAATAGTTATTTTTTTTTAATAATCCTTGAAGTTCTTGCGAGAAGGGTTGCCTGAAAAACAGTGCATTTAAAGCAGGGAGACATACTTATAAGAAAATATATATCTAAGAAAAGAGAAAACTATTAAAAACCTTGAAAAAGTAGTAATTTGAAATTTTGCAGTAGAAAAGATATCAACGCGCTATAATGTTATATCTGTTGATGTTATAACAACAAATAATAAAAACAACAATACAATAAATATGTTAAGTGTACTCACATACAACAAACGTTTGCAGATTAACAAGATGATACACTTAGACGATATCTATTATTATGATGATAATAAGACGTGATTAAAAGGATACCAAAATAGCTTCGTGCATTTTTAGGGTTCCGTACCCAAAGGGTAAAAACGGAAACCCTATTACTGAGACTTCGCTGTCCGTCCATCCGTCCGTCCGTCCGTCCGTCCGTCCGTCCGTCCGTCCGTCCGTCTGTCACCAGGCTGTATCTCAAGAACGGTGATAGCTAGAGAGTTGAAATTTTCACAGATGATGTATTTCTATTGCCGCTATAACAACAAATACTAAAAATAAAATAAAATAAATATTTAAGGGGGGCTCCCATACAAAAAACTGATTTTTTTTACCGTTTCTTGCTCGATACTAATAACGTTGCCTTATGTTGCATAGATAATGGTACGGAACCCTTCGTGCGCGAGTCCCACTCGCACTTGACCAATTTTTCTACGTACGAAGTTTTCATTGTTTCTTTAGATTGAATGGATAGAGCTCTAATTTTTAAGTATATGTTTTTTCAAAATATGATCTAGGATCGCATAAACTCAGATACGCGATTGAAAAAAGTTTTCTCGATAGAAAATCTTATCGAAACAACCTCTCAAATTTTTTATTTTTTTCATTTGTCGGTCTATTATCGCGTATTAACTAATGAGATAACTTTAAAAACATAAGTAACTATTATATGTATATAGAAACACGTAAATCAGAATTAAAATATATTTAGTACTTAGATTTTGTTTAAACAAAAAAAATATCCCTAATTCTTCATTTTCTATACCTACTAGCTGTGTTAATATGTACATGTCGACGATAATATTGATGTAGGCCCTTAAGTAAAAATATTTCTATCTCCTGTCAAATCCTAATCCTTCTTCTCCAGCCCATTTACGTCCCACTGTTGGCCACGGGCCTCCTCCACTTTGGGAGGGATTATGGTCTACTGTGCCGTGCTGACCAGACGTGTTGGCACAGGGTTTACTTTCAAGTTTCCGTCTCTCACAGAAGATGTTATCTGTGTACAATATCCCTTAGCTGACTTTTACAGCACCCTTGGGAGGAGAGGGAGTGGTGACACTTGTATTGGGACTGGGACTGGTCGACGTGCTCCAACAAGGCTATTTTATTATTAAGTTAGTTTTAGTTAGTCTTGATTGTAGGTACCTACTAATCGTCATCATTCTCACACTCCTGATACAACAATGTATAATATTTTTGGAAAAAAAAAATTAAAAGAAATGAAGAGAATAGAAAAAAAAATCTATGGAGTTTCTTGTCTGTTCTTCTCCATAGGATTCGCGTTTGGAACAGACACCTAGTTTCTGACGTTTTAAAAGAGCTTGTAAAACATGCCAACTTGAAATAAAAAAACTTTTGACTTTGTCTTTAATTCATAATCCGTCACCACATGGATCATTCGGTAATCCATTCAGTGTAGTAGATCAGTAGTAGGATTAAATATATAAAAATAAATTAAAAATTAAACATGCATGTATAATACATCGATATAACAAAAGATTAATGGTCTTATTCATAATAACTTATCGGAGGTTTAAAAGTTCGCTAAAATAGGTTCGCGAAAATTGTCAAAACTTGTTATTTATAATAGTCTTTTTACGCTAAAACGTTTATTATCTCTCCGATAAAATCTCCGTTTAAACCTCTGATAAGTCATTATGAATAAGACCATTAATAGTTGACTTATTATAATTTTAATTTTAGTCTCAGAAACTACTGGTCCGATTTGAAAAAATCTTTCAGTGTTGTATAGTACATTTATCGAGGAAGGCTATAGGCTATATAACATCACGCTGCGACTAACAGGAGCGAAGCAGTAGTGAAAAATGTTACAAAAACGGGGAACATTTTCAAAATTCTACGCGTACGAAGTCGCAGGCAAGAGCTAGTGTTCACAATAAATGAATTGGGTGTTTCTATGTATTATAAGTATGTATTTACAAAAGAAAAGTAGTACATATATGTATTATATCCGTATTCTGGTACACATAACACAAACATAATAAGCTTAGCTTGGGGACCAGAGGACGTTGTGTGAAATGTCCATGCACTATTTATTATTAATTTGAATACTAGCAACCATCAGAAGTGGAGTAGGCCGGTGCCCAACAGTGGGACGTTAACGTGGAACGGAAGGAACATCTTTTAGTTAATAATAATAATCTTTATTGAACAGAATAATCTTAACCTAAATTACAATAGTTACTTAATGTTAGTATTTCCAATACAGAGTATAAAATTATAGGCAATTTTGGCTAAGTACAAAACAGGGTTAACTGTGTTTAAACTAGGATGAGATCCTGTATTATAAACACAGTGCCTTCCACTACCTGCGACCGATAACAATGATCTGTTCGACAGAGATTAGTAGGGTTGTTAAGACAAATTAGAAGGAAATAAATTAAAGAATTATATTAAAAATATTGGGGTGGATAGATGGTACATAGCGGTTGACCTGGTGCAAGTGTATGTGTGTGAGTGTGTGTGGGAGGGTGGGTGTGTGTGTGTATGTGTGGGTGGGTATGTGTGTGTGTTAGTGTTTGACAGGTAAAATTAGGAAAAATTGCTACATTATATATTTATCCTCAGGAAAAGTTCAGTGTCTTCATAAGACCACTGTGATAAAATATCAGTTATCTTGCGCTTAAGTTGCCGAACGGAGAGATTTCGGGTGTCTAATAGTTTGCTATTGATTTTGTTGTAAACTAAAGTTTTGAGGAATGGTGTAAATCTTTTAGCAAAAGTCGTATTAATTTGAGATGTAGGGAGCTTAAAAACACGTTTCTTTGACAGGGTGCAATAATTAGGACTGGAGAGGGCTTCTTTGTGAGCAAGGAGCGTAATTTTCAGGATAAATAGTCTTCTGACGCTTAAAAATTTTGTTTCTTTATATACTAGCGAGGTAGGGTAGCGAGAGGACTGTTTTAATAAAGTTTTTAGTACCGCACGTTGTGATCTCTCTAATTGAAGGAAGTAAGAGGCGGCAGCACCACCCCAGGCCCGGATGCAATAAGTCATAATTGACTGGCATAATGATTGGTAAACTGTTTTTAGTAAGTTAGTAGGGGCAAATTCGCGTAAGATTTTAATAACGTGAACTATCTTTCTTACTCTTGCTGACAATGCAGCAATATGATAGCCGAAGTTTAGGTTTTCATCTATAATGATTCCAAGGTATTTGACATGCAGAGATCTAGTGAGATTTGGACAACTACACGGAGTTTGGAAAGCAGGGTGGTGACAAATGTGGGCCTTGAATGAATAGTCGGCAGGGGGTGCCGAGGCGGCTGTTTTATGGAAACATATGTAGCTAGACTTGGCAGTATTTAAGGTAAGAAGGTTGTCACCCAGCCAGCTCATGACACGACTAATGCCTGCCTCGGAGATAGATCTCAAAGAACACCATGATTTGGCATTAAATAGGATTACAGTGTCGTCTGCATAATTAATTATATCAGCGTTGTTAAGGGATGTTGAGGAGAGATCGTTCAGGTAGACCAGGAAGAGAGTAGGCCCAAGGACACTACCCTGGGGCACACCGAAATTGATATTCACCGGTGCACTGACCACGCCATTAACCCGAATACATTGCTTCCGATCTGCTAGGTAGCTGTGGAACCATTTAAGACAAATGCCTCTAATTCCAGTAGCCTCTAGCTTTCTAAGAAGGATCGGAGCAGACACGGTATCAAAAGCCTTGGTCAGGTCCAGGAAGAGCCCCAGGCAATGCCTGCCTTTATCTAGGTGATTTGCTATGGTTTCCGTTAGCAGGGACACAGCGTCTTCGGTTGACCTACCCTGTCTGAAGCCGAATTGTTGGTTCGTTAGTAAGTGGTTTTTATCCAGATAGGACATTAGCTGCCTATTGACAATCCTTTCTAGCATTTTAGAAAAGGAGCTAAGCAGGCTAATCGGTCGGTATTGATTAGGGTTATCAGAGGCGCCTCCTTTATGGATAGGGGTAATAAAAGCATTTTTCCAGACGTCTGGGAAGGTACCTTCAGCAAGGCTAAGGTTGTAAATATAAGTTAGGGGCCTGACAATATGTTTTTGAATAGATTTAATTAGATGGTTAGGGATTCCGTCAGGGCCCGGGGCACTGTTGGTTTTCAAATGTTGGATGAGGCTAGCTACTTCGGTTGTGTTGGTAGGGTGAAAGAAGAAAGAAGCAGAGGGTCCTGAGGAAATATTGATTTTGGAAGCTAGTGAGTGCTGGGTTTCTTTGAGATTATTGAGAGTTTTGTCAGCTAGTTTTTGACCTATCGTCGCAAAAAAATTGTTTACGTAGTTGAGTGAGGCATTCGTGTTCTCCTTTAACTTGCAAAGAGCTTCTGTATTGTTATTCTGCGGAACAGTATAGGTTATTTGTTTTATAGTAGACCAAAGTTTTTTGGGATTGTTCTTATTGTTCTCTATTTGAGCAGTGTTGTACTGTGTTTTTAGTTTGCGTAGTAAGTTACGAAAGAAATTTCTGTAACGTTTGAATATATGGAGTTTAACTAAGTCGTTAGGATGCTTACGGGCGTCAAGGTGCAGTTTGTCCCTGTGAGCAGAACACTTTAAAAGGCCTGGTGTCATCCAGGGTTTGGAGATGTCCCTGTTACGACTAACTACACTGACTCGAGAGTGCTTGCTGATTATTGTTGTTAGCAAGGACGTAAATTCAGCAGTAGCTGCAGATGGACATATCTCCTTATAAATTTTATGCCAGTTCTCATTTTTTAATTCCGAATTAATTGAATTATGGTCATATTTGATTTTATACGTGTTTGAGCTCTTTTTATTGGGACTTTTACTTCCGATACCTACCATGGCAAAATCATGATCAGTTACCGAAGACTTACAAACAATAGACTCAGTAATTGAATTAGTCGCGACGAAGATATGGTCAAGACAGGTGTAAGAGCGGGTGGGTTGAGTTATTGCGGGTAAATACCCTAACTCCGACAGCAAGCACATGTATTCAGAGCTAGCAGTAGTGTTCATTAAATTAATGTTAATATCACCAGTGATGACGCGGCAAGGGCTTTTAGGCATGATGACAGCAACAGTCTCAAGGGCTTGCAAAAAGTTGTCTGTGTTTTTGGTAGACGGAGAGCGATAGATTCCTAAGAGTGTAACTACGCCTTCAATATGAACCTGTAGACAGTCAGCATCGCAGATAGTTGGTTCTGTTATTGTGGGGTTGAAACAATCCCTAACGTAAACAACCACGCCACCAGAGCGGTTAGAGTGGTTGGTGGTAGCAAATGAGCAATAGCCACTTATCTGACCGACTAGGCAGTTATCGCCCATCCAACATTCGGTCAACACGATAACATCATACACGACTTTCATTCTGTTTAGGGAAACGACAAAATTATCCAAATTACGGTGCAAGCTCCGAATATTGTAAGTTATAATTTTAAGTTGATATTTGTTTATTATATTACTACACTGTTCGGGCATGTCTATTTCATGACAGGTGATGTTTAGCGAGTTGTCTAAGTCATTAAGTAATTGTTCTGTATCCATTATATAGTATGTAAAATAAGTAACGTTTGAGTGTGAGTAAAAATCGATAAGATATGATTTGCCCGTGGATAGCAGGTGTATTGTGAACATGAGGGTATATACAATAAGGGTATATATAAGTGTATGTATTTATTCTATGTTTATATGTGAGTAATAATCGTCGGATAAAACACTTACAGTATTTGAATAATCGAGGTGTAGTTCCGTAGGTTTTGGAGATTAAATGTGTATGTTTAGAATGTAAGAAAAGTGTCTGACATGTAACTTTTAGGTAATTTACATCTGTAGCAATAGTAGTTGAGATGTGGGTGTGTGAATTTGATGTGTTGTGCACTATGAAGTAATTATGCAAAAGTTTGTTGAGATTTCGTTGTATTTTAAAACCATTGTTTTATTTTTGTATTATATTAAACACTTTCTTTGACATGTTTAAGTAAATGTGAGTGAAAGTGTCTTTCTTAAATATCTTTACTTATTTAATAAATCAAATTATGGTAGAAAAAGTGACTGCCGCAAGCGGGACTTGAACCCACGACCTCGGAATACCGTTCCGAAGCTCTTCAAACTGAGCTTATTGCAGTCGTGCTTGTAGCACTCAAATTTACCACCACAATCGTCACTCGGTTGAGTTTATATATTTTTACGTACAACGCCATCTATCAAGATTGCTTTACAACATCTCGACCAACCACCTAGTATTCTTTACAGAATACGAATAAGTTGAAATAATGACGCGACGTTCATTACTTATTCTTAAACAAAGTGGTAATTTTTGTATGTACTCGTATGTCCCTATGTGAGCTTATATCTTCAAAATTACGTAACGGATTATGATGCGGTTTTCTTTAAAAGATAGAGTGATTCAAGAGGATGGCTTTTTTGTATAATTTGTTATGTCATCAAATTCCTTTTAGTAGAATTTGTATATTATGCTTAATAAAGAAATTTTGTTGTTTTTTAACGTCCTCCGGGGGCCAAGTCTGCTAATTATGCTATTAACAATCATATTACAATGTTGTTATAATGGTCAGTCAGTGACGCCATTATAGCGCCATAATGGCGTCATTATGACAAAAAATTTATAGTAGACTACCAAATTTGATAAAACTTCGCCATTATGACACCATTCTCTCCAGTCTATTTACGTCCCACTATTGGGCACGGGCCTCCTCCACTTTGGAGGGATTATGGTCTACCGTGCCGCGCTGACCAGGCGTGTTGGCACAGGGTTTATTTTCAAGTTTGCCGTCTCTCACAGAAGATGTTATCTGTGTGCAGTATCCCTTAGCTGACTTTTACAGCACCCTTGGGAGGAGATGGTGTGGTGACACTTGTACTCTTTATCCGACACCACACGGAGGCATGCATAGGAGGCATTTGACACCATTATGGCGTCATTATGACACTAAACTTGATTTTTAGTCACAAATGATGCCACTATGACGCCATAATGATGTCATTGAACTGTCATTGTGACAGCATTGTATTAGCAGACTTGAGCCCCTGGTCCCAAGTTAAGCTTATATACTTGTGTTATGTGTACCAGAATACGAATATACTACATATACTACTTTTTTTGGTAAATACATACTTATAATACATAGTAAACACACAGACGCAGTACAAACATTTGTATACACAATAATTGTTCCGTGCGTGAATCAAACCCGCGATCTCGAGAATGGCAGTCCGTTACATGAACCACTAGAACTAAATTCCACTCCTACGAAGTTGCAAGTAACACATAGTTTAAATTATAATTGTATCTAAGCATGATATGTTCCGAATAACTAATTCTACTATCGATAGAAATATTAACATAGTTTTGTTAACAACCGTGAAATTGCATACAAAAATATGTTTATCGTATTCCGCGGCTTTCTTCGTGGATATTGCCTTCAGAGGAACGTTCTTTTCTCACAGTATCTAGGTCTTATATAAGTATATATGCTTCTATCACTTTATTTATTTTCAAAACATAATAACTAAAAGAAATATGACCATCCAAAAATCCCGGTTTTTGGGGTTTCTTTAGATAAGGTTGCAGGGTCTATCACACATATTTGGTAAGGTTTTACCAAAAAAGAAAGTGATAGAAGCATAGATATACCCTTCATCTTTAATATAGCGTAAAAATAAAAAAAATAAGTTTAATTTTCGCGAAGAAAAAAGGGGTACAACGAAACATCTTTTTTTCAAAGGAACTCTAGTCTGCGCTCGGGAATAGAGATAACAATACATAAGGCAAATACCATAATTAGGACTGTACTCCCCTCTAAACTTCTCACGTAATATGTGGATACACCTTACACCCCGGAAGTTATCAATACGGAAATAGTTATACAAAGTGTATGTATGAAAGTTATACTTAACTAGAATAATGTTTATATTTAATTAAATTATTACGCTCCAGTTAATATATTATATTGTTTAAAAAAATTAACATTTTTTTACTTTTAGATTTATAATCAAATATTTAAAAAAAACAATTAAACTTTACAATAATGTAGCTTATATATCAGAACTAGCTGTTGCCCGCGACTCCGTCCGCGTGGAATTTGGAAATTATTTTTTTTTGCAATAAAAGGTAGCCTATGTCCTTTCTCAGGGTCTAAAGATTGTCTGTGCCAAATTTCATCAAAATCGTTTGAGAGGTTTAAGCGGGAAAGCGTAACAGACAGACAGACAGAGTTACTTTCGTATTTATAATATTAGTAGGGATAACATAATAATATAGGCTTAATATTTTCTAACATTAGAGTTATTTGTTTAAATAAAACTACATTTTACGAATTTAGACCACTTTGCAGTCACAATGGTCACGGATGAGATTCACCCGTGACTTACCCGGAGTCTCACCTGTGACTATGGTGACTGCAGTCTCTGAAATGTCGGGCCAAAATTTAAAACAAAATATACGCGTCTAACAGCCGTATTCACAAACGTTACTGTGAGGTCTCATAGTAAGCATGGACGCACAGGGATAGCAAAATCATTTCACAAACAATACTTAAATGGTGAAGCGCACTATGCGTTTGTTAAACTGAACGCATAGCTAAGTTTCGTCTATGAATACAAAGGCTCGATGAACGGAACGCACTGAGAAGTGTTACCCTTAGCACAGGTGCTCAAGTCCACTATTTTGGAACAATTGTCATACCGGCACAATACCGGCACGATACCGTTGCAATTGAAGTCAAATATCCGTAGTCTGCTATATGCCGTCATAACGGTCTTTCAATGGTAATAGAATTGTCGATCTCTTTTATCTATGTATTGAATTTTCGGTCTCTTTTATCTATGGATTGTGTTAGAATGGTATGTATGTGTTGCCGTTTTTAAAAAATGCGTTAGTTGAAGTGATTTTCGAAAAACTACTAATAAATTTAAACATTTAATCATGCTAGACTTTGTTTAAATATATTTGTACATACTATTTATTAGCATAAAAAGCAATGTGAAGTTTAGGAGATTAGTAAATTGCAATAAATTACAAAGAACAATTTCTAATATTTCTATCTATCTATTTTTTATTTATGGCAATCTGTCGACACAGTACAATTTAAAAATATTACTGTCAAATTCAAAATAGCAGACTACCGAAACATTTCAGTCATTGAATTGCAATTGTGAAGCAGTTGTGTACGAGACTAGCAATTTATGTCACTTTGACAATTGTAAGACAATGATGAAGTCGTTAAGACGACACATTATTAGTAGACTACCAAAAACTTTACTATTGCACCATAATGGTACAATAATGGTACAGTTGTGACACCGTTGAAATACCCGACTCAGGGCCCTGTGCATCAACACTTAAGTACTTACTTAAGTAAATATTGTTTGTGAATACGGGTGTTAATCCTTAAAGAGTAGTTTTATTTAAACACTAGCTGCCCCGGCAAACGTTGTTTTGCCATACAATTCTGTGTAAAAATCAACAACAAAAAATTTCATCAAAATCAGTCCAGCCAATTGTGAATCTAAACCATCCTCAAACCCCCTTGAATACACACAACAAATTTCATCAAAATCGGTCCAGCCGTTTAGGAGGAGTTCAATTACAAACACAAGTACAGAAGATTTAAATATATGTATATAAAGATAGCTGCTGTCCGCGTGGAATTTAGAAAATCTTTCCCGTCTTTGCGACATTTTTCACTACTGCTTCGCTTCTACAGGTCGTAGCGTGATGTTATATAGCCTATAGCCTTCCTCGATAAATGTACTATTTAACTCTGAAAGAATTTTTCAAATCGGACCAGTAGTTCCTGAGATTAGCGCGTTCAAACAAACAAACTCTTCAGCTTTTTAATATTAGTATAGAAGATATACCTAGGCTATTTTTTATCCCGAAAAAAAAACCACTTTTTTTATAATTTTTACCGCGAGTAACACAGCTAGTATGTTAATACAAGTATTTACTATTTCAACATAGTATACATATAAATATATTATAATATGTTCATAAAATGAAGAGCGGAACTTGTATGGAAAGTAAATGGGAGGTCGTTGAACTACGCGAGGTGTCGCTCATAGAATAAATATTCAATAGAATAGACTCAGCAGTCAAAATCAAAGTCATAAATGTTTTATTTCAAGTTGTCGTGTTTTACAAGCTCTTTTGAAACGTCAGAAATACTAGATATCTGTTCGAAATGCGAATCCTATGGAGAAGAACAGACAAGAATCCACATGGATTTCCTTTTTCTCTCATTTTTTCATTTCTTTTTCAATATTATTTTACATTTTTGTGGGGTGTAAGAATGGTGCCGATTTAATTGTATGCAGATCGTACTTCATAGACTAATGACGTTTCATATGACGTATAGCCTGTATCATAGACACACATAGAGACATATTTCACACACACATAGATATTTATTATGTACATTATACACTGATAATTGTATTTTACACGTGGGTACTAGTTCTATTTGCACAACTAAACTAAACTTAACTAAAAAAATAATTTTGATAATGTCAATAACACATTTCTTCAACTAAAGTTTCTTGTTATAAGAACTATTAAGGCCTGTTCAGACCTAAGTGGTATTCGCTACTGTCTGCGGCAGAGAAAACCCAGTGGGTATGCGGTAATATTACTGTTCAGACCTAAGCGGTATTCGCAATCCTTGTGGGTAGAATAACGCGCGGTAGTCGAGTTTCCCTCAGAGTGGTAAGAGATTTTTGCCAGTTAGTCATTATTTCTGAGTCGCCAAAGAATATACACGTCAGTCACGATTTAATTTCTGCAGAATATCTGATTTTAGTGAAGGATAGTGATGATGCGGTATGTACCTCTACCCACAGCGGCAGCGAATATCGCTTAGGTCTGAACAGGCCTATAGACTTAGGGCCTGTTTCACAAAGTCCAAAGTCGTTTTCAATATGGGTTTCGTAAAACGGAACTACAGAGTGCTACGTTGACAAACCTACTATTTAATATCTGTCGAATAACTATTCGGTAAAAAAGCTTATTGGTAAGATGATAGTGAAACGCAATCTATGTTATTCAGAACTTTTATCTCTCAGATAATTGTTTTGTTAGTTAACTATTCGATTCTTTATTTGTATATTGTGAAACAGACCCTAAGGGTTTTAATTAATGTAAACGTGCACAACAAAATAGAAAATACATCAATGTAATAATTTTATTATCCTTAGCTTTCTTATTATATATGTACATATTATCCTTATTATCGAACCTGCGACCTCGTATACAACAGTGATTTACACTGGCATAAAACCACGAGGAGAACATCGTTAAAATACTTACTAAAATTTTTGTCACGAATTTGAAATGTTTAAACGTTTTAGGCATTAAAGTAAGAAAATCACCTCTATATTTTTAATGTTCTATGCGTATAATTATCATATTTAGATGAAATTCTCACGATAAATGGACTTGACAATAACACTTTATATCATTATGAATGCCCACGGCTGGTGTAAGTGTGGGAATCTGGAAGAGGTTTTATAATGACCTTGGGACCCGATGCTATACTTCTATAATAATATACACATACTTACGCGTGGAATTTTGTATATTTTCTCCGTATACAACATTTTTAAGCTATTGCATAGCTTCTATCGCGGGCCTTGAGCGTGAAGACTAAATGCACAAAATTCGAAATTAAAATTCCGTAACAAAGATAGCGTAACTAAAAAATACTACACACGGCGCAGTCAGTAACGCCGTTTCGCTGTTCGCGCTGGTGACTCATGTCAGTTCTGGCGTTAGTTTTTATTTTATTGACATTTGATTGACAATCGCTATTTTATCATAATTACCATTTTAAACAATGGACAGATGTAAGCATCAGTAAATAAGGATTATTAATCTTATTTTAGTTTATGGTATTTAGATTCTTGCATAAATAAAATAAATAAATAATTATAATTGCATAAGTTGATAAAAATTACTATGCAATAGCTTTACCGCGGCACTCCTCGAGTGAAACACGCCTTTTTTTCACTGATGCTTAGCTCCTATTGGTCTCAGCGTGATGTTATATAGACACTGAAAGAATTTTTCAAATCTGTTCAGTAAGGACTGAGATTGGCGCGTTGAAACAAACAAATTCTTTAGCTTCATAATATTGCATTGTTAAAGAATTTGAAATAAAAAATTATTTCAAGTTACCTAATGAATACGCCATTAAATTTTGCTGAAAAACGTCTCATGCTTTTACTAAACCACAGACTAAATAAACTTCCCACAGAAAAAAAACCAACGGAAGCAGAATTTCCCGCGCAATTACTTCAAATGACGCATCAAAATGGCGTCGCTCCTAACCTTCACAGTACAACAATGATACAATCGTAGGAAATACCATTTATTTACACCATTTTGACATAATGGATGTAGCCGTGAATTTATGAAAGTGAAAATAAGTATTTAAGATGGTTGGGTCAAGGTTTTAACGCAAGATAAGTCTAGATTAGAATCACAAAATTATACCAGATGTCTAGTCTATGGTCTTATTAAAAATGACTTATCGGAGGTTTAAAATATAACTTTATCGGAGAGATAATAAACATATTACTTTATTTTACTTTTTTAAGTAAATAACGCACCTACCACTGTGTCTGTACCAATGTCTCTGCATCACCCTAGGTTGACTGGTAGATAATGCTTTTAGCATTAAGTCCGCCTATTGTACAATTTTGTCCAGAAAGACTTTAAATAAATAAATAAAAAAAGACATTTTATCGTAAAAAGACTATTATGACTAACAATTTTTGAGAATTTTAGCGAACCGATTTTAGCGAACTTTTAAACCTCCTATAAGTCATTATGAATAAGACCGTATGTCTGCATCACTCAGTCGACTTGAAGCCACTTACATATCTATGGGTGTGTGAAATAAGTATCTATGTGTGTCTATGATACAGGCTATACCTACGTTATATGAAACATCATTATTGTATGAAGTACGATTTAGCCAGGCTAAAGTTACTTGTACACAATTTTAAACGTCAACCAACCATCTGGTTTATGTGTGGCTTCACCGTTACCTTAATAGAGAAACACACATCATCGTAAATAATAATAACCGATGATTACGTAAAATATATTTATACAATACAGATAATAAAATAAATTATAGTTTATGTATAAATAAGTTTGTAGGCACGTGTGAGTTTAAAAATAACTTTTTTTTAGAAAGCTGTCAAGTGAGAGTCGCTTATGACGTCAGCGCCACACCTCGACAGAAACATGAATTAACTTTCGGTAAACTGTTAAGATGAAAGCTTGTAATAAGATATTGAAATCTATTTACCAATAATTTAAAGCTAAAGAGTTTGTCTGTTTGTTTGTTTGAACGCGCTAATCTCAAGAACTACTGGTCCGATTTGAAAAATTCTTTCAGTGTTGGATACTACATTTATCAAGGAAGGTTAAATAACATCACGCTGTAGCTTATAGGAGCGAAGCATCAGTGAAAAATGTTGCAAAAAAGGGGAAATAGTCACGCGCGCGGGATTATAATCGAAAACGCTGCCTTATCCATTTGTGGTACCTACCTACCACAATACATAACATAGATAGGTACAGCAGCCCAACTCGTAGTTAACCAGTATTTTTTTTAAATATTCATGTGTACATTTCACACAACGTCCTCTGGTCCCAAGCTAAGCTTATATGCTTGTTTTGTGCTTGTATCTTATCTTATAGTAAACACACAGACGCGGTAAAAACCAGGGGCGTAGCTACCGCCGTATCAGCCGTATCAATCATACGGCGCCCCGGGCCAAGAGGGCCCCCGTCGTGTGTAAGCAAAAATTAATAAACACTTTCCAAATTCTTCTTAATTCTTTTGTTAGAAATCTTTACCTTTAATTTTTATACGGGGCCCCACCAAGGCACGCTACGCTCCTGGTAAAAACATTTCTATGATATTTATAAATATCACACAAATGATTGTAGCGTGAAAGAATCGAACTGGTGACCTCGTAAACGGCATTATACATTAACCACGAGGCTTGTCGTAGTATTTAGTATTCATTTTGCGTAAGTAATACAAGAACGACTTACATAATATTAAAATATATCGATTTGTACGTGAGAAGACAAATAAAGGACGGCAATTTTTTTTTTCGATACCAATTATACGAGCACAACACTAAACTTAACTAAAAAATCAAAACTACTGTTAAAGTAATTTATTAATTTTTGCAATTGACATGCTATGCTTTTTACATAATAAATCAAATTATGGTGGAAACAGTGACTGCCGCAAGCGGGACTTGAACCCAGCCCATTTACGTCCCACAGTTGGGCACGGGCCTCCTCCACTTTGGGAGGGATTATGGTCTACTGTGCCGCGCTGACCAGACGTGTTGGCACAGGGTTTATTTTCAAGGTTTCCGTCTCTCACAGATGATGTTATCTGTGTGCAATATCCCTTAGCTAACTTTTACAGCACCCTGGGGAGGAGATAGCGTGGTGACACTTGTATTCTTAATCCGTCACCACACGGACAATATAATTATATAATTAAAATCGTTATTCTTTATTATACAGATCAGGGGGCCAAGTCTGCTAATTCTGCTATTACAATGTTGTGACAATGATCAGTCACTGACGCCATTATGGCGTCATTTTTGACAAAAGATTAATGGTCTTATTCATAATGACTTATCGGAGGTTTAAAAGTTCGCTAAAATTTGTCTTATTCATAATGACTTATCGGAGGTTTAAAAGTTCGCTAATATTGATTCGCGAAAATTGTTAAAAACTGTTATTCATAATACTTAGTCTTTTTACGCTAAAACGTTTATTATCTCTCCGATAAAATCTCCGTTTAAACCTCCGATAAGTCATTATGAGTAAGACTATAAGAGTAGACTACCATACTTGTCATAATGACGCTATAATGGCGAAATTTTATTTTATCAAGTTTGGTAGTCTACTAATAATTTGTTGTCATAATGACGCCATAATGACGTCATGTGACTGATCATTGTAACAAAATTGCAATAGCAGACTTGAGCCCCTGTTAACATTGACGAATTGTGTTATTGCTACTATAATTTTTTATTATTTAATCATAGACTTACGTTAAATTTAGAACTTTCTTATTTTAAGAACTGTGTTTTATAGAACAATAGCAGTTACCCGCGTCTTCGTACGCGTGAAATTTAGAAATTAAACCTTAACAAACAAAAGTTTACTATGATAGTCGATAGATGGCGTTGTACCGTTTTTTAAATCGCGCTATAGTTTCGTTCGACACATCAAAACTTAAGCTCGTCAAAATTTCTGTTGCGTTATCGACTCGGTTACGATACACTAGCTAGTAGCTGTTGCCAGCGACACCGTCCGCGTGGAATTTAAAAAAAATTCCCCGGTTTTGCAACATTTTCACTACTGATTCACTTCTACTGGTCGTAGCGTGATGTTATATAGCCTAAAGCCTTCCTCGATAAATACCCTAACTAACACGGAAAGAATTTTCCAAATCGGCAAAATGGTTTCTGAGATTAGCGCGTTCAAACAAACAAACAAACTCTACAGACGCATTACAAATATTTGTATGACAATTATAAATATCACACAAATGATTGTCATGAATGAGTGTAATGATTATTTAAAAATAATTGGTCAAGTGCGAGTCGGACTCGCGCACGAAGGGTTCCGTACCATTATCTATGCAACATAAGGCAACGTTATTAGTATCGAGCAAGAAACGGTAAAAAAATCATGTTTGTTGTATGGGAGCCCCCCTTAAATATTTATTTTATTTTATTTTTAGTATTTGTTGTTATAGCGGCAATAGAAATACATCATCTGTGAAAATTTCAACTGTCTAGCTATCACCGTTCTTGAGATACTGGGTGCGGAACCCTAAAAATCATGTTTGTTGTATGGGAGCCCCCCTTAAATATTTATTTTATTTTATTTTTAGTATTTGTTGTTATAGCGGCAATAGAAATACATCATCTGTGAAAATTTCAACTCTCTAGCTATCACCGTTCTTGAGATACAGCCTGGTGACAGACGGACGGACGGACGGACGGACGGACGGACGGACGGACGGACGGACGGACGGACGGACGGACGGACGGACAGCGAAGTCTCAGTAATAGGGTCCCGTTTTTACCCTTTGGGTACGGAACCCTAAAAAAGATTAATATGACAAAAGATAACGATATCTGCTGAGTTTCTTACGCCGGTTCTTCTCAGCGGATTGAAAGTCCTGAACCGGTGGTAGGGAAAAAATTTTTTGGACATATCATAGGAGCTTATTTTTTTTGGCAAAAAGCGAATATGCCTACGTGAATAAATGATTTTTGATTTTGATTTTTGATTTTGTCACGCGATGGAATCGAAAACCCCACCTCGTGAACGACAATCCGTTATATGAACCATTAGACCCATTATATAAAGATAACGTTTTATATTAAAATTCGTCTCGCACTTGCGAATACACTTGTAATTCGTTTCTCAAGCACAATAAAGCGGATGACACCTAATTACATTGACCTTTTCTCGCCATAATGTTAGTCTGCGTCAAGATTGGCTGTTTGTGAACGCCCTCTGCCTGCTTTCACGAATGAAAGTAAAACTGGTTTGTCTATGGGTGTATTATAGAGATGTCACTTCTCTTTGCTTAGCGTTTTAGAGGTCCGTACCAAAAAATAAACGGTGGAAAATCTAGCCCGCAGTTTTGGAGATTTGTCAGCCACAGATTTTACAGATAGTATGTCTATGGCTACATAACTCACGCAGCTTGAAGCCATTTAGATATCTATGTGTGCGTGAAATAATATCCATGTGTCTATGATATATGTCATATATGAAATATTACTTGTAGCCCGCGAATTCGTTCGGAAAAAGTTCCCAGTTTTTGGAACATTTAACTTATGCTTCGCTCCTATTAGTCGTAGCGTGACTTTTATAGCCTTCCTCGTTAAATGTACTATGTAACACTAAAAGAATTTCTTAAATCGGACCAGTGGCTCCTGAGATTAGCGCGTTCAAACAAACTCTTCAGCTTTATGGTATTAGTATCAATACCAATTACTAGATGACCCGGCAAACGTTGTTTTGCCATATAAATGTTAAGGGTGGACAACCCTTAACGCTTAGGGTTATGAAAAATAGATAGTAGCCGATTCTCAGACCTACTTAATGTGCATATAAAATTTCATAAGAATCATTCAAGCCGTTTCGAAGTAGTATGGGAACGAACATTGTAACACGAGAATTTTATATATTAGAAGATTAGTCTATGAAGTACGATTTAGCCAGGCTAAAGTTACATGTCTTCAGGATTGAACGCGTATCAACTAACTCAACTATCTGGTAAACCAAGGTCCCGTCAAAATCGCGTTAGCTATTGCGAAAGTTACTAAAACGAGTAGCTGAGCTAAAAACAAGAACAACAAATAAATAAATTTAATAAAATAATAAATAAATATTCATGGGCATTTCACACAACCTCCTCTGGTCCCAAGTTAAGCTTTTATGCTTGTGTTATGTGTACCAGAATACGGATAGAATACATATACTACTTTTCTTTTGTAAATACACACTTATAATACATAGAAACACAGACGCAGAACAAACATTTGTGTGCCATTTTTATACATCACACAAATGATTGTACCGAGCGGGAATCAAACCCGCGACCTCGTGAACGTCAGTCCGTTACATGAACCACAAGACCACGAAGACCGTCGAATAGACGACATAGAGGTCACGGAGATAGTTTCAATTGCGAAATATGTATGTCAAACGCACAATAACTAAAAAAAAACATTTAATTTAAGATATAAAAGAAATCTTTATACTGTTAAACTTTTACGTAATCAAAAACAATTAACACAATCCAATTTTGGCGAGTGTGATCATTTGATCAAGGAAGTGAACGCGGCGTAAACTTCACTTTTTATTTTGACGTAACGTTGTTGAAAAACAATATGGCGAATCCCGCGCTTTTTAACGTCATATGATAGGGTTGTCATTTTTTATTTTATTTCCACCAAAAAGTGTTTTTTTTTTAATTTAAAAGCAGAAAGAAGTGTCGAAATCCGTAAAAAGTGGTTTTACTTGAACGAATGAGTCGCGCAAGTGTTAGAAAATAATTCAGAAGAGAGTGTTTATACCTGGATGATTTTGTCACATGGAGAGATTGAATGAATTTTAAAGACCATTAAGCCTTAGGCCTTCTCCACTTTAAAATGAAATGAAGTTGATAAATGAAAAATCTTTAGAAAGAAAGACTAGAACTTTTTTTTACTTGACTTTAGAACTTTATTTTTACAGCATCTTGGGAAGGAAAAGGTGCGGTGACCCTTGTATTCTTAATCTTACAGATTAAGAATACAAGGGTCACCGCACCTTTCCCACACGGACTCGCCAAAGTGAAAAAATGTCGTAATTAAGATTGAAGTATCAACAATAAAATTATCTGTCATTCTTTCAAAGATAGAACCCTAAATCATAAGTTCTTTCGATAAATATGAAGTGGCAACCCTAGTGAGTGGTTACCGTAAAAATCCGATTGTAATTAAAATATTAAATCATATTTCACGGTGAATATTTGTTTATATGCGAGACTAAACAAACAAACATATTTAAAGAAATCGATTTAATTTTCGTTATACAATCGATTATGATATAATATAGCTGGCTTTTTCTAACACACTTGTATTAACAACGGCATTATTTATTACTGGATGTTATCAGCGACTTCGAACGCTTGAAACTTAGAAACCCCGTTTTCGCAACATTTTTCATTAATGCTTCGCTCCTATTAGTCGCAGCGTGATGTTGTATAACCTGTAGCCTTCCTCGATAAATGTACTATCCAACACTGAAAGAATTTTTCAAATTAGACCAATAGTTCCTGAGATTAGCGCGTTCAAACAAACTAACTCTTCAGCTTTATAATCTTCTTCTAATATGTATAAAATTCTCGTGTCACAATGTTCGTTCCCATACTCCTCCGAAACGGCTTGACCGATTGTTATGAAATTTTACATGCATATTCAGTAGTTCTGAGAATCGGCTACTATCTATTTTTGATACCCCTAAGTGATAAGGGTTGATCCACCCCCGACATTTGTATGGCAAAACAACGTTTGCCGGGTCACTTATTATTAGTATTGAAAATATATGAATCTTGAACGCATAGCCGCGAGCAAAGACACCTTGTAATTTAAGATATGCTGGTGCCTTGGTGAAAGCATTGCGTAACTTCACAGATCTTCAGATACGAGATACAGATAGCTGTGGTATCGTGCTAACAAATATATTACTGTTGCAAGATACGTAATAGTAATAAAGACGCCAAGTTCAAAAATTTTTGATATAAATTTTTTATGAACATTTTACACAACGTCTTCTGGTCCCAATCTAAGCTTATATGCTTGTGTTATGTGTACCAGAATACTGATATACTACATAATAATATACTACTTCTGATTTGTATGAGTGTGGATGAAGTCAGGGATGTGTATTTGGATCGTAGCAAATAATAATCATCATCATAACATCACGCCTTTTTGCCATGGGGGTAGGCAGAGACTATAGAGCCCCATCTGCTATGATCCAAACATACTTCCTTGGCTTCATCCAGACTCATACATCTGGTCATACATGCCCGACGGTTCGACGGACGATTGCCCTTATTGAAGTATCCCGGCATTTCATCGTAGCAAATGTCGCTCTATAATCTCTGCCTACACACATGGGAAAAAGGCGTGATGTTATGATGATGATGATAGTAGTTTTTTTTCTTGTAAATACATATTTATAATATATAGAAAACACACAGTCGCAGTACAACAATTTATATGACAATTATAAATATTACACAAATCATTGTCCTGAGCGGGAATCAAACTCTCATATTGTAACGTTTTATTAGCATTGCAAGCATAATGTTGCAGGCGTGTTGGCAAAGGGTTTATTTTAGAGTTTTCTGTCTCTCACAGAAGATGTTATCTGTGTACAACCCTTAGCTGACTTTTACAGCACCCTTGGGAGGAGATGGGGTGGTGACACTTGTATTCTTAATCCGTCACCACACGGATTGGAAATGTCATAAGCACATAATTTTTGTGAAAAAATGTGTCTAAATGATTAAATGACTTTCATTTCATTTCTTTACCAAATTATTAGCTAAATGAAGTTTATATTTTTCTATGAACTTGGCTGTTATTCTGCCGCGTGTTGATTCTATCAGTTGACCATTAAATATAATAATTATAATAACACGTACAGTGCGTATGTAATGAGAGAATACTTTCACTTAGGAGTGTCTGTTTGTTTGTGTAACCTCAACTAGATAACCTGCTCTTATGAATAAGTTGTCAACATCTTACGGATGAAATTTAGAAATTAGATGATACGCATCTATATTTGACAAGCCTTAAGGTCTAGTGGTTCAGGTAACGGACTGCCGTTCAGGAGATCACGGATTCGATTCCTGCTCGAGACAATCATTTGTGTGATATTTATAATTGTCATACAAATGTTTGTACTGCGTCTGTGTGTTTACTACGTATTTTAAGTATGTATTTACAAAAGAAAAGTAGTATATGTAGTATATCAGTATTTTGGTACACATAAACATATAAGCTTAGCACAAGCTTATACACAAGCATATAAGCTTAGCTTGGGACCAGAGGATGTTGTGTGAAAGGTCCCTGAATATTTTTTATTACTAGCTGATCCGGCAAATGTTGTTTTGCCATACAAATATCAGGGGTAGACAACCTTTATCACTTAGGGGTATGAAAAACAGATAGTAGACGATTCTCAGACTCACTGAATATTCATATTAAATTTCATAAGAATCGGTCAAGCCGTTTCGGAGAAGTATTAGAACGAACATTGTGACACGAGAATTTTATATATTAGAAGATTTACTTACTAATATTTTGTTTGTTTGTTACAGTTATCTCGACGGAGAGTGGTAAGAACTATCACGCCTTTTATTCAGGAAGGGTAGGTAGTGATCCTCTCTTGAGATGAAATATAATTTGATTTATTTCACAAATATACCAGATGTAGATATACCAGATATAGTCTATTGGTCTTATTCATAATGACTTATCGGAGGTTTCAAAGTTCGCTAAAACAAGTTCGCGAAAATTGTCAAAACTTGTTATTCTTAATGGCCTTTTTACGCTAAAACGTTTATTATCTCTCCGATAAAATCTCCGTATAAACCTCCGTTATGTCATTATGAATAAGACCGTATGGCTACATCACTCAGTCGGCTTGAAGCCACTTACATAACTACGTGTGCGTGAAATATGTATCTATGTGTGTCTATGACACAGGCTATACGTCATATGAAACATTATTACTCTATGAAGTACTATTTAGCCAGGCTAGTTAAGTGTCTTCAAAATTCAACTCGTACGCACTACCTGGTATATTGTCTGTGTACTGTGTATCTATCTATGTGTATCTCTGATACATGCCACAGTTTTATGTAAACAGGACTTCTTTTCCCAATGACATAGTTGTTTTAATGCCTATAAAAATGACGTTTATAGTTTGCAAAAACTACTATAGATATCATTTGAATTAAGAATACCATTGCTACCGATTCTACGTATACAGCTAAACTTAACTAAGTACCATTATCATATTAGTCTATGAAGTACAATTTAGTCAGGCTCATGTCAGGCTACAGTTTGTGACTTCAAGATTAAAGGAGATACACTATCTGGAAAATCTTTGGTATTACACTTCCCGAATATCGTCAAGCATAGCTTCCGTTTAAACAAGTAATTATCCACAGAATAGATAGAAGATATAATTATCCGATCAGCTGCTTCCCATAAAGATAAAAACGTTTACTAATTTTAGTTTAATAAACTCTTTTGTAATAATAACAACAATGGCGGAAAAAAAGTAGATTGTCTATGGTCTGTAGTGATGGGTATCGTTTGTTTAGATATTTTCCCAGTGGTAACGGTATTAAGAATGCAAGTGTCACCACCACTTTTCTTTCCTAGGGTGCTGTAAAAGCCAGCTAAGGGATATTGTACCTTCACAGATTTCATGGTCTGCGAAAAACGGAAATCTCGAAAATAAACCTTGTGCCGACACGCCTCGTCAATGTAACATAGTAGACCAAAATCCGTCCCAAAATGGTGGAGGTCTGTGCCCTACAGTGGAAGATTAATAGGCTGGAGAGAGAGATTAAGAGTGTTCGTGTAGTACGAGGACGCGGGTTCGATTACTAAACAGAAGCATTTTTAACACGCTTATGATAGTGCGGTACGTATCTCTCAATGTATCAATCTATGTAACGGAATCATTGTAAGTGATTGTTCACTCACTTGCAGTAGTCGGATTGATCTGAAATGTTACACACATATTATGGAACGATATTATGTAATAATTTAAAATAATATTCAGGATTTTGTAGCATGTTTTTAGTTTTTCTCACAACTCAGACTCAGACAATTATTTCTGTGATATTTAAATTGGTCACACAAATATAACTATAATAAACGTAAATTAAATCAAATATAGCTATAATTAACCCCACTGTCTGCCAAATAAAGTTCTTTTTTCTTTCTTTCTTTCAAATATTTGTACTGCGTCTGTGTAAATTGAATATAAAGTAATTTACAACAAAAGTATAATGTATAATTTTATACTATGTGTTGCCCGCAACTTCGTACGCGTGGAATTGAGAAACCTGACATTAAAAAATTGGACAAAAACAAAAAAGCCATCCTCTTGAAACATTGTATCATGAAAAAAAACGCATAAAAATCTGTTGCGTAGTTTTGAAGATATAAACTCACATAGGGACATACATACAAAAATAATATAGGTATATTAAGTAAAGATAATAATTACGGTATATGAATACAAGAATAAGCTTTTTACAATACACACGAGCCATAAGCTTAGTTTGGAACTAGAAGACGTTGTGTAAAATGACCATGAATATTAATTTATTAAGTAACATTACTCGATTTTTAATTGATTGACCTCGTTTATTAATCGATTGAGTTCATCACTAGATATCGATTAAGCGTAATCATGGTGTTTCCCGCTTATATTAGGTATTTCCCGGAAACGAAGCTTAAGTGAAGTGACTCAATGAAATTATAGTATTTATTTAAAGTTAAGTCAAAGAAAGTCATACCGACGTTATTTAAATAGTGAAATTTTAATGACTCGTAATACTTTGACTTGTATAGCAGTAACATTAAAGATATCTGGTCTTGTGGTTTAGTGGTTTATGTAACGAACTGCCATGTGCAGCGTCGTGGGTTCGATTTTCACACAGATTGTGTAGATGTTTTCTATGTTCTTTATGTATGTACAAAAATATTATTATAGTTATTCTAAACTCAAGCAGACAAAAGCTTAGCTTTACCGAATATTAAAGAGCACCTTACATAGTCTATGGGTACATGCCTACATCATTTAGTTAGTCGGCTTGAAGCCACATAATACATATATGTGTACGTGAAATATGTATCTATGTGTGACTATGATAAAGGTTATACACAAGGAGCTTATATATAATATACTAGCTGTGCCCCGCGGTGTTACCCGCGGTAAAAAGGATAAAAAATAAGTTCATTTTCTATTTCATTTTCCATTGAAAAGTTTCATGAAAATCCATCCAGTAGTCTTTACGTGAAAGTACAATAAACATACTTATCCAAACATTGGAGTATGGATAGAAGACCGAGGAAACGTTCGCGTTGCTCAGCCAACAGTTTAAGTAATTTATTTTATAGCGCGTAATTCTTTTTTCGTCATATCTCCTAAGATATTCATTTAAATTGCATGCTGTAAAGAGCAGTTATAATCTATATTAATTGCGTAAGCTAACTAAGCTATTTAATTTGATAAAAAATATTACTATATACACATAAATAGCTTTTGAAAACACCCTATTGAATTTGATAATTTTTTTGACATTATTATGGGTACAGCGGGTTTCCCTTAAAAGATAGACATATGCCCTCGCGGATTTTAGACGAAGACGAAGACGAAGACGAAGCCGAAGACGAAGACAAAGATAAAGATATATACATGTATATACGGCATATGAAACGTCATTATTGTATGGAGTACGATTTAGTCAGGCTAAAGTAACATGTCCACAATTTTAAAAGTCAACTCACCATCTGGTATTTGTGTGGACGTGGGCTAATTTTCTTGACCTTAACTGAATTAATATTAATTAAATCTTATTATCGATACATAACACGTACAACACTACATCTAATTACTTTCCGTGTCGCTTCTCCAATTAAGTATTTATCGATGTTTTCCCATCGCTAGTTCCAGTTTATAAACCAGTTTAACTTTCTCATTGTCAAAGCAACTTGACTCATTTACCTCAGAGTATGAAACCAACAAGAGGTGACATTGGTACCGAATCTATGTGCAGAACTAAACTAAACTTAACTAAAAAATGAAAATTGAAAGTGTCAATAACACAATACGGCAATGATACTTTTTTTAAATAAAACTACTTTTTACGGATTTAGACGCCTGTATTCCTGTCCTGTATTTGTTTTAAATTTTGGCCCGACGTTTCGGAAACTTTGTAGTCACCATGGTCACGGGTGAGACTGAGCTGTAATGTCTCTTCTAAGATCAGTTATTACAGGGTTTACCCACATTCGATTTTAATTTTACATTGACTTTTACCACGGTAAAAGTCAATCTTTATCCTTAAAAAGCAGTTTTATTTAAACAAAATTATGTCACGCAAGTGTTACTTTATTAAAAAAAAATCTGTATATTATAGACTAACGATTTTAATTAATAAAAATGTTCACAACGAAATAGCCAATTAATCACAATACACCATAGTTGTTTTCATTTTTTAGTTATGTTTAGTTGTGAACTTAGAATTGCTACCATTGTCTCTTAGCTGGCTTTAACATCACCCTGGGAAGGAAAAGGAGTGGTGAAACTTGTATTCTTAATCCGTCACCACACGGAAAATGCCCTATGTAAGTGGAAACAAATAAGTGATGTTGTTATCCTTGATATTTCTCAGGTGTTCGTGTGGCTGGTGGTGCTGAGTGTCGTGGTGGCAGAAGAGACACACCCTGGCCTCGTCTCCAACAGCAACGAACAGGATCTAATAGCAGAAGCATCGAATATAGGTCAGTAGCTAAATATTTCTTAAGATTTCATAGATCGTTAACACACTTATAAAATAATTTCGGTGTCAGTCTGTCCGTCTGTTTGTCTGTCAAACCGATTTTGGTCTCAGCAATAGCTAAAAGGGAGAGAGCTATGCTCGGTGTTTACCTACGTGATTAGATCTGGAATGCGGAGATCCGTAGAAGGACTGGCGTGTACGACATAGCCCGAAGAGTTAGCACGCTGAAGTGACACAGGGCAGACCACAACGCTTGACGATCTGATGACCCTTGGGGATGGAAGGTCCTCGAGTGGCGACTACGTAACAACGCAGCGTGGGGCAGCCCAAACAAGGTGGACTAACGATATTGTCAAAAATGCCGGGGGCTGCTAGATGCAGTTAGGCAGTTAGCTCAGGACCACACTTTGTGGTGTTATATGGGGCAGGCCTGTCTCCAGCAGTGGATGAAAAAGATTTATGAATGTATGGAATAAGGTCGAATTACGTAATTGAGTGTTTTTCGAGACCTACTCGTATTAGAAAACTTGTTAGATTTTTATATAGCTTTAGTTACTTCTTTCTTTCTAAGGTTTTAGATAATGGAAAAATATATTATGATGTATAGTATGATGAAATATATTTCTAATCCCTATTTAATTAACATTCTAGTGAGTACAGCACAGAAACGTGAAGCAGGTCTATCCAACTCTTACGGGGAGCCATTACCGCCGGATGCATACGGACCACCCAAGGATCTGTCCAATACAAGTTAGTATTGTTAACTACTTATATTCGTATCAAAACTAAACTAACTAATTAAAGTTCAAAAAGTCTTGGATCTATTAATATGACTACCAAATATTAGTTAATAACTACTATGGCGCTAACTGAATCCTATGTCCAGCAGTGGACGGTTAGGGACTGATGGATATATGGATGAATAGCTACTAAAGAACTCGTAACATCTATGAATTATAGAGAACTTCGAATTATCGTGGGTTTGAATTAACAAGAGTGGACTGTATAAAGTTTTTAACATGTTTGTAAAATAATATTTTCTAACACTTGCGCGACTCATCTGTTTAAATAAACAAAAGACTGCTTAATTTTCTAAACACCCACAATCTTATAGCTCAGAATCAATACGGTTTTAGGTCGCGAAAGAGTACAGAGGACGCTGTTCTAGATCTCACTAGTAGTATAGCAATGAATTTAAACAAGAAACTTAAGACTTTGGCAATCTTTCTTGACCTATCCAAAGCATTTGACACTGTCTCTGTTCCGCTTTTGCTGTCCAAACTTCACCAAGTTGGCGTGAGAGGGATTCCCTTTGAGATTCTTATGAGCTACCTGAGTGATCGTTCGCAAATCGTTAAAATAGGCTCTTATATCAGTAACGAAGAGCTACTAAGCTACGGTGTACCACAAGGTAGTGTTCTTGGACCTACCTTGTTTTTAATCTATATTAATAATATTTTCTAACACTTGCGCGACTCATCTGTTTAAATAAAACTACTTTTTACGGATTTTGACGCGTATATTTGTTTTAAATTTTGGCCCGACGTTTCGGAGACTTTGCAGTCACTATGGTCACGGGTAAGACTGAGCTGTAATGTGTCTTCTACGATCAGTTATTACAGGGTTTACCCACATTCGATTTTAATTTTACATTGACCATAAAGATAGACTTTTACTATAAACTATATCATATTACATTGTGCTCAGACTACATAAAATCAATAACATTATTTTAGTTTCTAAAATACATTAACAAATTGTAACAATATAAAGAAATTTTTAAATTATATAAGGTGAAACATACATAATTTTATCATAGACTAAAGTTTTAATTATTATAGAGGTAGTATACAATGTAGCAAGCAAAACTAAGTTTATATACTTAAATACAATATCATTTACATAATAACAAGAATTTTTAAAAAGAATTAATGGTTTAAGATTTAAATTAGTTTATATTAAAAAGAAATTGTTAATTTTATTTGAATGTATAGAAAATTAGTATTTATTTTAATTATTTAGTTTTTATTATTTTATCTAATATACTACCACCAGATCGGAACGCGTCCCACTTGAGAAAGATCTGGCAAGAAAACTCAAGGGGAGTCAAAGAAAATTATTTATTATTAACTTTATGTTGTCGGTCTAAAGTGAAGTTAAGGGGTTTTTAAGTCTTGTTGTCTGCAAAATGTGCTAACGGTGTCTTGCTGTTTTGAAACCGAGTGTGTTTTGGATTTAATTAAACTAATTACAGGATCCCAACTAGGTGCCAGATCCCAATCGTCTTCTCTATTAAAGTTTTTATGTTTCTTTATTTCAATAGCCTCGCGAATCATTCTGGGTCGGTATCGATTTTCCTTGGCGAGGATTTGAGGTTTATCAAACCGGATGTAGTATACTATATTAATAACTTGTGTAACCTATCTTTGCAAAATTCTAAAATGATAATGTATGCCGACGACACGGTTATACTCGTCCGCGGAAGAGACTGGATGGAAACACGCTCTTTCGCGGAAGCCACCTTGTCCAAAGTTATGAATTGGCTGTCTGCGAACCTTCTTACACTCAATGTTGAGAAATCCAAACTCGTAGTTTTTACACCGAATACTTCAGCACTAAGTCGTTTAGATTCTACCTTTGCCTTAACTGCTCACAGCTGTGGTATGACGAGCGTTGACTGTAGCTGTGATATTATTGAAACCGCAGTCTACGTTAAATATCTTGGCATTCTTATTGACGGTTCATTATCGTGGCGATATCAGGTTGAAACACTGGTGTCTCGTGTTAGAAAACTAATATACGTCTTTAAAAATCTGCGCTCGTCAGCGAATTTTTCAACATTGAAAATAGTTTACTCTGCTCTGGTGCACTCTATTTTGACCTACTGCATAACAGCATGGGGTGCGGCAGGGAAATGTTTGCTTCTCAAATTGGAAAGAGCTCAAAGAGCTGTACAGTGCGACACAAAAGAGTAGAAATTAATTATCATGGAACTAAAAAGTTACTGTCACTGGCAACACCAAAAAAAAAGTAAGAAAGCTGTCAATCTTTGTAAACAACATATTTTCGCCTGAGTTTTACTTAATTTTTATGTTATTTGGGATTGTGTGCTGTTAAACAGTGTCATAATGAAAAAAGTTATCCGTTGCGGTGCCTGTGAAATAGTATACAAAGTTTAGATGCGGTGTATAGCCGAATATCAAGCTGGAAACTTTTGTTAAAGCTACACGACGTTTACAAACGTACAGCTGATTTTACTGGTAACTGATCATAGAAAAATTGTATAAATCATTGATATCAACCACAAATGTACTCATTGTAATAGATATCATAATGATTAACTGCAAAATTTGACACTCGCAACTTATTTGTTGATAAACAATTTCCACTATTTATTATAGCGCGACCGGTGCATTTTGAGCATTTTTGCTTCCAATTTGCAGAATTCGTATAGAAAATAATAAATGTAGTTATGTAAAAGAAGTAAATTATTCCAGTAGGTAAATTATTACAATTATGAATTACATATCTATAATATTTTAATACGATGTTATTTTCTTTTTGTTTTAGGCGTTTCTGAGAGTTATTTCAAACAAAAATTAAAAAAAATAGCTTCCTTAAGTGAAATAAGTCAAGGTGTGTGATTTTAATGCTCTCAAGTGTATAATATGTGTTAGTAGGATTTTGAATGAATAAATGTTTTGATTAAGTGGTGTTTTTTATTGCATTAGAGTAATACGAGATACTTAAGATCTCATGCAGGCTACCGACAGAGCAGTCGACGTGGCCAAATACTGTGCCAAGTCATATTTAAAATAAATAAATAAATATTCATAGACATTTCACACAACGTCCTCTGGTCCCAAGCTAAGCTTATTATGCTTGTATTATGGGTACCAGAATACGGATATAATACATAAACTACTTTTCTTTTGTAAATACATACTTATAATACATAGAAAACACCCAGACGCAGTACAAACATTTAAAAATAAAATGATTCAATAAGAAGAAGGTACCAATAAATTAAATAGGTTTGATCTAGGTTAGCCAAAAAATTAAAATTTAATACAAGTATCAAGATGTTTGCATCCTACTTAACTGTGTTGCTACATGGACGATACTAGCGCCCTCATTTATTTTCTACTCTTTTGTGTCGCACTATACTTAAAGTTATGGCTCGTAAACCAATTCGATTTCCCACCAATGAAATTTATGACCTTTGTAAAATACCTCCTTTAAGACATGCATACATCATAAATACCATTATTCACAAGCACTCTGAGCTCATATTTAATCCAAACATTATTAAACATAAGCGACGATCTGATAGAGTATGTCAAATAGAACCCACTAAACTGTCAATAGTAAGACAACAATATCATTTCATTAGCCCCATTTTGTACAATAAAATCAATAAAATTCTTAAAATTTACCCACTCAACTCAAAAGAATGCCAGAGGGTCACAAATGACTGGCTGCTGGGTTTCTCTTATGATGATCTGGAAGATCTTATTAAAATCTAGGCAATTGCATTTACAAGGTACCAGCACTTAGTTAGCAAATATAAAGTATTAATTGGCTGTTTCCGCTGTGGTTTCGCGATATTACTCATCACTCACACACACACATACACACACACACACAAACACTCAAGAAAAAAAATAAAAATAATTATAACTTTGTTTAATGCATGATTGTAGTTGGAACGCTGTCTCATCTCCTGGAGGTGGGCGCTAATAGTTACGACACAGTTTATAACTAATGTTACTATTAACGAACACAATGTTAAGGGCCTACATCAATATTATCGTATATCATCGCCGACACGTACATATTAACACAGCCAGTAGGCACAGAAAATGAAGAATTAGGGATACTTTTCCTATTTACTCAAAATCTACTAAATATATTTTAATTCTGATTTACGTGTTTCTATATATAATAGTTACTTATGTTTTTAAAGTTATTTCATTAGTTAATACGCGATAATAGACCGACAAATGAAAAAAATAAAAAATTAGAGAGGTTGTTTCGCTAAGATTTTCTATCGAGAAAACTTTTTTCAATCCTGTTTCTGAGTTTATGCGATCCTAGATCATATATTGAAAAAACATATACTTAAAAATTAGAGCTCTAGCCGTTCAATCTAAAGAAACAATGAAAACTTCGTACGTAGAAAAATGCACGAAACTATTTTGGTATTCTCTTAATGTTAATTTGTTATTTTTGTTCCAATAAATATATTTTTATTTATTTATTATTATTTTAAATAAAACTACTTTTTACGGATTTAGACGCGTATATTTGTTTTAAATTTTGGCCCGACGTTTCGGAGACTTTGCAGTCACCATGGTCACGGGTGAGACTAACAACTAACAAACCATGGTGACTGCAAAGTCTCCGAAACGTCGGGCCAAAATTTAAAACAATTATACGCGTCTAAATCCGTAAAAAGTATGTTTGTAAAAGGTAATTTATGAAAGTTCCACGGGTATGGATTCACGAGCTACAACTAGTGTAAAGTATTTATGAATTTGCAGAACGTTGGCTTTCAAACCAACTATTATACCATACATAATCCACGACAACCTCAAATTCATCAGAGGTGAAAAACTACAACTTGAACTCGCGGAAGTATCCTAACCTGATTATTGTTTAGTTTCAGACCTGTCATTACCACCGCCGGTATATGGAGTACCAGACCTGTCTACCTTCCCAGAACAACCTCCAGGAGCGTACGGTCCACCTGCACCTGTGAACTTTCCAAGTCAAGTCTACCACGGACCTCCACCACCTATTTCCAAGCCGAAGCCAACATACGGACCTCCTAAAATTTATGGTCCACCAAAACCTGTATATGGTCCACCGAAATTCAGCCAACCTAAACCATCATACGGACCACCGAAGAAGCAATATGGACCACCTAAACAATCCTTACCAAAACCAATCTATGGAGTGCCGTTCAAACCACCTAAAATTTCTTTAGGTAAACCACTATTTTCAGCTCCCAAACCTGTGTATGGTTCACCAAAACCCACTACATTTTACGGTCCACCTAAAATAAATTATGGAGCACCACCGCCATCTCTTCAAGGACCTATAAGTCTTCCACCAGAACCGATACTGGAATTGCCAACTTTGTCCATACCACCGATAGAAAATAACTTAGATAATGGTTTGAATTTACCAGCGCCTATCTACGGCACGCCTTTGGTATCTCTACCAGATTTAAAACCCGAATTCCCTCTACCAACCGATGCTTACGGACCACCTGGACAAGTTATTGGTGGTCCGATTGGACCAAATGATCAAGTTGTTTTCGGAAACATTGGCAGTTTTGGACATTATGGTCCTCCACAACCAGATCCTGATCCAAGACCACCACATCCTGGTATTCCAGCACCACCAACACCTCCTCACGTGCTATATGATGGGTGGAAACCAATCCCTGGTATCTCATACCCATTAAATCAAGATATTGGCAATGATTTAAATCTGGATGAACATATTAATTTTGACCAATCTTTACCAAGTAGTGACCAGCATCAGTTCTCATCATCCCAAATCACAACTGGATACGCTAATGTACACCAAGATGCTTTGGCAAATATTGATCTAAACGCCATAGTTGGTGGTGATTCTAACGCAATCGATCAATCAAAGACTGTTTTTGAAGCGCATTACACAGAGAAACAAAACAAACCAGAGTCAGATTTAGCACTAGTACAGACTATTGGGGATAAACCAATTGATAGTTATGGAGCACCTCCTTTTGATTCTTTCTCATCAAGTGGACCATACCCTTCATCTTTAAGACAACAAGGCGCTAAGGGTTTGGTTTCATCTACAGGTTTTTACGGCGTCTCAGTTGGCAACCAGTATGTAGCACCAAATCGACACCACAATAATTTACCGCTTTCTTACGGCCAACACAGTGGAGGAGGACATTCTGGTTTCAATACTCCACACAAACCAATCAAGTTTAGAGAATCTGTGCCTGAAGGTTTATTTGAAAATATTGGCCAACTATCTCAACACAAAGATACGCATGTTATAGATCATATCAATCAAGGACCAACATATTTGCCTCCACCAATTGGAGACGCTAAAGATTTCCACTCTAATTCCGGAAACTCTGATTTGAGCAGTGTCTCTCTGTCAATAGAACCAACAAGTTTGTATAGTCTACCTCATTCAGGGAACCCTATAACTTTCCACCATCCAACCCCACAAACACCTGCTAGTCTTTACGGATCTCCAATCGATTCTTATGCTGCACCGTTATTAACTGTGGGTTCTGATCATGTTACTTCAGATTCTAACAGAAATACAATAACATCAACTGTCGACGGTACTTTACTTGGCAATCTATCTAACTTAGATGCTGCAGCAATCTTAAAACACTGTCCTTACCATGAAGCAATATTGAAAGCAGCCAAATCTGGTGAAAAAATACCAACAGACTTGGCTACCAGCTATGTTAACAGTCTAAGCAGCTTAGGAAGTACTTTAGGTAAATCACCAAATCCAGGGTCCAATTATTTCACAAAGGACTTGGTTGCTTCCAATACAAAAATTCATCCAGTCAATGAATTTAAACCGGAAAAACGGGAGAATTACAGCTATCAAAAAGGCAAATCGTATAACGGTAAACATCCAATCAGAGATGAAAGATTACAATTCGTTAGCGATCAAATTCAAAAGACCTCTGATCGCATCAGAGATCTGAACTACGAAGCTAAGGAATTACAACAGAAAATCGCTGCTAACAACCACAATCTGCACACAGAGGTACCTATTCCAAGTAAAATAGGTTCCTATTCTGTCCAGATCCAAGGATCAAATAACCAAAGAGGTAAAGATAGTATTCCACATGAACAATTGCTATCAGAAGGTCTTCTTCAAAGTATACTGCAAGCTATAGAAGATCCTGTTAAAGGTATTCAACAGAATTCCCAATATCAGCCTTATCCGCAAGTTTTACATACCCATATCAATCATCAATCACTACCATCACCTCATAATTATCAAAGCTTTTCTCCCATCTCTGATAGTTTCCAGGGTATTGTGTTACCCGAAGGTTATGAGCCCAAAGATAATTCTAAAGACCAAATAGTTCAAGCTTCAACGAAATCTGAAGTACAACATGAGAATACCAATCCTTGTGAGACTGATTCAAATTCAGCTGGTTCACAGAAGACTGAAGTGATTGTTGAACCTCCTAAAACAGAAGAGACTACTGTAAAAGATGATAATGATGTAGCAATATTCTTTGACAAAGAACCTGTTACAGAAGTATCTATGGCGACTAGTATAAGTGAAGAAGAATCAAGTGGTAAAGAAAAGTCATAAGATCTAGTCCGTTAAAGAGATATTGTGCTTCAAATAAACGCTTAAGTCTACACCTTAGAGTATTGAACCAATAAGAGCAGTTTTGTTTGACGAATATACTGTCATAACAGCCGGGTGCGCAGGTAACGCACATAAACTCGATAACGTATGTCCACAATGACTATGAACATTGATGTTGTACCATTTTCAGCGTCTGTTACTTTATACTATCAACTCTTGTTAAATCAATGCTCTAAGGTCTACGCAGTTAATATTTTTATCTAGAAGTTTTATACCATGTGTCATAGAGTATAAATACTACCATAAATTTTTCTACCAATTTTGACTGAATAATGTGACACTATTATTTTGTGCATTCTAAATTTAAACTTTTATAAAATTAATGACGTTTTATGTCGTTATTTTTATATAAAGTTTATTATAAATGCAATGAGCTTTTTAGTTGTTAAAAATAGTTTTGATTTTGTAATAAATTTAATTTAATTTTCTGTTAAGGTATAATAAAACAGATGAAAAGCACAAATCTGCATGAATTGCTGCAGAAAATATTATAATTTTTATTAAGATGTCTTGTATGACGTCATAAAGTATTTGTTGCAACCATTATTATGGTTTAAAGCCATTTAGAGGGTTATTTAAGTTATAATTTATTCATTATTTAAATTAAAATTGTAAGACAATGCAGTATTTATAAGATTTTGTATTGACTATTGTAATTTTTACTGCTGGTATCAAAGATGGACATAAATAGGCACACAATATAATAAATTACTTAGTTCAAAAACTGTTAAAACACACTTGGAACTTTTTTTTTTAATTATTACATTGTCATCTGTCCTTAATATGTGTGCAAATCAATCTAGCTACTGCAAGTGGTTGAAAAACACTTTTAATGATTCCGTTAATTAGATTAATACGTTGATAGATACGTACCGTGCTAATAAAAGCGTGTTAAAATAGCAGGTTTACTGTATCTTTGACCTGTAATAATCATCATCGTCATACCATAACACAATTTTCCCACAGAGTAGGCAGAGACTATAGACTCTACGGAGCGCCATCTATCGCTGTATGTATGGTACTTTTAATGTTAAAATCACGACTGTAAAAAGAGCACTAAGCTTTTATTATACTTTATAATTGCTATATAATAATTAGGACAAATATTTAAATGAGATTAAGTAAATTGCAATTATCATAAAATACTATAATTTTGTGATGAAATGTAAACTAAAAACCATCTTTCATCATAGTATGTTACGTTATGGGCGTATTTAGGATATACATTTGGGGATAATTTCCAATTTTCAACTAAATATTTCGACTTACATAAATAAACATTCGATCAATTGAGTTGTGCAAACTGCTAAATAGATGGGGTTGTATACAAACATCGATGCCATGTATAACTAACATTGAGAAACGTTGTAGTGGTAAATTTGGTTAACATGTGCAAGCACCATGGTATTTTGACATCGTAGTTTCAAGTTCTGTTTATGGTTATCTTTTTCTACTAAAATTTGATTTATTAAGTACCTAAAACTACTAAATATGTCGGAAAAAGTGTTGATTGTTAAGACAATCAAACTTCCACGAAATGCAGAAAATAGTGCTAACTTATTAGCACTATTTTCTGCAATTCGTGGAAATTTCAACCTCTAAGACCTGGTAACGCTCATGCGTTACGCTCTTGATAAATGTATAATGTAAAATGTACTTTAAATATGTAGTTAAGTAGAATCTAATTTAGATGTTATTTTTGTACAATATGTCATTATGATT
Source organism: Orgyia antiqua (assembly GCA_916999025.1). Classification (NCBI taxonomy): domain Eukaryota; kingdom Metazoa; phylum Arthropoda; class Insecta; order Lepidoptera; family Erebidae; genus Orgyia; species Orgyia antiqua. Next base: position 3,937,745 of record OU779872.1, read on the forward strand.
CCAATCATTTTGACTTAAAGGGTCATTATGATTTCGAACATTTTGACTGAGATTATAAGACGATTTGTCAAATACTTACAAATTTATTATATAGCTACAGATTTACCAGATGGATACATAATTCACAGACACATAGATATGCAAATGGCTTCAAGCTGACTGATGTAGCCATTAGCCATAGACATTACAGCTGGTAAATATGTGTCCCTAGGTTTTGCTTCTTTCCAGCGTCTTTGTACAGCACAGCTGTTGGATTATTTTCTCATCACTTATTAACCTGTAAGACACGGAACCCCTCTCAGATTGAGAAGGAACTGAACCGTAATCCACTACAGTGACTAATTGCAATGAGACCTTAGAATATTAAACCAACGGGACCTATTTTTTTTTTGCACAAATACATTGCGATATCTATACATGTTCTCTATACTTAAATTTTAGTTTATTTCCTGTGAATATCCACAGTGAATGATTTTGTTTTCTATGTCTAAGAAAATTGAAAAAAGTTTTCTTTTTTTTGTACACAGCCTTCAAATTTTAAGAGCTATATAAAATAAGTTTGTTTAGATATATGACTTTATGTAACAGTACAATAATAGTTCAATAGTACAATAATAATATCTAAGTAAAGTATTTATTAATTAATTATTATTTTATTATGATAAGCTATGCATAATATCAAATAAATATAAATGTACAGATATTTGTTTTTTTATAACCTGTTAAAATGTTACTCTTAATATCATTAAAAACTTGATACATAAAAAAAAGTGAAAGTTTGTGAGGATGTTTGGATGTTTGTAACTCTTTCACGCATAAACTACTGAATACATTTTGATAAAACTTTACAATAATGTAGCTTCATCAGAATAAATTATAGGCTACTTTTTATCCTGACAGAATGCAATATTGGGAACATTAATGGAAATATAAAAAAAATCATTAATTTATACAATTATCAATAAATGTATCCACACATTTGAACACAATCGTGCGAGTGAGCGTTATTGTGTAGGTACGAAATTGGACATCGAGTAATTTTATTTAATTTTATTTTATTGAGGAAAACAAACAACTACATAATAAGAATTACAACAAGTAAATTCTATACATTTACACTTAAATAATTACGTAATCAACACCGTTTTCCACAAATTACTTAAAATAAAGTAAGTAGCCATAAATATAAATAAATAGAATATAACATAAACATGGTAAAAGATTAAACTATATACGAGAAAGGCAAAAAAAAGAGTAATGTGAGCTATCTACAATAATTTGGCAAAAGTCTAATTTTTATGACTTCGAATCTAACTCATAGTAACCACTTTATCCACTTTTCCATAAATCAGAATTAGTAAAATGATAAGAATATTTTTTTTTTGTGTACGTATGTATAAGGCACACAAATTGGTAATGCGCCTGGCGGCCATGTTGGTGACGTCAGTACCGTTAGCAACGTTGCCCGACGCGTACGCGTATCGAGTTGTGGGCTTTAATACCTACCACGATGGTTTTTATTGTTCTTTTTTGTTATATTGTTGTGTTTGCTGCTTTGAGTTATTTGTTATTAACACGGGAAATGATACTGATTCTGACGAGACATCAGACTCGGATACCAATTCTGAGTCTGATGTAGATTATATAAGTGGTGTTGAAGAGTTAAGTTAAGATTTTCAAAAATGTGATGAATGATGATGATGATGATTAAAAGTCAAACATTATTCAAACATTTAGTTTTAATTCATAAACATCAAATTACCTTTATAAACTTTTATTAATAGATGAGAATATTACATTTTGTTAGCTGTACTTTTTCTTTGCTGATGACGTCACAAGGGCGTTAATTTGACAAGGTTCCAGCGCATTACCAATTTGCGTGTCTTATAACAATCTTACATGGACATAAACTCACGTATTTATAGTATTAGTAGAATTTGGAGTTGCAACAAAACTGGCAACATTTTAAAATAATCTACCTAAAACCATAGACTAAAGATCAGCATGCTATCAATGTCACTAAACGTCACTAATGTCATTACTGTCAAAACCACCAGCGACAGCGACGCCAAGCGACGCTTTTTGTTGCATACAAAAATACAATAAAATAACTAAAAATATACAATTTAAAATTAATTATATATTAAAATAACTAAGAAAATTAGTGCAGATTTAAATCATGGAGAATTTATGTACATCTTGTCTTTGTGCAGACAGGAAATTATACTTTTTAAGCGAAACAGGTTTCGAACATTTATATACACAAATCGTAAATGAAATTGCTGTAAGTCACTGTTTTTCTTTATTATATGGCCAATATAATGTACTTAGAAATATATTATGCACTATAGCCGTAATATATAGCCCATAACACAAGCACATAAGCAAAACTTCGGACCAGAGTAATATAATCATAAAATATTGTAAAATAAAGTCGCTATTTTTGTATGTATGTTCCTATGTGAGCTTATTTATCTTTAGAACTATGGGACGGATGTTAATGCGGTTTTTTATCAGATAGAGTAATTCAATAAAATGACTTTTTAACCGACTTTAAAAAAAGAGGAGGTTCTCAATATGTCTGTATGTTTTTTTTATGTTTGTTACCTTATAACTTTTAACTGGGCGAAGCGATTTTAATGATTCTTTTTTATTTGAAAGCTTATGCACCACTGGAACCACACGGGAACCACCAGGTCAGGATCTGATGGTTATCTCCTGAAAAATTTAGGAAATCCCTCAAATTTCAAAGGCACATGAAATTGGTTGAATGTTTTTTTAAAAATACTCATATGTATTATTTGATTAGGTTTGGTTACTAAATTCTACGCATACCAAGTCGCGGGCGATAGCTAGTATTAGATATTTTATATATTTAAATCGGTGCACAAAAGAATAACAACTATAACAAGTCAAAATATTCCTCCGCATCGTCCTTAACTGGTAAAGTGCCCAGGACGCTGGCAGCATTGCCACTTTGGATGGCAATGCTTATACGTTGTGCAAAATAAAGGCCAGCGTTCTGGTCACCTGAGGCGTTGACTAGCCACTTTGACTCTCTGTAAAAAGAGTGAGTCGTTGTACCCCCAGTCCGAGTGTTTCGACCCCAAATGGCTCAAATATGTAATCTCCGACAAGCTTTATGTATTTAATTATTATAAATTCAATCACAGTATATTTAATTTCAGGTCTATAATATATCGGAACTGTGTGTACGAATATGTTGGGAATGTAAAGCTTTACTACGTAAAGTTGGTAATTTTAAAGAACAAGTTAAAACATGTTATATGCAACTATTACAGTATGTCCAACGAGTAAGTAATATTCATTCTTTTTCTAGCCCATAAACGTCCCACTGTTGGGCACGGAGCTCATGCACTTTAGAAGAGATTATGGTTAACTATACCGCACCAACCAGGAGTGTTGAGATAGGGTTTATTTTTTAGTTTTCCAAGGTTATTTATAGAGGATGCCTATAGGCTATATAACATTATGCTGTGACCTATAGTGAGACAATTAGTGAAAAATGTTGCAAAAACGGCGAAAATTGTCTAATTTCCAAGCATACAAAATCACAGGCATCAGAATAATATATTATACCTCCATCAGAATAACATACAGACTACTTTTTATCCCGACAGAATTCAATGATACCGTGGGATAATAAAAAAAGTCGGACTCGCGCACGAAGGGTTCCGTACCATTATCTATGCAACATAAGGCAACGTTATTAGTATCGAGCAAGAAACGGTAAAAAAATCATGTTTGTTGTATGGGAGCCCCCCTTAAATATTTATTTTATTTTATTTTTAGTATTTGTTGTTATAGCGGCAATAGAAATACATCATCTGTGAAAATTTCAACTCTCTAGCTATCACCGTTCTTGAGATACAGCCTGGTGACAGACGGACGGACGGACGGACAGCGAAGTCTCAGTAATAGGGTCCCGTTTTTACCCTTTGGGTACGGAACCCTAAAAACAAACAGATTTTTATTGTAATATTTTCTAACACTTGCGTGACTCATTTGTTTAAATAAGACTACTTTTTATGGATGGTCACAGGTGAGACTGACACCATGGTGGCTGCAAAGTCTCCGAAACGTCGGGCCAAAATTTAATATAAATATACGCGTCTAAACTGCCGATCACGAGGTCGCGGGTTCGATTCCCGCTTGGGACAGTCATTTGTGTGATATTTCTAATTGTTAAACAAATGTTTGTACTGCGTCTGTGTGTTTACTATGTATTATAAGTATGTATTTACAAAAGAAAAGTAGTATATGTAGTATAGCTGGTGTCCCGCAAGGCTGTGCTGTCCCCGACATTGTTCCTGCTGCATATCAATGTCGTGCTGTCTATTGACGGCATCCATTGCTATGCGAATGACAGTACCGGGGACTCGTTCTACACGGACCACGCTAACATCCCGCTTTCCATTATTGAGGAAAGTAGAAGTAAACTTGTGTCGGAAATCGATCATATCCTCGCCAGGGTATCTGATTGGGGCCGACTAAATTTAGTCCACTTCAACCCTAACAATACACAAGTTTGCACGTTCACCGCTAAGAAAGCCCCATTTGCTATAGCTCCTCAACTTCAGAACACACCCCTCCCCATCTCGGATCGTATCGGCATCCTCGGAGTCGACATCTCCAAAGACGTCCAATTCTGATGTCATTTGGAAGATAAGTCCAAGTTGGCATCAAAAAAGCTCGGTGTACTCAATAAAGCGAAGCGGTACTTCACTTCGGGGCAAAGACTCACCTTATATAAAGCGCAGGTCCGGCCCCACATGGAGTACTTCTGGCATCTTTGGGCGGGTGCACCACAGTACCAGCTTGGGCCTTTTAACTCGCTCCAAAGACGTGCTGTGAGAATTATCGACGATACCACGATCATAGGCGATATCGAGTCCTTGAGTCTTAGAAGAGACTTCGCCTCCCTGTGCGTATGCTATCGTCTGTATAACGGCATGTGTTCTGAAGAATTATTTGAAAGTGTGCCCACGCCCTCCTTTTATTATCGCACCTCTAGCCATCGGCAGCGAGTTCATTCTGACACCTTAGAACCGATACCATCCCGTACGCTACGGTTCCAGCGTAACTTTATCCCACGTACAATCAGGTTGTGGAATGAGCTTCCTGTCGTAGTTTTCCCACATGACTATAGCATGGGGCTCTTCAAAAAGGGCGTTAAACGGTTCCTACAGGGTCGGCAACGCGCGAGTGGCACCTCTGGTGTTGCAAACGTCCATAGGCTACGGTAACGCTTGCCATTAGGCGAGACGTAAGCTTGTTTGTCATTTGTCACCCTTGTAGTATAAAAAAAATATCCGTTTTCTGGTACCCATAACTCAAGCATATAAGCTTAGCTAAAAATATATATAAAAATCCGTAAAAAGTAGTTTTATTTCGATTTTTATCGCTTTTACCGTAGGTACAGCTGGTGTGGGATACACTTTATCTTTCTTTCTTTCTTTTTACAGAACACAGTGAAACAATTAACAAACTTCTCAAGATTACAAAATCATAAAAATTGTACAATATCTTATCCACAAATTAAAGAAGATATTGAAGAATACTCTTTTGCAGATGATGGGATACCTTACGTAGATGATATTACCTCTTTCGTAGATGGTAATACCCCTTTTGTCGATGTGACCCCTTATGTAGGTAGTATTGATAATTGTGATTTGAAGACAGAGGAAACACAAGATGAGACAGAAACATTTGATAATGATTCAAATATGGATGAAATTATGCAGAGTGATAGTGGTATGAGTGGAGTTAAGGTAAAATTCTTTTAATCTTAAAATATGAATATAAGAATTATTGTGATCAGAACATAGATCACCCCAGTAGAGACCGCATTACGACATTTTTTACTATAAACTATTTTATTAGTTCGGTATCTACCAATGTAACGAAAGTGATTGTGAGTTAACCATTTGCAGTAGTTGTATTGATCTGAAACTTATTGGCGGGCCTCGTGGTCAAGCCTAAATTTAAAACAAAAATTTATACGAGGTCTTGGGTTCGATACCCGCAAGGTACAATAATTTGTGTGATATTTGTAATTATTTTATAAATATTTGTTTCCATGTATTTACTATGTATTATAAGTGTGTATTTACAAATGAACAGTAGTATATGTATCTGTATTCTGGTACACATAACACAAGCATAATTAGCTTAGCTTACGACCAGAATATCTTGTGTGAAATGTCGACGAATATTTATTTATTTTCAGACAAAAAATAAAAATAAAATCGCAAATCCTGTATCAAAAGTGAGGAAAGATAAATATCATATCCGGTACGTATTGTGTATTTGGTTATTAATTATATGGTACCACTCTATTTCCAGAGACGTATTTACCCTAGGGCCAGGGGCTATGGCCTGGGGCGGCCTGCCTGAGAAGGGGAAAAACTTGAAGGGTTTTTAGCTCTATCTCTATTAATTTATAGGGCGGTTAATTAAATTGGCACGGGGCGTCGAATCAAAGGGCTCGTGGCGCTAATTTTCAAAATACCCCTTTGCCTATTTCCAGTCATGACTTATGGAACTGAATTGTGGTCTTTGAATGTCGGCTTCAAAACAAAACTCAGAGTCGCACAGCGTACGTTTAAGAAAGGGCTATGTCTAGCAGAGGACAGAGAAAGGTTGATAGATGGATAGACCCCATTTCGAATTTATTTCTGGGCTTCTTAAAATGGTTTATGCTTATTCAAATAAAATTGAACTTTTCCGTCTCTCACAGAGGATGTTATCTGTGTACAATATCAAGCGTGGTCACACTTGTATTCTTGAACCGTCACAACACGGAAAATATTTGTGTGTTATTGTTATCTAATATATAAAATTCTCGTGTCACAATGTTCGTTCCCATACTCTTCCGACACGGCTTTACCGATTTTACCAAAGTTTATGTAGTATTCAGTAGGTCTGAGAATCGGCTACTATCTATTTTTCAAACACCTCCAGCTCCCCCCCCCCTGACATTTGTATGGCAAAACAACGTTTGCCGGGTCAGATTGTTAGTATAAATTAATTTTGTAGTCATTTTTCAGTGTAGTACGTAAAAAAAGAAAAACTAAATATCCTTGTTCTTGTTGCGGTAAAATTTTCTTATGGAAATCAAAACTCGAACATCATATGAATGTTCATAAGGTATGTTAAACAACTATGGCATTAACATTTAATGTAGGTACCTCGTGGCCTAGGGGTTCATGTAACGGACTGCCGCCCACGAGGTCGCGGGTTCGATTTCCGCACAGGACAATCATTTGTATGATATTTATAATTGTCATACAAATGTTTGTACTACGTCTGTGTGTTTACTATGTATTATAAGTATGTATTTACAAAAAAAAAGTAGTATATGTAGTATATCCGTATTCTGTTACCCATAACACAAGCATATAAGCTTAGCTTGGGACCAGAGGATGTGTTTGTGAAATGTCTATGAATATTTATTTTCACTTAAAACTAAATCCTTGTTTATCCACAGTTAAAAAATAATGAATATATGAAAAATTCTAATTTACAAAATGAAAATGGAACATACAACCCAGAAGTAACAGTTAAGGAAGAACTGGATGAAAATACCCCTTATGTAGATGTTGGGACCCCTTATTTAGATGTTGGGACCCCTTACGTAAATAATAGTACCCCTTATGTAGATGTTGGGACCCCTTACGTGAATAATACTACCCCTTATGTAAATGTTGGGACCCTTTGTGCAGTTGATGCTAATGAAACGGAAGCAGTAGTTAATGATACAATTATGGATAAAATTAAAAAGAAAAATAGTGGGAAAAAACGAGATAAGGTAATTAGAAATTTAATTACATTTCTATGCCGGCTTAACCATGCTAGTTTGTTTATTTGAACGCGCTAATCTCAGGAACTACTGGTACGATTTGAAAAATTCTTTCAGTGTTGGATAGTACAATTATCGAAGAAGGCTATAGGCTATATAACATCACGCTGCGACTAATAGGAGAGAAGCATCAGTGAAAAATGTTGCGAAAACGGGGAAAATTACACCACTTACACAAACAACGTTCTTAATTTGATCCCAGAGCTTAGTTTTGGACAAGAGGACATTGTGCGAATTGTCCATAAATATTTATTGTTTGTAATTAACAAGCTTCGTGGTTCTATTGGTTCATGTGTCGAACTGCCATTCACAAGGTCGCGGGTTCGATTCCCGCTTGAGACAATCATTTGTGACATATTCATAAATTTCATACAAATGTTTTTACTGCGTCTGGGTTTTTTAAGCATGTATTTACAAAAAAAAATAGTTTATGTATTATATCCGTATTCTGGTACCCATAACACAAGCATAATTAGATTAGCTTAGATTGGGACCAGAGGATGTTGTGTGAAATATATATGAATATTTATTTATTTTTAGGCAAAAGCAAACGATAAAATCACAAATGCTGTACCGAAATTGATGGAAGAAGTGCTGAGTGATAAGCCAGTTTGTGCTGAGTGCGGGAAGACATTTAGTTCTAAAAAGACTTATAGATATCATTTTAGGTAAGTAAGTTCTCTTGGTCCAAGGTGCAAGCCGTTGGATGCAAGTGGCATAAGACCGAGAGTTGTTTTATGGGATAGGTCTATGTCCAACATTGGACGTAGAAAGGTTCGTGGTAGGATGGAAGTATTTTCTAAATATATTTGTTACCTCATAACTTTTAACTGGGCAAAGCGATTGTAATGGTTCTTTTTTTATTTGAAAGCTGATGGTTCCCGTGTGGTCTCATTGTCACCAGGTCAGGATCTGATGGTTATCTCCTGAGAAATCGAGGAAAACCCTCAAATTTCAAAGGCACATGTATACGGTTCGGAAAAAAACATGCTCATTGGTACTTGGCGCTCTATAGTCTCTGCCTACCCCCATGGAAAAAAGGCGTGATGCTATGATGATGATCATTGGTAGTAATTCTATGTGCACAACTAGCGTTGCCGATCGATAGTCGACTATCGATTATTAATCGATAGTCTATCGATAGCCAAACAATCGTAAGACTATCGATAGTATTGCACTCATTCGATAGTATTGCCTTATGCTGAGCTATCGATAGTATCGATAGGGTACATGATTTTCGATGTAAACTATCGATCGATTGTTTTACTATCGATAGTTCGGCAACACTATGCAAGTATGCACAACTACAAGGCACAACACAACCATACTTAACTAAACAATAAATGCTCGATTTTGCTTAATTGGCATTTTCGCTTTTTCGCTTTACATATCCATACTAATTTATAAACGCAAAAAGCGAAATGAAAGCCTATCATTTTGACGAGCTTATGTCTTAATGCGTGTAACCAAACTATAGTGCGATTTAAAAGAAACTGTACAACGCCATCTATTGAGCGGTAGTAGTAAACTTCTGTTGGTTAAGGTCTGATTTCTAAATTTCACGCGTATGAAGTAGCCGGCAACAGCTAGTTTACAATTATTAATCGTTATACACAGTTATTGTAATAAGAATGTTAACTGAACATTCACAAATTGTATTATTGTCATTATCAATTTTCATTTTCTAGTTAAGTTTAGTTGTGAACGCAGAATTGGCACAATTATTTATTAATTATGCAGATATTTTACAGTGTACTACATAAAGGACAGAACAACTATCCTTGTCCTCGTTGTGGTAAAATCTATCAATGGAAATCGAACCTGGGACGTCATATGAGAACACACAAGGTAAATAATATGTGTGGTTGTCTGTCCGTCTGGCTGTGTGGTTGTCTGTCTGTCTGGCTGTGTGGTTGTCTGTCCGTCTGGCTGTGTGGTTGTCTATCCGTCTGGCTGTGTGGTTGTCTGTCCGTCTGGCTGTGTGGTTGTCTGTCTGTCTGGCTGTGTGGTTGTCTGTCCGTCTGGCTGTGTGGTTGTCTATCCGTCTGGCTGTGTGGTTGTCTGTCCGTCTGGCTGTGTGGTTGTCTGTCTGTCTGGCTGTATGGTTGTCTGTCCGTCTGGCTGTGTGGTTGTCTATCCGTCTGGCTGTGTGGTTGTCTGTCCGTCTGGCTGTGTGGTTGTCTGTCCGTCTGGCTGTGTGGTTGTCTGTCTGTTTGTCAATTGTCTGTATTTCTGTTAAAGGCTCGTGATGCAGGTGAACTGTATTGTGAATTATGTGACAGGAAGTTCGCATCAGTCGCCACTTACAGACAACATCTCAAATTATCAAAAAAACACGTCTCAGAGAATGAATATAGGTAAGTTATTTTGTATGGCTATTGCAGCCCATTAACGTGCCACTGTTGGACACGAGGTCGAGTGGCTTATGTAAACCCCGTTCACGAGGTCGCGGGTTCGATTCCCGCTCGGGACAATCATTTATATCATATTTATGATTGTCATACAAATGTTTGTACTTTCTCAGTTCTCGTCAGTGTGTTTACTATGTAATATAAGTATGTATTTACAAAAAAAAGTAGTATATGTAGTATATCAGTATTCTGGTACACATAACACAAGTATATAAGCTTAGCTTGGGACCAGAGGACGTTGTGTGAAATGTCCATGAATATTTATTTATTTATTTATAACTTTGGGAGAGACTATGGTCTACTGTGTCGCGCTGACCAGGCGTGTTGACACAGGGTATATTTTCGAGTTTTCCGTCTCTCACAGAGGATGTTATCTATGTACAATATCACTTAGCTTTTACAGCACTGTGGGAGGGAAAAGGAGTAGTGACACTTTTATCCTTTACTAGCTGTTGCCTGGGAGTTCGTACGCGTGAAATTTCAAAATCAAACCTTAAAAAACAGAAGTTTACTACACCGGTCGATAGATGGCGTTGTGCAGTTTTTTAAATCGTTTTATAGTTTCGTTACACACATTAATACTTAAGCTCAAAACTAAGTGTCGACAACGCGTGTACTAACTTTTTGGTAAATCCGTTATTGTGCTTAATTCAGGACTAGAGGATGTATATTTGTTACAGTTTCGTGTGCAATGACTGCGGTAAGAAATTCCCAACAAAAACACGTTTAAGAGATCATATCGATTGGGAGCATTTGAAGAAAATCAAATTTAAATGTCAACTTTGTAATAAGGTAAAGTACCCTCCAAATAGGAATCCATCCATCCATCAGGCTTTCTCAGTCCACTGTTGGACATAGGCCTTCCACATAGTACGCCACAACGCGCAGTCCTGACCCGCTTGAATCCAATGTCTCTCAAATAAGAATGTGCGTGGCTAATTGATATGCCAAAGTTTAACAGAAAAATATCCGTATTTTGTGCACTAATAAAAGCTGAAGAGTTTTTTTGTTTTTAACGCGCTAATCTCAGGAACTACTGGACAAATTTTTAAAACTCTTTCAGTATTGGATAGTACATTTATCAAGGAAGGCTATAGGCTGTATAACATCACGCTGCGACCAATAGGAGCGAAGCAGTAGTGAAAAATGTTGTAAAAACGGGGTAAATTTAACGAACAAACTCTTAGCTTTTTAATTTTTCTTTTATTTGTTTTAGCCACTCAAATGTCACACGTCGTTATACATACATATGCAACATGTACATAATACCAAAGATACAAGAGACAATCTATGTCACGTTTGCGGCAAATCATTTCAGGTAATGTCATAAAAAATACACTTTTGACATTCATAACCATTTTTGACATTGATAACCATTTTTGATATTGATAACCATTTTTGACATTAATAACCACTTGACATTCATAACCACTTTGGACGTTGATAAGCATTTCCGTCGTTCATAACCACTTTTGACATCTATAATTGCTTTTGACATTGATAATTACTTTTGACATTCATAATTACTTTTAACACTCATAATTACTTTTGACATTCATAATTACATTTGGCATTCATAATTAGGTACTTTTGACATTCTTAATTACGTTTGACATTCATAATTAGCTACTTTTGACATTCATAATTACATTTGACATTCATAATTACTTTTGACATTCATAATACTTTTGACATTCATAATTGTGATATTAACAATTGTGATATTTATAAACAGAGTGCGGCCAAGTTGAAATATCACATAATTGCGATGCATACAAGTGAAACGCCGTACCAATGTACACAATGTAATGCGACATTCAATTGGAATTCAAGTTTATACAGACATGTTAGAGAAGTGCATTACAAGGTGAGATAATATTATAAGTATGTATTTACATATAGAAAAGTAGTATATCAGTATTCAGACCAGAGGATGTTGTGTGATATGTCCATGAATATTTATTTGTATGATATTTTTGTAAATATCATAATTATATTTTGTCAGTTCTCTTTAATTAATAAATTTAATTGTTGTGGAAAAAGTGATCACCGCAAGCGGGACTTGAACCCATGACCTCGGAATACCGTTCCGTAGCTCTGCCAACTGAGCTTATTGCGGTCGTGCTAACAGTAACCAATTTGACCACCACAACGTTCCTCGATTGAGTCTACATCGCATTTTTTTTATGTACAACGCCGTTTATCGAGAATGTACCTAGTATTCTTTACAGAATACAATTGGACAGAGCTACGGAACGGTATTCCGAGGTCGTGGGTTCAAGTCCCGCTTGTGGTAATCACTTTTTCCACTACAATTTAATTTATTAAGTAAAAGCATAGCAAGTCAATTGCAAATTAATAAATTACTTTAGTTCTCTTTAATGTTTAAATTGTATTATTTTTACAGATAAAAGTACAACAGAAAAAAAGTAAAAAACAGCAGAAATCAGAAATATTGCCATCTCTATTACCAGTGTTGCCACAAATATGAAAAGAAAAGCTACTTCTATTAAACTCACTCAAAAAGCAGTATTGAAATAAAAGTAATTTCTCAAATGAAGAACTCTTAAAAGTTTAATAATAAAAAAAAAACTGTTTTGCCACCTATTTAACTTATGCTGTATTTTAAAAAAAAATTACCAATTTGTAGAAAATATTCCATATCTATTCCCATAGACTTTTCTTTGTTCTTAGTGATGTACTAATTGTCGAGTTACTGTAATGAGTATTTTAATCGATTTGCAAATCAATATCAATGCAGATTATGTGTATTTTTATAAGATTGTTAAATAGGACAACAATAATTTGACTGACATTATAATAAGTGATCAAAATGTATAGCTTTAAGGATCAGTATTAATATGAATTTTATAAATAAATGGCATTGATTGCAGTCTTCTATTCTTAGTCTCTAGTCTTATTTTATTCCGATTAAAAAACCTAACAAACTGGCTGTAAGGTTGTGGGTAAATGGAGACAAATCAAACAACTATAACGTATCTCTCTCCAGCCAATTAACGTCCCACTGTTGGGAACGAGACTCTTATACCTTGGGAAGGATTATGGTCTACCATACCGTGCTGACCAGGCGTGGTGGCACGTTTTATTTTCGAGTTTTCCGTCTCTTACAGAGGATGTTAGCTGTGTACAAAATCCCTTAACTGACTTTTACAGTACCCTTTGAGGAGATTGGGTGGTGAAACTTATATTCTTAATCCATCACCACACGGGGAGATACAAGTTTAATGAATTCAGGTTGGTAATTGACTTATATACTAGGTTCGTTACAACACACATGGAAGCAGTTTACACTTCACACTATAGAGCTTATCAAAGTTACTTGAACGATACTGTGTTTAGTAAAAGTCATGTAGAAATATCTGTTAGATAGTGTCTATTAGTCAAAGTTGTACTTCTTTTGGTACATTAGTAAAAAATACTGTAACCATTTAGTTACAAGCGTAGATAATTATGCTTGCGCACTGTCACTTAAATGTCTCAATCCAGTCCAATTTAAATCGATTTTTTTTATTTACATCTATTCGATATGGAATACGCTTGGAACCATCACTAAACCAGCAATAATGGCCGCCGCTGTGTATTGCTGTCAATCTATTATTTTGTGAACAATGGCGGACGTCGACGGACGCTAGCGAGAATTTGCAAAAAAATTCTTCACATTTTGTGTGATTTTGTTTTTAAAAACAAGTTAATTACTAGATAATTATTAGTGAAATAGTGATTTTAAGTGTAATTCTTCATTTTAGAATGTGTTATTGTGTTTTTGTGTTGTAATACGGTGTTTATTTGATAAAGTGTGGCACCATGACGCAGTTTTTGCCACCGAATTTATTGGCGTTATTTGCTGCTCGGGATCCTATCCCGTACTTGCCGCCTGCAGCGAAGCTCCCTCATGAGAAAAAACAAAAAGGCTACGATGGAGTCGGAGCTTTTCTTAATGTTTTTGAGGTTAGAATATTTCATCGACTATTTTTTAATAGGTGCTCTAAAATGACCACGCATAATACTGCCAACGCATAAATTGCTAACGTCAGATTAACATTGCAAAAATTACAAAATTCTCAAACATTTCAGCAAAATATTGTAATTACCGCGAATATTAAAAAAAAATTCTGACGACAAAAAAAGCTTTTATTAGGACGATTTATAGCATGTGTTATTTTCATCTATATACATCCTTTCCCACGACGATTACGCCCCCTTGTGGGTGCTGCAGGCCTTCAGTGTTAAGAGAACCCATAAAGAAAAAGGGGTTATGGTTTTTCAGCAACTTAAAATTTAAACCGTTTTAAGTTGCTGAAAAAATATCGCGCAGCTGTAAAGTTACATTAAAATGCATTCAGTAGTTTTGACATGAAAGACCAACAAATATTGTGGCAAATGTATTATATACACTGTGCTTATATTCCAGACTAACCTGTTAGTGATGAAATTATTATAAACCCTATCGGAATAGACCTATTTCCCCTGTAACATCCCACCGTTGGGCACAAATAAACAAAATTGCCATCTTCTTGAACTATATAATCTCATAAAAAAAATACTGCAACCAAATCTATTACATAGTTTTAAAGATATAAGCTCACATAGCTCATACAAAAATAGCGACTGTTTTATAATAATTAAATATGCGAGAATAATGTATGAGCACATTCTGTGTGCATTCATCGCTTTATATGTCGATTCTATTAGGAGCAATCTTTGGTCCCGTAATTACTTGTAAATACTTTTCCAGCACCCGTCAGAGACCCCTCCACCAACTCGTGTGGAGACTCGCGAAGAGCGTCTGGAGAGGAGGCGTAGAGAAAGAGCGGAACAAACAGCATACAAGTTAGAACAGGAGATTGCCCTGTGGGACCCCTCGACCAACCCCAAAGCCACTATGGACCCTTTCAAAACTCTGTTTGTGGCTAGAATTGTAAGTACCAAGGGTTTTTAGGGTTCTGTAAGGTAAAGTGGACCCTATTAATAATAAATATTCAAGAACATTTCAAACAACGTCCTCTGGTCCCAAGCTAAGCTTATATACTTGTGTTACGGGTACCAGAATACAGATATAATACACAAACTACTTTTCTTTTGTAAATACATACTTATGATACATAGTAAACACACAGACGCAGTACAAACATTTGTATGACAATTATGAATATCTCACAAATGATTGTCCCGAGCGGGAATTGAACCCGCAGTCCATTACATGAACCACTACACCACGGAGCCCGCCAACTAATGACACTCTATTAATGAAACTTAACTATCTGTATGTTTAACACCATAACAGTATCTCAGGAACAGTGATAGCTAGACGGTTGCCCAACAGTGGGATGTGACGGGCTGGAGAGAGTGTTAACGGATTATTTGTTTTACAGAATTATGATACGTCCGACTCTAAACTGCGGAGAGAATTTGAAGGTTATGGTACTATTAAAAGGGTAAGTTTATCATCATTATAACATCACGCCTTTTTCCCGTGGGGGTAGGCAGATACTATAGAGCGCCATCTGCTAGTATCTAAACTAAACTAACACATTTCCTTGGCTTTATCCACACTCATACATCTAGTCATAAATGCGTGACGGTTGTAAGTGCAGTAATATCGGAGTATATATTTACTCCCTTAAAATGTGAAAAGCAGCTTAAGTGAGTGTAATCAAATCATAGTGTGATTTAAAAAACTTTATTAATTTCACGCAGACGAAGTCGCGCGCAACAGCTTAGTAATATTATAAATATTAAAGTTTCTGAGGATGTTTGGATGTTTGTTACACTTTCACGCAAAAACTACTGAATAGATTTTATTGAAACTACAATAATGTAGTTTATATAACAGATTAAGTTAGAAGCTCTTTATCCTAAAATAATGCAATATTCCCGTGGGATAATAAAATACTAACTTTTATCCTTATTACCGTGGGTAACGCCGTGCGTTTTTCTATAAGCGTAAGTTTATTTACTAGCTTTTGCCTGCGATTTCGTACTTGAGACAGACAATACGTCTAAAGCCTTCCTCGATCAATGTACTATCCTACACTGAGAGATTTTTTAATTACAACCAGCAGTTCCTGAGATTAGTGAGTTCAAACAAATAAACTCAAAAATAGTAAGGATTATTATGTTTTTTTACAGATATGTATGATATACAATACAGAGAATGCGAGACCTCGAGGTTATGCATTTATTGAATATGAACACGAGAGAGATATGCACTGTAAGTTATCTAAATATTAAATTATATATCTTATAAATAATTGTGCTGCAATGGTCATGGAATTATGTCACTGTTTTAAAACGTAAAATGTACTTTTTCTGGACACTTTGGTGTATAAAATGTACTATTTCTGGACACGTTGGGCATATAAAAAGTACTTTTTCTGGACATGTTGGGTGTATAAAATGTACTATTTCTGGACAAGTGGACGTGTAAAATGTACTATTTCTGGACAAGCGGACGTGTAAAATGTACTTTTTCTGGATATGCGGGTGTATAAAATGTACTATTATTGGACACGTGGACATGTAAAATGTACTATTTATGAACACATGGGTGTATGAAATGCGCTGTTTCTAGACATGTGTACATATAATGTCACATTTCTGGGCATATCATATCGATTTTTAGTTTCCTGTACCAAAAGACTAAACTGGTCCCTATTAATGAAACTTCACTGACTGTCACTCGCTGTATCTCTGGAACGATAAAGATAAAAATTTCGCAGTTTATGTAGGTATATCAGTTGATATTACAACAATAAATAGTCATTATTATCATCCTATCCTGCCCTTATCGCGTTATTTGATGTCGGTATGTCGAATATAAATAAATAAATATTCATGGACATTTCACACAACGTCCTCTGGTTCCAAGCTAAGCTTATATACTTGTGTTATGTGTACCAGAATACCGATATACTACATATAATAATTTTCTTTTGTAAATACATTTGTATGACAATTAGAAAAATCACACACATATGATTGTCCCGAGCGGCAATCGAACCCGCGACCTCTTGATCGGCAGTCCGTTACAAATCCGGTTCCGGTGAGAGTTTAACTTGTATTTAGCCGGTATTCGTTAAAGTCAATTAAAATAATGAGTGACATACTTCCAGACTATAAAGTGGTAATTTTTATTTAATTTTTCATATAAAATATGATTGGAGAAGAGTATGCTTATTTATGGTATAATTGTTTTATTTTATTTTCATTTATATTAACTTTACAAGCTAAATAGCTCGTAAAAAATAAATGAATGCGATTATCATTATGTGAATATCATTGCACTACCAAGTGGGCTATCATGGTGTCTGGTCGCTAACCAAAGTACCATCGGGCGGCCGCGACTTCGTCCGCGTGGATTTCGATTTCCGCGGTAACAATATCTTTTTAAATCGTAGCCTAATGGTCTTATTCATAATGACTTATCGGAGGTTTAAAAGTTCGCTGAAATCGGTTTGCAAAAATTCTCAAAAAGAAATTCTCTTTTTACGATAAAATGTTTATTATCTCTCCGATAAAGTTATTGTTTCAACCTCCGATAAGTAATTATGAATAAGACCAATGAGGGATGAGGGCAGAAGAATAATGAAATTATGAATTAATACAGACTGACAGAAGAGTATGAAAAAAGAAAAGAAAATACGACTCCAAATTATGCAATAAGGGCAAGAGAATTATGAGTGGAAGATAAAGAAATTGGTTCCTCTCCTCTCTACAGCCCATTTACGTCCCAGTGTTGGGCACGGGCCTCCTCCACTTTGGGAGGGATTATGGTCTACTGTGCCGCGTTGACCAGGCGTGTTGGCACAGGGTTTATTTTCAAGTTTTCCATCTGTCACAGAGGATGTTATCTGTGTACAATATCCCTTAGCTGCGTTTTATATCAACCTGTGGAGGAAATGGGGTGGTGACACTTGTATTATTAATCCGTCACCACACGGAGAATTTTGGAAATTGGTTAATACAAGTGATATTCATAATAGCTGTCGGTAAAATTAATTGATAATTAACTTAGAATATTTTGTATGTGCGGACTCTTCTCTGATCAATTTAGCCAGCTCCATATTATATATCTTTTTCAGGTTTTTAGGTGTTTTCGGATGAGAAATATTTTGATTATTATTTACCAATTTCAATCAATTTTTATAGTCCTATGGTAAAAAATACGATTTTGAAAAAACCCTTGCGCAGAGTGCAAAATCTACCAACATATAAATTATGCTACTGTTATCACATTTACCACTAAACCCCTTATTCTAGATGCAATTACCCCATTTCAATATCTTTGCAAAATATTGTTTTCAATAGTCAAAAATTTAATTCACTTTTTTTATGGCTAAGCAAATGACACACTTCACCTGATTTTGTTATGATAACAACTGAAACGGAATAAGTAAATTTCTCTTCCGAAAGCATCGTACTAAAGGCCTTTGCCTCGTAGCTCTATTACGCGACTTAATGGCTCAATCGCGATAACAAAAGCCTGTGAATTTACAATTATAAAGTGAAATGACAATCGTTTTATAATCACTCGACAAATTCTATATTTTATCGTGATGTGATTATCTGCCTTATAATTGTCAAATTCCTGGCAACACTGGTTCACGTTACCCTACTAGTGATAGTTTATTGCATTTATTTAACACACATGAGCTACCTGAAATTATTGTTTTGCTTATACTTAAATAAGATGTTTAGTCTAATAGGGTCAAAATTGGTTCAATTTACCCCTTAGTCGAATCACTGTGATTATTGTTGATAATGAAATATTATTTTGCCTTGTTGTTTAGTAACGTGATTGAATCATAAGTGTTAACTTGACCCCATCAGACTAACAGTTCTTCGTTCATGTTACTCCAGCAAGAATACTTTACCTTTATGTTTTATACTTTAAATAAAGTATGGTAACGTTTGCTAAGTGTAAATTAGCCGTGACCCTATTGTAGGGTCTCGGTGCTTTCTCTGTAAAGGCGTTGCACACATTTGCGGTACATGATTAATAAATGGTTTTCTTTTCCGAACCAGACTTGCCGTAGACCTACCCACAATCCGAGACTAACTTCATAGGTTTGTATGTGGTAAGATACCAACATACAATATATGTTAGGATTTATTAGACCATGGTCATTTAATTGTTATACTTGTTTAACCCTAAATTTGAGTAAATTTTACCCGGCGATTTTTAATTTCGACCAAAAAATTATAAATGGGGTTTTTATGTCTATATACCAAATGTGTTAGGGAATTATAAGATCATGGTCGCTTATAAATGTAGTTTACGTAAAATTATGTAATTCTTTCTTATTTTACTTGTCAATGTCGTTGCTGTAATCTAGGGTTTATATTGGCATGGAATTCGCATTGTGACCAAATCACTGAAATTCTTGCTGTTAAAGTCAATAACGGTCAAGTAGTATGCAATATAATTTTCTATGTTAAATTAAATTTGAATTTTCTCATCTTTTGATGAATCTTACATCGATGTTACAATGTACTCATTACAAATATAAAATATAGAGAGTTTAAAAACTTAACTCTAGATTAGTAACTTTGAATATATTGAATGTAATATTTAAATAATAAATGCATTCAATTATTTTATTGAATTACAGTAATATAAACGTTAATTATATCATGGCATCTTATAATTGGGCCTATACACAAGTATATTGAGATTAAATACATTGGGGGGTTTTCAAAGTTAGAGGGGTCAAAGTATTCAAACGTAGTTTTTGTTTCAATAAATGTTTTAGTATATATGCTGTGATTTTGAAATCGTACTTTTCCTTTTAACACCATGATAAATTGAAAAAAAAAAGAAAGATAATGTAAAATATACCATATAGTTTAATTTTGCTCGTAAATTAAAATAAAAAGAGCATCTTAAACTAATATTTAGTGTAACTAAATTCTTATTGACAAAAAAAATCCACTTACAATTCTCAACTTTAACTTCTTCA
The DNA here is from genome assembly GCA_916999025.1 of Orgyia antiqua. Lineage (NCBI taxonomy): Eukaryota > Metazoa > Arthropoda > Insecta > Lepidoptera > Erebidae > Orgyia > Orgyia antiqua. The sequence continues at coordinate 3,958,018 of OU779872.1, forward strand.
TGATGTTGATGGAACGCGAATTCAAAATCACTGTTTTTATATATAATGCGCACGGACAAAGTAAGTAAATATGCGCACCAGGTAAAAGTGTTAACTATTGGTGGATTTTAACCGCGATGTCTCTTGTAAGTAAAATGAGTAAGTGAAATTTAAAAAACGGTAGGTATTACCAGGACTTTGGAACCGGTTGTTACTTACTATATACCAACACACTTAGTTGCGATTAACAATAATGTTTGGTTTAAAAATAGTGTAACTATAAAATTTACAGTAAACCTATTGCTTTTGTCCTGTCGTAAATATTTCACGATACAATTAATATTAATATGGATCACTTACAAAACTCGTAAATTTTACTTGAAATTAAAAATTAAAAAGGTTATGATTAAATATAAATTGTATACAGACGAAATAGCTTTTTGTTGTTAGTGATATTTGGAAAATTTTTCAACATTTTTAACACGCTTTTTAGGGTCCCGTACCCAAAGGGTAAAAAATTGGCCAAGTGCGAGCCGGACTCGCGCACGAAGGGTTCCGTACCATTATCTATGCAACATAAGGCAACGTTATTAGTATCGAGCAAGAAACGGTAAAAAAATCATTTTTGTTGTATGGGAGCCCCCCTTAAATATTTATTTTATTTTATTTTTAGTATTTGTTGTTATAGCGGCAATAGAAATACATCATCTGTGAAAATTTCAACTCTCTAGCTATCACCGTTCTTGAGATACAGCCTGGTGACAGACGGACGGACGGACGACGGACCGTTTTTAGGGTTCCGTACCCAAAGGTTAAAAAGGCGCGAGTCCGACTCGCACTTGACCAATTTTTTAAGTTCGGTATGTATCTATCAATGTAATTAATCTATGTAACGGAATCTTTGAACGCGATTTTCACCCACTTGCAATAGTCCGATAGATTTGAAATTTTGCATACATAACAGGGACTGATGACAATGCTAGTATTTAAAAATATATTCGGGACTTTCAAGCGTGTTTTCTAGTTTTCGAACTAAGGAAATTATTCACTAATGCTTCGCTCCTATCGGTCGCAACCTTTCTGGATAAATGTACTATCGAACAGTTAAAGAATTTTTCAAATCGGTCTCGTGGTTCTTGAGATTAGCGCGTTCAAACAAACATACTCTTCAGCTTTATAATATCAGTGTAGATTTATTCTTTTCCTTCTCTTATCTCTGAATTAAAACTAGTATTTAAAAAAATTTATAACTGGAGTAGTTTAACCGGTTCCTAGTCTTGTGTATCATATATGGTGGGTATATATAATATTTTTCACATAATACATGGTAATATATACAATACTCGGCTTGTACGGTAGGTATACCAAAAGTAGGTATATCTCAAGTTTTTATTTATTATTATTTTTATTTACACTTTGACCGGGTAGCGCAGGTGCTCGGTCAAAGTTAAGGTGAGTTTAATGATGCGAACGTCTTGCAGAAGGTGAAAAAGCTATTAAAAAGGATCAAAACGACTTATTATATTATTTTACTACATTACAATGTAATATTTGGTTAGAAATACTCATTATTATGTAGATTTTTTTGTCTTTAGTTGGTTGTGAATTACAATTGTCCTGAAAATGACTGGATTCGTCATGAAAAGGAGCTTGTGGCTTCAATAAATTCTACTTGTGTGCATATTTTAAAGTATATCAAATGGTAAAATGACTTATAAATATATTTATCACGGCGATTGTAATTGATAATCAATATTAAGATAAAGAATTTCTCCAACACAGCTTTGATACAAAAACAATTAATGTTTAGGTTCTAAAAATTGTTTTTGGCGACTATGAATGTTGATTTTATTATTTAGTGAACTATTATATTAAATATGTGAAGTGGTAAGCTATTGTATTTCTTATTCGTTATGACGTTTATAAAGAATACAATGTTTTAAAATTGTTGACAGACTTACGTGGTATTAAAGTTGACTGTTGTCTTTTTGAGATGTAATTTTCCTTGGTCAGCGTTACCCCTTACGTAGCTGATTAACCCCATCAAAATATAAGTATACTAGCTATTGTCCGCACTTTGTACGCGTACAATTGAGACCAAGCTCTAATAAATATTACAAAAAAGCCATCCTCTAACACTACTCTATATATTAAAGAAACTGTATTGAAATCCGTTGCGTAGTTTGAAAGATATAAGCTCAAATAGGGACACACACAAAAAATAACGAGTTTGTTTTATAATAAGTAAAAATGTACTTGGTCAGTGTTACCCCTTACATAGCTGAATTACCCCATCGAAATATATTAATTTTCCCCAGAAAGCAATGTCTTCAATTTCATAAAAAAGATTTTCACATTGTATGTAGTTTCACTTGATCAATTATACCCCTTTCTTAGTCAGCATAACCCCATAGGTTTATAATTATGTAAATTGTAAGTCTAAAGGTCCTCCTCTAAAACAAATTACATAATATTCATGATTTATTCATATTATTTGACTTGACGGACTTCGTGGTGGAGTGGTTTATGTAATGGACTGCCGATCACGAGGTCGCGGGTTCGATTCCCGCTTGGGACAATAATTTGTGTGATATCCATAAATGTCATACAAATGTTTGTACTGCGTCTGGGTGTTTTCTATGTATTATAAGTATGTATTTACAAAAGAAAAGTAGTATATGTATTATATCCGTATTCTGGTACCCATAACACAAGCATAATAAGCTTAGCTTGGGACCAGGGGACGTTGTGTGAAATGTCCATGAATATTTATTTATTCATTTATTATTGTTTCGCTAATTTAATGTTACTCCATTCTTAGTCACAGTGACCCCTTGGTTTCTAAAACATAATATTTAAACTCTTATCTATGTCCATGGCGACTGCTATTAAAAAAAAACCGCATATTAAAATTCGTTGCAAAGTTTTGAAGGTCGATGCTCACATAGGGACACATTTAAAGATACATACACAAAGAAAGACTTCTAATAAGTAAAGATTTCTACTTGAAAATGACAACAGGACAATACCACGTCTGTGTGTCTGAATGTAAATGCAGGTAGTTTCATATTTATTGTAAATATTACAGCCGCGTACAAACATGCAGATGGGAAAAAAATTGACGGCAAGAGGGTTTTGGTGGATGTGGAACGAGCTCGCACTGTCAAAGGATGGTTGCCCAGGAGACTTGGTATGATATTTATTTATTATAGACTAGCTGTGCCCTGTGTGATTAGTTCGTTTTTAATTATCCCACGGGAACATTGCATTATATATTTTGCTAACCCATATTCTGAAAATAATTCATTCATTCATTAACACGCTTATATTAGTTCAGTACGTATCTATCAATGTATTAATCTATGTAACGGAATCTTTGAAAGTGATTGTTCACTCACTTGCAGTAGTCGGATAGATCTGAAATTTTGCACATAATATATCAAGGACCGATGACAATGCAATAATTGAATAAAATCTGGATTTTCAAGCGTGTATTTTAGTTTTTGAATTAATATAACAGGTGGTGGTTTGGGAGGTACTCGCCGTGGAGGTGCTGATGTGAATATCAAACACTCCGGTAGAGAAGACAATGAAAGGGAAAGGGAGAGATACCGCCTCGAGCAGAGAGACAGAGATGAGAGGGGCAGACATGACAGGGACAGACCTGGTGAGTTTATTTATTTATTTAAAACTAACTGTGAAATTAAAAAATCAAACCTTAACAAACAGAAGTTTACTGTACCTCTCGATAGAGGGCGCTGTACAGTTTTTTTTACAATTTTTTTTTAGACTTTTATACTTAAGCCGTCAAAAGTTTTGCTGTGTCATCAGTTCGTTTTCACAATTATAAATTGGTAAGGATCAATATTACTCCGTGTGGTGACGGATTAAGAATACAAGTGTCACCACCCTATCTCCTCCCAAGGGTGCTGTAAAAGTCAGCTGAGTGATATTGTACACAGATAACATCTTCTGTGAGAGACGGAAAACTCGAAAATAAACTTTGTGACAATACGCCTGGTCAGCGTGGCACAGTAGACCATAATCCCTCCAAAAGTGGAGGAGCCCCGTGCCCAACAGTGGGACGTAAATAGGCTGGAGAAGAAGAAGGAGAGAAGAAGGATCAATATACAACGTATTTCAGAAAGGTGTAGTCATATTTGACCATCGTTACACATGGCCGGTGACTAGGCACTAGGCATGGATGAAATTACAAATACTAGTTATATTATGACTTTTATGTGTTCATAAAAATTTAATAAATTTATTAAATTAATGGATCTTCTTTAAATACAACACTACTATGAGGTCATCTTTTATCGTAAGGTTCAATCGCATTTAATAAACCGTAAACATCTCATAATTTATGTGTTTCTGGTAGTTGTTTAATAGTAGGCAATAAACAAAAAAGACTTTCTGCAACACATTGTATATTATATCAATATCTTAAGATGTGATTTATTTATTCATAAGATCGATTTTTTAACTGACTCAAGGAAAAAGCAGGTATTTTATATACCTCGTGGTGTAGTGGTTCAAGTAACGGACGAGGTTGCGGGTTCGATTCCCGTTCGGACCAATCATTTGTGTGATATTAATAATTATCATAAAAATGTTTGTACTGAAAGAAAGAAGAAAGAAAGAAAATACCTTTATTGCACTAACAAAACACACATCTTTAAACAAATTAGGTTGTCATAAATAAATAGGCTACATCTAATATATAAAATTCACGTGTCACAGTGTTAGTTACCGTACTCCTCCGAAACGGCTAGACCGATTCTTATGAAATTTTGTATGCACATTCAGCAGGTCTGAGAATCGGCTAACATCTATTTTTCAAACTTTTTTTTTTGTATTGCAAAACAACGTTTGCCGGGACAGCTAGTATAATTATAAAAATGTGATGTCCGGTCAGCAGCAATAGGTCCCATTTCAGCATAATGTCAGGTCTCAAGGACTTGACGCTGGTTTCCAAATGGGACCTTGGAGTGTTGACACAAACGTCCACAGCCAAAAGGCGCAATTAACACATGCTCATGGGTAACTATATTGGACTGTAAATAATTTAGCTTTTTTAGAATTTTACAATAAATTATTATTTAAATACGTAGGTATAAAGTAATAATATACAAACTGCGTCTGTGTATTTACAAAAGAAAAGTATTATATGTATCATATCAGTATTCTGGTACCCATAACACAAGTATATAAGCTTAGCTTGGGACCAGAGGACGTTGTGTGAAATGTACATGAATATTAATTATTTTGTCCAGTGGGTGGAGGTGGTAGACGCGCCCGCACTCGTTCTCGTTCCCGTCGTCGTTCAACATCTCGCTCTCGTCGCAGGGAGCGCGATAGAGAACGTGACAACAGAGACAGAGGAGACGACGCTGAACGGTCAGTATAACTCAAATATTTTTTATTTCAAACTAGCTGTTTGCCCGTGACTTCGGAATTTTGATACTAAACCTTAATAAATTATACAAAAAAAGCCATCCTCTATAACCACTCTATCTAATACAAAAACCGCATTAAAATTAGAGATGAAACGGATAGTAGTTTGGCCGGATATCCGGATGCCGGATATTCGGCCCTTTATTGCGTTGACGCGATCAGTTTGATTTGAATATTGGTGCGGTAAACGAGATCGGGAATATTCAGGCGCATTCGGGTCGCACGTAAGCGGAGATCGGGTCGACTCGGGGGCGTACGAGTGTTATCGCGCGTGTCAGTTTGTGTTTGTTTCTCAGTTCGTTTGTTGTTTATTTCATTGTTTATCACTTGTCGTCGCGATTTTATGTTTGAATTCTGATAGATTAACAAGAAATGTCATCATCAAAAACACGTTCGCCAATATGGCAATATTTTGATTTAAACAGCGACGATAACTAGTACGCGGTATGTTTATTGTGTCAGGTTAAAATTTCTCGAGGTGGTGAAGGAAAAAAGGCGTATTAAACTAATAATTAATAAAAGAAACATTTTTAATATGCGACTATAAAAATAAACGGTGTCCATAACCTATTGAAGTATGATTTGACTTGTGTAAAATACCGAGATTTCTTAAAATTTTACTATCCGGTATCCGGCCGGATAGTGAAAACAAGGCTGGATACCGGATAGTTACCGGATATCCGTTTCATCTCTAATTTAAATCCGTTGCGTAGTTTTGAGGATATAAGCTAACATATGGACATGCATATAAAAATAAATTTTATAATAAGTAAAGATATATAAAATTCTCGTGTCACACAGTTCCTATACTCCTTCGAAACGACTTGACCGATTTTTATAAAATTTTATATGCATATTCAGTAGAGGTCTGAGAATCGGCTACTATCTATTTTTCATAGCCATAAGTGTTGTCGACCCCTAACATTAATTCTAATGAAATTAATATTGTTAACCAGTAAACAACGTCGTCGGTCACGTTCTCGCTCCCGTCGCCGTCGTTCACGCGACAAGGAACGTCGTGAAGATAAGAAACAGAAGAGACGCGACAGAGAGAGGAAGGAACCTAAGGTCAAACCTGAGGATATCAAAATTAAAGAGGAGCCCAAGGATGGTATGTATAGATGGATGGGGTTATAGACCAAATGGGTTTTGTATCAAGAGCTCAGATAGGTTTCCTAAAAAATAATAGGAAGGATATTAAGATTAAAGGGCCTAAGGATGGATGTATAGATAGACGGGGTTATAGACCAAAAAGGTTTTTATATCAAGAGCTTAGATAGGGTCCCAAAAACAAATAGGAAGGATATTAAGATGGAAGAGCCTAAGGATGGTGTGTATAGATAGATGGGGTTTAGACCAAAGGGGTTTTTATATCAAGAGCTCAGATAGGGTCCCAAAAACAAATAAAAATGATATTAAGATTAGAGATAATCTATGAAGAATGGAAAGAACATTTCAATGAAAGATCGTTAACTAAAGATATTTGGTACAGAACTTAACTATGCGAGCCACATCACATTCCCGGGTTTGCCAACACTATTAGTAGGAAAATTGTACTAGCTCATAGACTCCAGACTGGACACATTCCACTCAACAAATTTAAACACCTTATGAGTAGAAGCGATAGTCCTTTGTGTATAGATTGTAACAGGGGCCGATGATGTCCATCATTTGCTGGTGGAATGTGTCCGAATTCGAGGTCTAAGGGACCTGTTAAAACAAAAATTCAAAATTTGTGAGATGAATGTAGGTGTATTTATAAGTATTTTAGCTAGTCCTCTATATGAGGCTGCCATTTTAGTGTATAAGTTAGTTCTTAAGAGTTTAATAGATAAATAAGTAGTATTGTAATGATTACGGTACTATGGAGCTGACATAGCCTTGTCCGGAGTAAAAGCTCCTAAATAAATATAAAAAAATATTAAAGATCCTAGGCATAGTGTGTATAGATAGATGGGGTTATAGACCAAAGGGGTTTTTATATCAAGAGCTCTAATAGGTTTCCAAAAAATAATAGGAAGGATGTTAAGATTAAAGGGCCTAAGGATGGATGTATAGATAGACGGGGCTATAGACCAAAGGGGTTTTTCTATCAAGAGCTCAGATAGGGTCCCAAAAACAAATAAAAAGGATATTAAGATTAAGGATCCTAGGAATAGTGTGTATAGATAGATGGGGCTTAAAGACAAAAAGTGGTTAGGGTCTAAAATGTCTTGGACTATTTTCTTATAATAAATATATCTTAATTTAAGACCACAGGGATTCTAAACAGTCAATGAATATATTTTTTTAAATTTCAGATTATCCTGAGTTCAGTCTACCGTCTCTCGATGTTCAAATTAAACAAGAACCAAATGAACATGAGAATAAATACAATCCGGAAGACACAAATGGAGATGATGATTATAATTATTAGATTGTCTGCTAAGATGATGCACTAATGATATTTAGATCACCATGAGAGGCTTTATTTTGAAAATTAGCACCCCGGGACATTTGATTTGAAGGCCCGGGACAATTGGCATTGTTCATATTTTTTTAAACTCTTAATTTTAAAACTATTTTGGGTAGTTTCTGTATCCATTAGTTTTAAGCTGTTGCATAACTTCTATCGTGGGCCCTGTGAGCGTGGAGACCGAATCCAGAAATTCCGTAACGAAAATATAACCTAACACCCCCCACTCCGACCGGCACAGCGGTGATACTTTTTAGATATACAGACAGACAGACGGACGAACGGAATGTCAAAGAAAAAAAAACAAGGGAAAAAAATACTGCATAAATAAAATAAATAAATAATTTTAATTGCATAAGGGGCCGTTCAAGTATTACGTAAGCACTATGTGGGGGGCGGGGGGGTATGTATTGCTTATTTTGGATGACATGGGGGGTAGGGGAGTTTAGATGATGAATACGTCATCGTTAGTAAAATTACTTTTTTACACGAATGACAACCCTCACATTGTTTTTGCTTGGAAACTAAACGCATTTTCGGGGATTTCCCTCAAATAATGCATATGTTTAGGCACTCGGTATAGACCCGAGAAGGGGAATTACCGCGCACCATTCACTTGTCAAAATTTTCTGTCAGTATTTATTCTTCTTTTTTTAAATCATAATTAAAATATTTAAAAAACAATACATTAATAAGCTTAGGGGGAGGGGGTAAGAGCTTTGCTGACAAGGGCAATGGGGGGGGGGGGCTTAATAACTGTAATAAATCTGCTTACGTAGGGGGAGTTGGGGCACCTTGATACGATTTTTACTCAGATGCAATAAAAAGCGACCTATTGACAGTAACATTCAATATAAGACTACAAATCTATTCATTGTACATTCATCTAGCTTTTTAAGGTGAAATTAACCGTTAGATTTAATCACATAAAATTTCAGAACCTCTTTAAATTTGTATCAATGTACCCCACATCCGGGGTACATTGATACGTATACTGGGGCACTTTGATTCATAGAAACATTCCTACAAATGAAACAAGTTTATTTATTTATGAGACATTTATTTATTTATTACTTTTAGGAACATTGTTTATATTAAGTTTTAACCAATTTGCATTGAAATAAAATCTTTTTATAATTATAAAATATTAAAATCAAACAATAGGTAAACTAAAATACTTAAACAATATCATATAATCATTCTTTATCTGGTCTTATCAGTCATCACTAGTCTTTTACTTAATCAAAAAGATATAATCATTATTACAATTACATAATCATCCTATTTTTTACGAAGTAGGTAAATTAACTTACATTGAAATGTTATAAGGTGACATATTTATTTTAAATTTAAATAGAGAGGCTGTTCGACTAGTGCCTTTCTTTATAATTGGATCTGGTAACTTCAGCACAATATCAGAAATATTAACTGAAGCTTCATCTTTTATGTCAGGGAACACAAAAGTTCCAGTCGGTTTAAGTTTTAAAAATGAGACTAGAAAATCATTATTATCGGGGTATCTTGAGACAATTTTCCCAACAAAGTGCTTATAAGGATTCTTCTTTCCTACATTAATTACCTTTGTTATAACATAGTCACCATCATGAAGATCATTTGCTGCAGGTGGGGCAGTATTAACAATATCATCATCAGATGATTCCATGTTAGAATCTGATGAATCAAATGATTCTTGCAATAAAATATTAGCAGAAGAGTTTAAAGAGTCGGATTGTACTGATACAGTTCTACGCCTTTTATTTGGTTTCCTCTCGGGATTCACAATAATGCCTAGTAAATTTTGAGCAGTTTTCAGATCTTTTGCGCGTTTTCTTTGTTCTTTTTTCAGGTTTGCTTCATCCTTAGCTCTTTGCAGTTCTTCTATCCTTTGTTTTTCTGGAGTATGTAAATTCGCGATTTACCTTTGCCTTTTCCTTTCCTGGTTGAATTGGTTCGAATAATTTTTGGATAAGGTCTTACAACTTCAGGAGTTATGCATGATTTGGTTGTGAGGATTTCGTTAATTCCATTAGAAGCTTGCGACGTAGAAGACATATTACGTAACTCAACCTCATTTATGATGTTTGGTGTCTCCCTAGTAGAAGGTGGTGTTACACATTGTTCGGTCTCTATCGTTAATTCGGGATCAATAGGATTTGCATTAAAATCATTTGTTGGAGCATTTTGTGATTCCTGGTTGCTAAAAACTTCACAGGGAGAAAAATCTTCTTCAGAAAATACCAATCTATTAAATGGTATGATTCCAGGTAAGTAGCAAATGCGCTCGTAATATTTTTCGCGTTAAAAGATTTAAAAAAAGCCAACTTAGAAAGACTTGGGATATCATAAATAGTTAACGCTTTGCCAGGGTGATTAATGTGCCAGTAATTGAAGGCTACCTTGAGTTTTGCCTTAAACGGACCGAAAACACCAACATCAAGAGGTTGGAGTTTATGGGACGTGTGGGGAGGAAACGATAAGTAAACAATTCCATTTTCGCGTGAATAATTAATTGCTTCGACTGGAATGTGACTCATGATTGTCACAAATTAGAAGAAGCGGTCTTTCCTTTGTGCTATTTGTGTGTTTTTGAATATGTTTCAGAACCTCTATAAATAATTCACTGTTTATCTAACCAGATCTAGACGATAAGCCCAAAGACCCTTCAGGAGCACCATTTAAAAAATGGCTTTTGAAGTGAACTCTGGGAAACACATATACAGGAGGAATACTATTCCCAGTTCCAGTTATGATTCCTCCAAAGGTCACCAATTCGCCTCTTTCACCAGAAATAATTTGGCCGATTTGACGTTGAGTTTTTTCAGCCAGTATCTTTGGGGTATTCAAAACCGTTGTAATGCCGGTTTCATCGAAATTAATTATAAAATTAAAAGCTGTAAAATTAAACCTTGTGAGAACATCATCTAAATTATTAAAAAATGTTTCAACGGCAGTCTTGTTAAATGAAAATGAACACTTGTATTTTCGGGTTTCCTTAGACTAATATTATTATTTCTCTTACGAAAACCATATGTCCAATCCAAGCCAGCACTTTTATTGATATCCCAAGATGGTGGATACCTGCAATTCAATTTTTAGCGTATTCGTAAGCCAGCTGCCGCACTTTGGTCAATGTGAGCCCATGATGCATTTTACTGCATTTTATTATATAAGTATTTAGGTGTTCTTCTTGTTCGGTCGTAAATACTTGCTGAGAGGTATATTTAGATAAAAAACTCACGCCTTTGCCGTCTGTATTCTTATTTTTTTTCAACTCTGTGCTGTAGAGTTGCAGGTTTTAAATTATATTTATCGGCTGCTTTTCTTATCGATAATTTTCCTTCCAATACTTCCGATCTTGCAGAAGCCACAGAAACTTCATCGATGGAAGTTCTCTGCGAGTTTCGTTTGAATGTCCGAACCATTTTTCTATAAAAAAAATAAAATAAATAAGTTTAACTGAAACATACCTACATTAACAAAATATAGGGGCACATTGATACGTATCAATGTGCCCCAACAGCACTTGCATCAATGTGCCCCAGCCTACTACAATCGAAATAAATAAAACAATAAATAATCAAACGAATTGATGTCTACACAATGTAATAACATATATGTACTTACCAAATATTGCAGTAGATGACAGGTAACACTGAATATGTTAGCTGAATCACATTCGAAAGAAAGCTATAAAAATTTTGTTGCGAACGTCAAAAACAGGTTTATACGTGTCGAGCGCTAACCGCCGAGTCCACGTTAGTGTGCGTGTAGAGTGAGTTTCCACTGCGAAAGGGTAATGTGCGGAAAATGGTTAGGCGGAACGGACTCCTTTTTAATTAAATAGGTTTGAGTTTCCACCAACGAAGAGTTGGTGCTCCCTAGAACTGAGCGAGCTCATTTCTACTCTTTCTACACGCTCGGCTCTTTCCGTCCGACTATTTGTTGGTGGAAATACAAGTATGCAGTTTGCGTTTGCGAGTTTAACGAAGTCATTAATGGGTCCGTTCCGCTCGCAGTGGAAACCGGGCTTTAGTGTGGCGGACGGCGGTTCTAACGTGTTTTGTTTTGCATTTATATTGACTGTATCAATGTACCCCATCTCCCCCTAATACTTGAACGGCCCTTAAGTTGATAAAAAATGCTATGCAATAGCTTTACCGCGGCAATCACCGAGACACACGTCTTTTTTTTAGGAAAATTTTCCATATTAACGATTGTTTTTTAAAAAAAAGCAAATGATATATTTTTTTATTATTATTTGCCCTTGAAATGAAGGACTTAAATATTAAGGTGTTCTTAGGGATATACTTTATCCTACATAAGGGCCCCAAGGAAATTTTTTTACGGGCCTTTCACCAAGGGAAGCTACCTCTATGCAATGCGGTGATGACTTACGGTCTTATTCATAATGACTTATCGGAGGTTTAAACGGAGATTTTATCGGAGAGATAATAAACGTTTTAGCGTAAAAAAACTATTATGAATAACAAGTTTTGACAATTTTCGCGAACTGATTTTAACGAACTTTTAAACCTCCGATAAGTCATTTTGAATAAGGCCAATAATAATTATTAGTGCATTACCTTATATCTGATATCATCCGAATATGTAAAGCATTTATAAATGCTGCTTATCTTTTAGCGTAGTTATATTTTTAAATAAAACGTAATAATTTTTCTTGAATAATTGAGTAATTTAAATAAAAAATCTAATTATGGTGGAAAAAGTGACTGCCGCAAGCGGGACTTGAGCACACGACCTCGGAATACTATTTCAACCCATTTGTATTCTGTAAAGAATGCTAGGTGGTTGGTCGAGATGTTGTAAAGCGATCTTATTAGATGGCGTTGTACGTAAAAATATATAAACTCAACCGAGTGGCAAATGTGGTGGTTAATTTGAATGTTGCTAGCACGACCGCAATAAGCTCAGTTGGAAGAGCTTTGGAACGGTATTCCGAGGTCGTGGGTTCAAGTCCCGCTTGCGGCATTTCGCTTTTTCCACCATAATTTGATTTATTAAGTAAAAGCATAGCATGTCAATTGCAAAATTAATAAATTACTTAAAAAAAAATGTTCAACCGATTCATGTGCCTTTGAAATCTGAGGGTTTTCCTCGATTTCTCTGAAGATAACCATCAGATCCTGACCTGGTGACAATGAGACCACACGGGAACCATCAGCTTTCAAATAAAAAAAAGAATCGTTAATTTAAAATTATTTTGTAATCAGGCAAGCTTATTCAAAACTCATTTTTATTTATTTAATAAATACCTGAATTTTAACTTTATTCTCTCATTACAAATATTATATTACCGGCTAACACTCACTGTTTTGGGATCGAAGATTTATTCTCTCACATATTTATTATAAATTAGAACATTATTAAAATCGATCCAGCCGTTTTAAAGTTTGCGTCAAAATATTTAAAAAAATTCGGATGATATTGGAATTTCGACAATATTATAAGAATTATACAATAAGTCAATCCAGTCTTTTATTAGACAGGCAATTAGCCTACTTTTTATATATATTAAGATGTATGTCATTTGATTTGTATTTAGTGTTCATCTCATTAAAAATATTAATGAATTTAATTAGTGTTTTATTATTATTACGGTTTTATCACATAGAAGTAGGCAGAGAGCATAGAATAGTTCCTTGGCTTTATTATCGCTCATAAATAAAAATAATAAATAAATATTCATGGGCATTTCACACAACGTCCTCTGGTTGGGACCAGAGGATTTTTTCTAAGCTTATCATCATCCTTCTGCCCTTATCCCATTATTTGGGGTCGGCGCAACATGTCTTTTTCTTCCATAGTCTTCTATTAGCCGTCATGTCTGTGTCAACTCCTCTTTCTTTCATGTCCTCTTTCTCACAGTCCATCCATCTTTCCTTAGGTCTTCCTCTAGACTTTTTTCCTTCCACATTTATACTCAGAACTCTCCTAACGATATTACTTTATTCTCGTCTCATGACATGCCCATACCAGGACATCCGCTCATTCTTCAATTTTTCAGTCATTGGCATCACTTTCAGACTTCCTCTAATATATTCATTCCTTATTTTATACGCGTGACGTCACACATCCATCTCAGCATTCGCATCTCCGCAACGTGCATTCGTCTTTCATCCATCGCTTTTGTTGCCCAGCATGAGACGCCATACACGACAGCAGGTCTTATTACCCACTTACAGTGGCCATATTTGTCTATCCGTGTGGTGACAGATTAAGAATACAAGTGTCACCACCACATCTCCCAAGGGTGCTGTAAAAGTCAGGGGATATTGAACACAGATTCCCTTGTCCATCTCTGCAGACCAAAGAAAAGATGGATGGACTGTGTGAAAGAAAAGATTGATGTAAATTCACAGATGACGTGTGACAGAGGAGTATGGAGGAAAAGAACATGTTGCACCCCAAATGATTGGCAAAAGGGCAGGGAATTATAAACATCCTCTGTGAGAGACGGAACGAAACTAAACCCTGTACCAACCCGCCTGCAACCAATGTCTCCACGCGACCTTGACGATATCGTCGCTCTACCTTGTCGGGGGCCGCCCAACGCTGCATCGTCCGAAACGTAAAAAATAAACTAAATAAATGTAAATTCTTCATTAAGTGTTATGGAAGTTTACGCCATCTAGCGAAGTTAATCGTAAACTGAAACTCACCGTTTCCTCTGAAACGATGAGTTTCAGTTCTAGTTAGCTTATTTATAATTACGCCTGCTGGCTATATCTCTGATATAGCCAGCAGGCGTAATTATAACCTTTTAAAAAGTTCCAGGCAGGCCGTACACTGCCTGGCTAAATAACTTATTATGACAGATATAAAACTTTCCGTACTTAAACTTAACACCATTTTTTTATGTGGGGATTGCATTTACGCACTTTGTGTGGGACTCCCGGGTCAGAAACGGACCCGGTCTACCCACTAAACCCCACGGTGTTCCTCCTCGCCCTTAGGCGAGCCATGGTAGTCACACAGGTACTACCATGACCCGACCAGGGATGGCCCCCTATCTATGGGGGCTCACTGCGACTGGGGTCATCACATCAGGTCATCATCACTGGGGGTCATTAAGCCCCCCCGTCATTACCGAAGGAGGTGACGGCGGCCCAACTCTCTTTGCTGTCGGCCATCGATTCGATGAAAAACCAAAAAAAAAAATTTAACACCATAATGGTCTTATTCATAATGACTTATCGGATGTTTAAACGGAGATTTTATCGCAGAGATAATAAACGTTTTAGCGTAAAAGGACTATTATGAAGAACAATTTTCGCGAACCAATTTTAGCGAACTTTTAAACTTCCGATAAGTCGTTATGAATAAGACCGTTAGCTGTACCTTCTCTTTAAACATATTAATCTATGACTAGTTTAGCGAACTGACTGGCTGGGAATCAAAATCAAAAATCATTTATTCATGTAGGCATATTCTCTTTTTGCCAAAAAAAAATAAGCTCTTATGATATGTCCAAAAATTTTTTTCCCTACCACCGGTTCAGGACTTTCAATCCGCTGAGAAGAACCGGCGTAAGAAACTCAGCAGATATCGTTCATCGAATTATGTTCATAATACGAATTTGCCAGACATTTCAATTCACGACGTAACCTGCCTGGAAATAAAAGCTCATAATACGGCCGCTGGTGACAGACAGTGAAATCTCAGTATAAATTCCATTTTACCATTTGATTTCCCTAAAAAATGGGGAGATGAATAAAATAATTAAATTCATAACAGCATTTTATTATAAATAGATTATAAAAGTACATAATTTTCACATAAAATATCTTAATATTTAACATAAGTACTCTACTTTGTTCAAAAACAAAAAAAATACGTTTGAAAATCCTGAATATTATTTTAAATTATTACATTAACATGGTTCTATAATATGTGTGTAACATTTCAGCTCAATCCGACTACTTCACGTGAATGAACAATCACTTACAAAGATTCCGTTACATACATTAATATATTGATAGATAATAATAGATATATGTATCTCCACACGGAACTATGTTATAAACACGCTTATTCGGTATGCCGAATAAGCGTGTTTATAACATAGTTCCGTGTGGTGACGGATTAAGAATACAAGTGTCACCACCCCATCTCCCAAGGATGCTGTAAAATTCAGCTAAGGGATATTGTACACAGATAACATCTTCTGTGAGATACGGAAAACTCTAAAATAAACCCTGTACCAACACGCCTGGTCAGCGCGGCACAGTAGACCATAATGCCTCCCAAAGTGGAGGAGGCCCGTGCCCAACAGTGGGACGTAAACTGGCTGGAGAGGAAAAGAATAACATTATAGTATTTTTTTAATATCATAATCTGAAATTCTCATGTCACAGTGTTAGTTACCATACTCCACTGAAACGGCTTGACCAATCTTAAAGATCGGATTCTATGCACAACTAAACTGAACTAAAATATGATAATTGTTTGAGTCAATAAAACAATTCTACAATGTTTTTTTTTATATTGGCGCGCGCGGTTAGCGCATTTGCCACGAGCAAAGGTAGGGAAACAACAGTAATTTTAATTAAAATTTGGATTCGAGAATTTCAGTTCGAGAAGTTCAGTAAGATTTTATTAACGGTATAAATAAATAGATGCTATATTTTAATATCATTTTCAGTAATAAAACTACTTAAAGCATTATATATATTGAAGTTATTAGATGCTAGAAGAACAGTAATAGAAGTAGGTAATGGAAATGCAATGATAACACAACTTTGTTAATATAAAAAGTGTGTGTTATAGACTAACGATTTTAATTAAGAGGGCACGATACCAAATTATGCTCCATACAAAAATATGGGTTTCGTACTCCCCATTTTACTTTGCGAAAGTTAAACAGATTTTAATTGTTTTTACGCTATATTATAGATGCAGAGTATATCTATCACTGTTCCCAACTTCAAAAATTTTGTTACAGTGTTAATATGTTAAAAATAAAGTAGATTGTAATAAAATGTGTGGTTCGCTAATTGGAAATAGTGGCAAAATTACAGTGTATGAAATTAAAATAATAACTATATGATAATCAATATACATTTAATCAACATAACACAATCCGACGTTAACATGACAAACAAACGTTTAATCGGATAAAATAATTATTTCTTCTTCCTTTGATACATAGATGTATTAAAATTGTTTAGCATATTTTGGGTCGGTTGGAAATAGACACACGTCGTCCCATTTCTGCGAACAGCCTGCTCACTCAAAAGATTGCCTTTGATTGATTTTGATAACAGTTTGTTGCGCTTTAAGGTAAACGATATTAAAACCATTAATATCGTTTACCTTAAACAGACCAAACAAAATGTTGAAGAGCTGAATATTTTATTTATAATAACGTAAAATGGCAAAAACCTGCAAAGTTTTTTTAAAGAGTATTTCTTACCTTGCTGAATATTCTCTCACATTCAGCATTTGAATGCGGTAACGTTACAATATGCATAACTTTTTAATTTAGCCGTATTTCCATTCAGTACCTCACTTCAAATGTCAAGTCCACGAAGTATAGATAGAAGGAGTCCGAACGTAATGTTGAACGAATGGTCTCAATTTAAGGGACAGATTTTTTGCCGGTAGAGCGCGCCATTTTTCAAGGAGTACTCGTTTGAATTCTATTATATTTATAAATAATATTATTATTTATTTATAAATAATATTATGTATTTAATTAAATGTATTTAATTAAATTAAATTCAACATTCACGAGCCAGCGCGTGTTTACATGTAATAATAATAATAGCATCGGTACGCCCTGAACACTTGCGCAGCCAGTGGCAGAAAATAGAACTATGATCTGGGTTTATTATTGTGTACACGAAATATTATGGAAAAGCCTATACCGTTCGGACTCCTTCTATCTATACTTCGTGGTCAAGTCTAAAATAACGGGGATTCCCTTTTTACAAACAAGCTATCTCAACAGAGAAAATGTTGCCAGATACTTGATGGTAAAAAATATTAATTATTCGTAGTAGAAATTTAGAATATCATGTTTTTATCTAATTAGTTTGTAACAGTAACAAATTAAATTGAATTCACGAATTACAGTGTATTAATACCTCTACAGTAGGTGGTAAATTATCTGGAAATATACCCCGTTTTCCAATCAGCGCACAATAGCGCATTATGCGGCACAATGCTTCAACATTGAGTGTTCCAAATGTAAAAAATAAGTATAAAAAAAAGTAATGTAAAAAAAAGTATTTACATAGCATCGCACAATCGAGCACTCTCAAAAGTGATGCGTGCAATCCATACCAACTTCAGCGACAGAAAATTAACAAGTATTTTTTCTTTAAATTGGCATTGATTGAAATTTTATTTATATATTATCATTAGTAATACTATTTATTGTTAAAAAAAA
This sequence comes from Orgyia antiqua, assembly GCA_916999025.1. NCBI lineage: Eukaryota > Metazoa > Arthropoda > Insecta > Lepidoptera > Erebidae > Orgyia > Orgyia antiqua. Next base: position 3,976,320 of record OU779872.1, read on the forward strand.
ATTTAAGGCTTTCTTTTCGTCGGAGTTTTCTGGAAATATTCAAAGTTAATTCAAGCTGTGTTAAAAAGTAAATAAATATAAGTATGGATGAAGGTATAAACAATGACTTTTTTTATATTCCACACATATAATGTGAATACAATGTTTATTTTAGAATGTTTTTTTTCAACACTGAACTTAGCGCACTCTGCTGGCGCATTTTAAAACTAATTCACGTTCCAATTAAGCGTCAGCATTGTGCGGCACTGAGTCGCATTATGCTCTGCCATTGGAAAACGGGGACAGTGTTTTTACCACTATTACAGTGTAGTTGGGAACACTGATCTATGCATGTATCATTTTTTTTTTTCAAAACACTTAACTTTAAGTACACTTAACTTAACTTTAACTAAAAGAAATATGACCATCCGAAAATCCGTTTTTTTTTTCGGTTTTCTTTAGGTAAAGTTGCAGCGACTATCACACATATTTGGTAAGGTTTTACCAAAATAGAAAGTAATAGAAGCATATATATACTCTTTATCTATAATATAACACAAAAACTATTAAAATCGGTTTAACTTTCGCAAAGAAAAATGGGGAGTACGGAAAGTCTTTTTTCCAAAGAATTTGTAGGTAAAATCTGCTTCAGCTATATTTGTCCCTTTCAGCGCGGCGCTCGGCAATAGGGATAGCAATACCTAAGGTAAATAACTAAATTAGGAGTACAGTACCCTCTTAATATAAATGTGCACAACGAAATAGCTAATTAATTGAAATACGCCATAGTTGTTTTCATTTTTAGTTAAGTCTAGTTGTGACACGTAGGAAATAGAGTTGTCCTCCCCTAACATTTGTATGGCAAAGCAACGTTTGCCGGGTCAGCTAGTATCAATATCTAATATATAAAATTCTTGTGTCTAACCCTAAAAAAAATTATCAAATCAGACCAGTAGTTCCTGAGATTAGCGCGTTTAAACTAACAAACCAACTCTTCAGCTTTATAATATTAGTAAAGATATCAATACACAGACATGGTGGGTGGGTTGACGTTTAAAATTGAGTACAAGTAACTTTAGCCTTGCTAAATCGTACTTCATACAATAATGACGTTTCATATGACGTATAGCCTGTATCATAGGCACACATAGATATATATTTCACACACACATAGATATGTAAGTGGCTTCAAGTTGACTGCGTGACGTTGACATGGACTATACATGTGGTATATCTGTGTTCTTAACTATGTTGTGAACGCATATGAACTCTTATAGATTCTTTAGTACTATACAATTTCTTACATACATCACACTTGTATGGTTTTACCGCAGCATGTGTAAGAACATGGTTATTCAAATGACTTTTCTTACTATACCTTTTCGTACACATATCACATTCGTACGGTTTCTCACCAGTGTGTTTACGCACATGATTTATTAAATGACTCTGATTACTGTAAGTCTTACCACAGAAATCACATTTGAACGGTTTCTCACCAGTGTGAATACGAATATGGACATTTAGGTGGCCCTTGTGATTGAAAGTTTTATCACATATATCACATTTGTATGGTCTTTCACCAGTGTGTATAAGAGTGTGCATATTTAAATTATATTTACTATAAAATCTCTTGTTACATATATCACATGCGTGAGGTTTATTTTGATCGAGTTTAATTAATGACACTTTAGAGTGTGTTTTCATATGTTGCTTTAAATAACATTTTCGTACAGTGGTTTTCTTACATATATCACATTCATATGATTTCCCAGTGTGTGCGTTATAGTGTCTGAATAAATTACATTTCAATGTATAAGCTTTTTCACATAAATCACATTTAAACAACTTATCAATTTTTGAATCCTTAGAATTATTATCAGTTTCACACTTGACGTTTCTCTTATTAAAAACACGCGAATTATTTTTTAAAGCATAACTCTTGTCACAAAACCGCGTCTCACATACATCACTTTTATAAAATTTCCCACACTTATTATGTCTAAAATGTTTACTAAAAGTATTATTATCGTAAAACCTTTCTTCACATACATTACATTTGTAAATTTGATTATTTGTACATTTATATTGACTATCACCAGTGTGTGTACTAATTCTATTTGACTCCCGTTTCATAAGGTTGCACTTTTCAGAAGTATTTAATTGACTTACTGTAATTTTCTCTTGAAGCCTTTTTAGGTCATATTTATGACCATATTCTGGTTCCTTTTTTATTCGGGCATCAGAACTGGGATTATCTGGGTATCAAAACAAAAAATAAATAAAAAAGAGTCCGACTAACACCCATATTCACAAACAATATTTACTTAAGTAAGTACTTAAGTGTTGATGCACTGTGCAAAGGGTAACACTTCTCAGTGCGTTCTGTTCATCGAGCTTTTGTATTCATAGACAAAACTTAGCTATGCGTTCAGTTTAACAAACGCATAGTGCGCTTCACCACTTAAGTATTGTTTGTGAAATGATTGTGCTATCCCTGTGCGTCCATGCCTACTATGAGACCTCACAGTAACGTTTGTGAATACGGCTGTAAGAATTACGTACCGTTTTTATCATTATATAATTATAACGTCGACCCCCAGGAAATCGCTAATAAAAAAGTAAAATAATTGAGCATTTAAAAAAAAAAGTTTTACAAACTTCATGTGCCTTTGAAATTTGAGGGCTTTTCTCGATTTCTCAGGAGATAACCATCAGATCCTGACCTAGTGCCAATGGAACCACACAGGAACCATTCCTTGGGTACAAATTAATAAATTAAATAATAGAGCAAAAAAGTGATCACAGCAATTCGGGACTTGAACCCACGATATCGGAATACCGTTCCATCACTTTGCATCTGAGCTATTGCAGTCGTGCGTGCAGTAATCAATTTCTCCACTACAATGTTATTCGATTGACTCTACATTGGTACCAATTCTAAGTACAAAACTAAACTTAACTAAAACATGAAAATTGGTAGAGTCAATATAGCTATTACTTGCTATTTCGTTGTACACATTTATTTATATTAATTAAAATCGTTAGTCTATAATACACAGTTTTAATAACAAGAAACTTCAGTATCAATAATAATTTTTTAGTTAAGTTTAGTTGTGCGCACAGAATCGGCACCATTGTCATAAATTTTCCGCTAATATTTAATTTATTATGTAAAAGCATAGCAAGTCCATTGCAATAATTAATAAATTACTATAGAAATACTTACATAATTTAGTATCATCAATTCTGTGCAAGATTATTTTAACAATTTTGGGACACACATTGTATTCAGAAGTAGGATATTCTGAATCACTGTTTCCAATCTCATAATTCTCTGGGATTTCGACTCCTAAGTCTACATTATTTTCCAATTTTATATCTTTTATTAAATCAGTATCTTTGGGTACAACATTCTCAATTTCAGTACCTAAATTGTGTATACCAGAAGTAGGATATTCTGAATCACTGTTTCCAATCTCGTAATTCTCTGGGAGTTCAACTCCTAAGTCTACATATTTTTCCAATTTTATATCTTTTGTTAATTCAGGATTATCCACGGTTACGAAATTCTCAATTTTAGTACCTAAATTGTGATTATCAGAAGTGGGATCTTGCGATTCGTTCTGATATAACTTTGAGCGAATATTTTTACTTTTATCTATATTTTCTATATCTTTGGTATTATGTTTTTGTTCTATCTTTGTATGATTAGCATTGAGTGTTTCTGAAACGAAGTGTTTCTCGCTAATCTCATGCACGCCATAATCTATAATAGAGTTCTTCCATAACTTATCAACAGTGTCAAGATCATTTCCTTGTAACTCATTATCTGTAAGTTAAATAATATTATACCTCCGTGTGGTGACGGATTAATAATACAAGTGTCACCACCATATCTCCTCCCAAGTGTGCTGTAAAAGCCAGCTAAGGGATAGCACACAGATAACATCCGCTGTGCGAGATGTTAAAATAATATAAAGAACTTGCTGAGGCCTGCGACTACGTACGCGCTAAATTCAAAATCAAACCTTAACAAACAGATGTTTACTACACCGCTCAAAAGATGGCGTTACACACATTAAAACTAAACAAGCGCGTGATGGAAAGCGGTCATTCATTCATTCATTTCAAATTTCCATGCATACAGAGTCTTGGGCAACAGCTAGTTTGAAATCCTCCCAATAGAAACCTTGGCGAACTTAAGTATTAATGTGTGTAACGAAACTATAGCGCGATGTAAAAAAAAACTGTACAACGCCATCTATCGAGCGGTATAGTAAACTTCTGTTTGTTATGGTTTGATTTTTAAATTTCACACGTACAAAGTAACGGACATCTAATTGTGGGTAGTTGAAAATGAATATTGAAACTTACCATTGATCTCTTCATTCACTGTGGCGCCATCTAGTATGTCTACAGATTCTATTTTAACATAACAGTCTTCAACAAGACTATTTTCTGGTACGTTACTCAGCAAAATTAATGGATGAGTTACTTTTAATGCAATATTATTATTACATAACGCTGGATTTAACTGTAACAAATCAATATTTGCTTAGTTCAAAATATACTCCGATGTCATCGCCGACATACTCCAAAAGGGGCAAGTGCGTAGCACTTACAACCGTCGGGCGGTATGACCACATGTATGAGTGTGGATGAAGCCAAGGAAGTATGTTAGGATCGTAGCAGATGCCTACACACATGGGAAAAAGGCGTGTTCTTATGATGATGATGCTTAGTTGAAAAACTAAAAAACACGCTTGAAAATTCTGATTATCTTTTTAAATAATTGCATTGTCATCGGTCCTTGACATGTAAGCAAAATTTCAGATCAATCCGACTATTGCAAGTGGGTGAAAATCGTATTGAAAGATATTCTTCCCGTGTTAGATAGTCCATTTAGTGAGGAAGGCTATATAACATCACGCTGCAACTAATACGAGAGAAGCAGTAGTGAAATATGTTACAAAAACGGGGAACATTTTCTAAATTCTACGCATACAAAGCCGCGGGCAACAGCTAAAGTAATAATAATAAATAAATATTCATGGGCATATCACACAACGTCCTCTGGTCCCAAGCTAAGCTTATATGCTTGTGTTATGGGTACCAGAAGATGGATATAATACATAAACTACTTTTCTTTTGTAAATACTTACTATAATACATAGTAAACACACAGACGCAGTACAAACATTTGCATGATAATTAAAAACATCACACAAATGATTGTCCTGACCGGGAATCGAACCCGAGACCTCGTGATCGGCAGTCCGTTATGTGAACCATACACCACGAGGCCAGTCTATCCTATATCAATCTAAAGTCACTGGTAATAGTTTTCTCTCTCCAGCCTATTCACATCCCACTGTTGGGCACAGCACTCCTCCACTTTGGAAGGAATTATGGTTTATGTTTTAAGTAGGGTTTATTTTCAAGTGTTCCATCTCTCACAGAGGATGTTATCTGTGTGCAATATCCCTTAGCCGACTTTTACAGCACCCTTGGGAGGAGATGGGGTGGCAACACTTGTATTCTTAATCCCTCACCACACAGAGATAACAGCAAGTTAATGTAAAATCTTACTTTATTATCGAGAATTTCGCTAAATAGTCTATCACTTCGAAGACCCGTTGCCCGCAATTTGTGACAGTTCCTTAAACGAGCATAGCAAATATAGCAGACGTCATGAGACCGCTGGTCTTTTGTCTCTAACTGTTAAATAAAAATAAATTAATAAATAGTCATAGATATTTCATACAAAGTCCTCTGGTCCTAAGCTAAGCTTATATACTTGTATTATTGACGGGCTTCGTGGTCTAGTGGTTTATGTAACGGACTGCCGTTCACGAGGTCACGGGTTCGATTCCCGCACGGGACAATCATTTGTGTGATGTTTATAATTGTCATACAAATGTTTGTACTGCGTCTGTGTGTGTTCTATGTATTATAAGTATGTATTTACAAAAGAAAATTAGTATATGTATTATATCCGTATTCTGGTACCCATAACACAAGCATAGAAATATAGCTTACTTTGGGACCAGAAGACGTTGTGTGAAATGTCCAAAATAAACTTAAAACTTATAAACTTGTATTATGTGTACTAGAATACTGATATACTATATACTACTTTTCTTTTGTAAATACATACTTCTATTACATAGTAGTATTTTACTGAAAAAAAAAAAAAATTCACTGAAATGAAAAAAAATTATTGTTCCAAGTGGGAATTCAACCATTTGTTTGTAATATTATAAAGGTCAAGAGTTTGTTTGTTTGAAGGCGCTAATCTCAGGAACTACTGGTTCTATTTGAAAAATTCTTTAAGTGTTGGATAGCACATTTATCGAGGAAGGCTATATAACAGGAGTGGCCAACAAGGTCGATCGTGATGGACCGGTCAATCTCGCGACCAATTTTGGTGGATCACTCGCCAGTTCCATGAGGGGACGCATTCAATGACAAATGTTTCTAGTACTTGACACAGGAATAAACATGTACGCAGCTCATGCTTCGAGTAGGGAGACGTTCAGCGTGACCACTTTTAGTAGTTTTCTACTATTTTCAGGAGTGCACGGTGGTATAAAAGCACATTGCATAAACATATTCTTTTCTAAGAAATAGGTCGATCGCAACTCAATTTTAAAATAAAAAGTAGGTCCTATGTGCACAAAAATTTAGCCACACCTGCTATATAACATCTTTTGTCAACTTAATCGTCTAATAACTATATAAACATTGACATCAAAGAACTATTGGATCAAAACTGACTAAATACTTATTTATGGTGAAATAAATTTATTTGTAAAATTTGACTCTATATGCTGCCGGCTATCTAGTGGGATTATGATATTTTGAATATATTTAACTTATTCCAACTTTCACATGCCTTCTTATGACAAAATAGAAGAAAACTGTTCTAAAAATAACATCTAATGTACTCTATTTTAAGTGAAATAAATATTCATTTCATTTCATTTAAACTGATACTTCATCCCAACCCATTAATATTGCCACTGCTGGGCACAGGTGTCCTCTACTTTGGGAAGGCTTTTGGTCTTTATGCCACACTACCATACCAGAGAAAGGGATTACTTTCGAGGTCTACAGTTGATAACTACTTTTATATCCCTTAGCTTAGCGTGGCCTTAGGTGCTATTAGTTGCACCCTAAGGATAAAAAGGGATGGTGACACTTGTTTTCTTCCGTCATCAGACAGATTTGAAGCTAATAAACGCGTATTAATTAAAATATGTCTACTTACAGGTAATCCAATAATAATCTCGTACAATTCTTGAAGAGGCGTGTTTATAATGTTGTAAAAACGAACATCTACGACCATACATAATCTACACATTGATAATTTCTCCATTTTAATTGATTTTAAAAACAATAAGTTTTCAACAATGGACGGCAACAATGAATCACCCAGGTGCTCAAGTCCACTATTTTGGAACAATTGTCATACCGACACAATACCGGCACGATACCGTTGCAATTGAAGTCAAATATCCGTAGTCTGCTATATGCCGTCATAACGGTCTTTCAATGGTAATAGAATTGTCGATCTCTTTTATCTATGCATTGAATTTTCGGTCTCTTTTATCTATGGATTGTGTTAGAATGGTATGTTGTGTACTCAGTCTAACTAAGTCTAATAATAACCTACAGCGGCATCATCACTTTCAAATGGCTTCCCATATAATTTCAGTATTAAAAATAAAAGCTCGGTTCAAAAGTAATAACCAATAAGCAAACGTTGCTTCAATAATACAAAACTGTTAGAAAAGAATGCCTATCATTCACCGACAAGCATCACTTTGTTACAAATAAATAACAGTTCAACCAGTTACTCTCTGTGACAAGTAAAACATCATAGTTAAGAGGATACCAAAATAACTTCGTACATTTTTCTACGTACGAAGTTTTCATTGTTTCTTTAGATTGAATGGCTAGAGCCCTAATTTTGAAGTATATGTTTTTTCAATATATGATCTAGGATCGCATAAACTCAGAAACGCGATTGAAAAAAGTTTTCTCGATAGAAAATCTTAGCGAAACAACCTCTCTCATCATCTCTCTCAATATCTTTTAATCTACCACCAGTTCGGAATACAGGTTTAGTGGAGAAGAACTGGCAAGAAACTCCACTATTGTTCTTTTATATAAATATACATAATTCAATTCAGCAACACAAACATGATATCACTTAATGACATAGTCATAGAAACACAAAGACACAAAATCTATACATCCTATACTTGCTGAAACTGTTCAGCAAGTATATTATATCTATATATATCTCAAAAGACTATACACCACTATACTTACTGGAATTGTCCAGCAAGTATATTATATCTATATATCAGCACAATAACATAGCAACAGCATTACAACAGAATAGAATAGAAATAATGTATAAAGCAGCACTTACGATAGATATGTTGTCCGACCGAACACCGACTGTGTCGCTACAACATTTTGACTCGCTTATAAAGCATACTGGCTCTAATATAATATAGAACTACCGTCCTACATATCACAAATTGTTATTTTGTTCAAATTATAAAGTAATCTTAAAAAGTAGTTATTTATCAAATGTATTACAGATTTATTTCAATTAATAACTATTATATTGCAAGTGATGTAACAATCATCTTATTTGCCAATAAGATGATTGTTATTAAGTAGATTCATAAACAAACATCCAACTACCTACAGTGTTATGGTATTCAAGCCTAAAACATGACCAATATGAAGCATACACACCTTTATTTGTCTTAATAATAATTCAACAACTTTATCAATCTGACACACGCATCACTTTTGAGAGTGCTCGATTGTGCGAAGCGTTGCTGTAGTTGGAACACTCAACGTTGAGCATTGTGCCGCATAATGCGCTCTTGTGCTGTAATTGGAGAACCATCACTAGCTGCGCCCACGACTCCGTCCGCGTGGATCAATTAGACGTAGTTATGCAAAATGGATCCAATCCACAATAACCGTTTTCTGAGGTCACTGTCGCTATAGTCATCTACCGATCCATTTAGATATATGCAAAAAATATCCAAGCCGCAAAGTACCTATTTTCTAATAAAAAACACATAGACATTCAAAAGAAACTATGGTCTTGTTATTTTAATATATCAATTTTACATAAACTCCTACTTTCTCAAAAGTAAGTTTTTGTGGATGGATCCATTTTGCATAACTACGTCCAATTGTTTTCGATCGACCCAATCTATTTTTCTATTCTTTTTTTAGCCGCTAGATGGCGTTGCAAGTAACCAAATTGAGAAATTTCGCATTATATACATAATATCTCTTGATTCAGTGGCCCGATTGCGATGAAACAAAGTCTAAGTAAAGCCTTGAGTGTTGTGTACAATTTTTACGTATAACATTTATATTTATAGGTGTTGTACATTTTACGCGATGCATGCACAGCCAAAAATTTTAAAAATGCTGGAAATGTAATGTGTTTTGAGGCTATAATGTGTCATTGTGATGCCATTGAGACACCATTGAAATACCGGACTCAGGCCCCAGTTTTTGTACCTAGGCCCTAAGTCCAGTAAATGCATTGTATCACAATTGTCGCTCAATGGCACATTATAACCTCAAAAAATTAACAATAGACTACCAAACTTGATAAAATTCGCCACTATGCAATCAGTTATTGCATTTGTTTGCAATAACACTAAATAACTGGTCTTGTATACGATTTTATAATAAACTCCCTATTGATGTAAGATAATTAAATAATTCTAAATTAAAAAAAAATCATTAGAACTAAATTATGTAGAAAGGCGTATTATAAAATTTTGATTATATTAAAGATGATAAAGCTTGGGAGTAGGTTGCTCTGGAGCAATACATATTCTATATTGTAAAGTTTTATTAGTATTGTAAGTATAATTGACATTTAGTTTAAAAAAATATTGATTTAATTAAAAGCTCTGCTGAGTTTCTTACGCCGGTTCTTCTCAGCAGATTGCGTCCCAAACCAGTGGTAGATTAAAAAAAAAATTGGACATGTCATAAGCACATAATTTTTCTAAACAATTATGTCTACTTGATTAAATGATTTTTCATTTCATTTCAATCTCCTATATACCACATCTATCGATTATCATATCAAGCCTGGTGGATATAAAATATGCTTATATGCATAACATCTATAGTTCCTGTGTTAAAAATATACAAATATGACATGAACTGCCATCTTTTTCTATAGTGCTATTCGATATAATTATCCTCCTCCTAACGTCCCACTGTTGGGCGCAAGCCTCCTCTACTTTGGAGGGATTATGATCTAAGTACTGCGCCGTGCTAACCAGGTGCTCAAGACCGCTATTCAATGTTTAGTGAAAGTTCAATCGAATGGTATCATTTGTAACAAAAAATTAACAATAGACCACTAAGCAATCAACAAATGCAATAACTGATTGCTTAGTGGTGAATTTTATCAAGTTTGGTAGTCTATTGTTAATTTTTTGAGGTTAAAATGTGCCATTGAGCTACCATTGTGACATTAAAAAAAAAAAACAGAAAGTAGTAAGTATATGTATTCTATCCGTATTCTGGTACCCATAACACAAGCATATAAGCTTAGCTTGGGACCAGAGGACGTTGTGTGAAATGTCCATGAATATTTATTTATTTATTTATATGTATTCATTTACCGAGGCGTGTTGGCACAGGGTTTATTTTCGAGGTTTCCGTCTCTTACAGAGGATGTTATCTGTGTGCAATATCCCTTAGCCGACTTTTACAGCACCCTTGGGAAATGATGGGGTGGTGACACTTGTATTCTTTATTATTCCATCACCACACCGGAATATAATATAATCGATAATAATTTAGGTGAAAATTATAAGATGTCACTTGCTTCAATATTGATTTATTCGCTAGGACACTAGTGTACGCGCATATGATACGATAAACTACTCTTCTTATTAAAAGCTTTTCCACATTTGTCACATTCGTATGGTTTCTCCCCAGTGTGGGTCTGGATATGACACTTTAAATTGGAGCTTCCACAATAGCCTCTCCCACATGTACTACATTTGTTATGGTTTCTCCCCGGTGTGTGTGCGAATATGACGGTTCAAAATGGAATTATGTTTAAAACCTCTCCCACATGCGCCACATTTGTATAGTCTATCCTCAGTGTGTGTGCGCAAATGAGATGATAAATTACTCTTGGAAATAAAACCTTTTCCACATGAGTCACATTCGTATGGTTTATCTTCAGTGTGTATGAGCATATGACACGATAATATATTCTTGCAAATAAAACCTTTCCCACATGTGCCACATTTGTATGGTTTATCTCCAGTGTGTGTGTGGATGTGACGCTTTAAACGCCGACCAATATTATACTGTGGGTGTTTCCAACTGTAAGTGTGTGCCAACATGACGTGATAAAGAAGACTTTTGAGAAAAACCTTTCCCGCATGTACCACATACGTACGGTTTATCTCCAGTGTGTGTGCGAATATGAGTCTTTAAAACTGCCTTGAAAACAAAACTTTTCCCACATATATCACAGTGGTATGGTTTCTCCCCAGTGTGTGTGAGTATATGTCCTTTTAAACTAATGCTTTGACTAAATCCTTTACCACATGTGCCACATTTGTACGGTTTTTCTCCAGTGTGTGTGCGCATATGACAAGCTAAAACAGCCTTAAGAGCAAAACCTTTCCCACAAATATCACAGTGGTATGGTTTTTCTCCAATGTGCGTGAGAATGTGATCTTTTAAAATAGCCTCGTTATTAAAATCTTTCTTACATGTAGAACACTTGAAAGTAAAACCTTTTTTAGTGTGTTTGTTCTCACTGTGTTTGTTAATGTGACACGATAACGTTTTCCTTAAACGAAAAGTTTCTCCACACATACTACACATATACGGTTTGGCTCCAGTGTGTATGCTATGATGATTCAATAAAGTACTTTTGTAACGGTATTTTTGCCCACATGTATCACACTTATACGGCTTTATACCAGGGTGAGAGCGACTGTGTACCATGAAACTAGCCTTTCTAGCAAAACTTATCTCACATATATTACATTTGTATAATGTTTGCTCAGTGTGTGTAAGTATATGACGTGATAACGTACTCATGGCGTAAAAACCTTTAACACATATGTCACACTTGTATGGCTGTTCTCCAGTGTGTGCGCGAAGATGATTAATTAAGGAACACCTATATAAAAAAACTTTCTCACATATACTACACTTGTATGTTTTATCACCAGAGTGTGAGCGAGTGTGAAATAGTAAATGAGCTTTTGAATTAAAACCTTTTCCACATGTTTCACATTTATGTGGTTGTGGTTTTTCTCCAGTGTGTATAAGCAGATGACGCGATAATTCACTTTTGACAAAAAAACCTTTTCCACATGTTTTACATTTGTATGGTCTCTCCCCAGTGTGTGTGTGAATATGACATTTTAGAGAATAACTTTGATTAAAACTTTTACCACATGTATCACATTTGTATGGTTTTTCCTCAGTGTGTGTGTGAGTATGATATTTTAAAGCATAACTTTGATTAAAACCTCTACCACATGTAGCACATTTGTATGGTTTCTCCCCAGTGTGTGTGCGAATATGACATTTTAATGAAGAGCTTTGAGTAAAACGTCTACCACATGTGCCACACTTATATGGTTTTTCCCCGGTGTGTATGCGATTATGACACTTTAAATCTCTGTTGCTTCTAAATTTTTTCCCACATGTGCCACACGTATATCGTTTCTCGCCAGTGTGTTTGCGACTATCGTTTAAACTATCACTCTTGGGGCTGCTGTGTACTTCGCTTGATATTAATTTTTCTTCATCTCCACGATTAGTTAAATTAGTATTTTGAGAAGTATCTTCTAGATCAGCTCGTGTGAGTTTCTTGGTAAACGTAGCAGCTAGAAATATATAAATATAAGTTGACGCACATATAGAAGAAAGATCTAACAAATAACAGCCCCACCCTAATATTAACAGTTCTCGGGTAATTTAATAAACACAACTATGATAGTCATTAGGTTCATATGTGAATATGATCGGAGCACTACCTACAGAGATTACCCCCCCTACATACTAGGGTATCGAGAACAGATACCGCTTGTAGGAACTGGGAATTTAATTTCGACCGGGAATTTCGGGATTAAAACTTCACTAACTAGTACAGCAAGACTTTTTATTTGCTAACGACCAGGGGCCGAAATCTGCTAATGAATTGTTTCACTATGGTAGTTCAATGACATCATTATAACCGCCACTAAGCAATGAGTTAGAATAATCAATTTTATTGGTAAATGTATAAATTTGATTGTCCCAAGCGGGAATCGAACCCGCGACCTTGTGAACGGCAGTCCAGTACATGAACCACTACGCCACGAAGCTCTCCGTACTATTATACTATACGTATATATCTTAATTACTATCATTATAAAATCCATAGTTAAAACCATAAAATAAATTAAACTTCGAGGAGACGAAAGTAGTGCTTTTAAATACAATGCAATGCTTAAGTTTACTGACAATGATTAATTATAATTAACACAACAAATCAAATTATGGTGGAAAAAGAGAATGCCGCAAGCGGGACATGGACCCATGACCTTGGAATACCGTTCCGAAGCTCTTTCCAACTGAGCTTATTGCGGTCGTGCCTGAAACATTCAAATTATCCACCACAATCCTCACTCGATTGAGTTTATATCGTATTCCGTACGTATTGCGGCATTCAGTTTTTCCACCACAATTTGATTTGTTAAGTAAAGCATAGCATGTCAATTGCAAATTTAATAAATTACTTTATAATTAACATATTAAATATCTAATAGCTGAATGCTCTTTATTGAATTTTGGGTACAAATTCTTGAGTATTGTAAAATGCCTTCCCAACGAGCCAGTACTTTAGTTTAGCCTTAAATGAGGTTAGACTAGGCGCGACCCTGATATGTTCTGGTAGATGATTATACAGGTTGGGACCTAGTGTATGCGTGAGCTTATCAGATTTAGCGAGTCTGTGGGGCATTGCCGCCAACATTTCAACAGAGGGCATATATTAAAACACATATCTATTGCCATCTATTGACATCTACAGGTAGGCTACTTGCCATGCCATGCGGGCATGGCGCTACGTTGTTTACCTACTCATTTATGTATGTAGAATTGATTTAATTAGAATTTTTATATTACTACCTACTAGTTATGCCACGCGGTAAAAAGAATACAAAATCGGTTAGTTTATTTTAATATCCCACAGAAACGTTGCATTCTTTCGGGATAAAAAGTAGCCTTTATGTTATCCTGATGTTGCCTATTTTAATCAAGTCTCCTACAACATATATAATAGTGACTTTTAGTACTACCTTTCCTAACTTTATTCCCATTTAGGCAAGAATCTCTAGTCTTTTTGAAAATAAAATATAGGTCCTGTTCATTTGGGATAGTGTGGCTATACGACACATTATGAAATTAACGTACATAGAAGTATAGATATATAAACTGAGTACAGTTGAAAAGAAAAATAAAAAAGGATATAATTATTTTATAAATTATTGTTTATGTGATAATCTGATATGTAAGGTACATATATTATTGGAAAGTTTCATGAAAATCCGTCCAGTAGTCTTACTACAAAAACTACAATCGCCTAAAGCATCAAAAATCTCAGTTCATTTCATTGTTTTTACTAGTTCTAGGTCTGTTTAAAAGAACCGAGAATACCCAGGATTTTCGGTACTGGTAATTCCCGGTTCTATATCCTACTACATACATATTACAAACTCTAACTCTTTATTAATTGAATAAATTAAATGCACCAGCTTAAATCTACACATACCTTTATGTAAACTGTTCAAGTCCAATCGGTGTAACACAATCTTAACAGTTTTGGTACATAAAACATGAAGATTTACTGATGAGATGCTGTGATTAGATTTAGAAATATCACTGTCTAGAGGATTGTGTTCTAAACAAGAATTATCTGAAGCTGAGTCAGTTTGTACTTCTGTAGTCTGGATGCTGTAATCTAACTCATCATCTTCTGAACTTACATGTTCACATTTCATGTGTTCCTGTTTTAGTGATGGAGTGCACATGCCTTGATCTGTGCTATTATCATCCAGATCTGTAAGTTAGTTCTATTAAATCAACTGACTGTTCAATAGTTAACTAACAGTACCACCAAGAACTAATGAGCCTGTGGGACCTCTGAGCCATCTAAAGAGAGAACACAGACCTTCAACTAACACAACACTATGGTATACCTTCAACATGTTCCACTTTCAAATGCACATCTTTTGTTAGGGCTAATGGATCCCCCCTAAGAACATTATCATCAATGTTGCCATCACCACCGGGCTGTTTGTAATCCGTGGGGTCTAGACTCAGATGTAGTACTGATATTGTTCTCATATCTTGTAACGGTGTTACTTCATACTGAAACAAACATGTGAATCATAAAATTGCTCTATTACTTCTACAATATAATAAATACTAAGGAATTACAAAATGGTAGTGTTGTTTAGTATAACAGTAACACACAATATATTGTGAAGGCTTCGTTACTAAGTCATGCCTACAATTTCTGACTAGTCTTCTAAAATACTCCAAAAATATGACTTTTTTGGTTTTGCTTAAAAATACATACCTTTTTTCATAATTTACAAAACATATTATACATAAGTAACCAGTATACATGTTTTTATAATTAAACAATAATAACTTTACCAGAATAAAACCTCCAAAAGTCTTTTTACATGTTCAAATACAGAGCTATTATGTATTTTGTTATTTATATCAAGATTGGTTGTGATTATAATTAAACAAATATAATAATACATTGCGGCTAACAGAATGAGTACTCGCCGAATAAAATATGTCCACTAATAAGTTTCGTTAAATGAAAGTTCTAGGAACTTACGGAATGAGCGGACTTATGTTCAAATCGGATCACACCGCACTATGTACAGACGGGAGTTAAAATCGGAAATTTCCTGTTTTGCTCAATCATGGACTAGCATAAAGTAGTAATAACTTCATCTTACATCATCATTGTCCAACAAGTGAGTGAACTGCTCCTCACTGTGAAGACAGGCGCTCCTCAGCTGGAGACAGTTGCGAAGTCTCGCGCAGCACACGTAACACGCATCTACTGGTCTTCTGTCTATTGTTTCCAACTGTCAACAATAATAAATACATCTGGTATGGGAACAACGTAAAATATAACAAACACAAATGTTACAAGTACACTCACCAACTTGCCTGTCAGTAACTCGTATATTTCTTGTAAGTCAGTGTTAACTAGACAATGCATACGCACATCTTTGATCAAACAAATTCTACATATTAATGATTCCTCCATTATTGCGTCGTCTTTTGCAATTTCCATAGAAATTATCTTCTTCTTCTTCTTCTTTTAGTTAATGGCTTTTGTATATACAATTTCGCCAACGTCGCGTAACAGGATAGGACACCAAATAAAGGAGATATAAAAAAAAAAAACCTGGTGATCATAAAATAATTATAACTATATTCAACTGCTAATTGATGGGATTAAACTGAAACAAACAAAATATTAACTAATTATTACAGATACAAGTGTTGAACAAACATTAAAACTAAGACTAAAAATTATATTATACATCTAAATTAATTAAATTCTAATCCTATTACTAGTTATATATTCACAAAGTATTCTAATGAATGGACTATATACATGAGACAGTAAAGATTTTAAAGAAAGAGGACGAGAGATTTCTGGTGGGACCAAATCATATGAAGACGGCTGATTATTTGAACACGAAAAAAATATATGCTCCACAGTACCTTCTCCCATACCACACTCACAAATAGAGCTATCTCTTATCCTAAGTTTTGCTAAGAATACAGGTGAACAGCAGTGGTTCAATCTTAAGCGACAAATTGTAGAAGTAGTAGATTTATCTGCTTCTTTGAACTTTGAAAACCATGGTTTAGATGGAATTTCTGGTTGAATATCCCCATAATATTTACCTTTTATCTTTTTAGAAACAGTCCATTTTGTGGACCAGTCTTCAAACAAAGTGGATCTTAATGTAGCACAAATATCATGGGAATATACCAGATAATGATCCATAGCGCCTGATTGAGTGGCATTTTTGGCATGTGAGTCAGCAGATTCATTCCCAAGGATACCCGAATGAACAGGGATCCAGGCCAAAACAATATCAATACCATTTGTGGAACACTCATATAGCATTTCTCTTATTTTTAATATAACTGGGAATCTATTTTTGGATCTAAAAGGATTTGAAATAATAGATTGTAAACAACTTTTGGAGTCTGAAAATATGATGGCCCTTTTAATGTTGTGTGATTTAACAAAATTAATAGCCTCAAGGATGGCTATACACTCCCCGGTAAATACAGAAGTAATTGAGGGACATTTGTAAGGCAATACTATTCTAGTTGAAGGAATCCATACTGCAGCACCTACTGTACAATTGGGAGATTTAGAGGCATCTGTCTACTCTATTTTTATATTGTGTGTCAACTTTAAAATTTAGAATTTTGTTAGCCTCAACAGAGTTTTAACTAATCTGAAAGTCTAAAATAACTTGAGGTTGGAAAATTAATGAACTAAAACTCGTTTTAAATAAGGGCATCCTAGAAATTTGGAAAAAAGGATCAGGGAGACGAGAAAACATAAGGAGACTGCGGAGAAGGCGGTAATTTTTCAAAAGGAAGATTGCTGCTATTGTATAAATTTAAAAGCTGATTTAACTTATTCAATAGAGGATGATCAGAATTCTCCACCAATTTGAAGAAAAACCTGTTGGACAGGTATTGTCTTCGTAATGCCAATGGAGGTTCCACACACTCCACCTGCATGGCATTAATTGGTGAAGATTTCATCGCACCCAGAATAATCCTTAATTAAACATTTAGATTGTATTTTATCTAATCGCTGAAGGCCCGATTTATTACAAGTGTCTAACAGAAAAATGCCGTAGTCCAAATGGCTATGTACTATAGCGTTATATACTAATCTTTGTGTGAAAGGGTGTGAGCCCCACCACACACCAGAGAGAGAGCGTAAAACATTAATGTTTTTCTCGCATTTTTGTGCAACATACTCACAATGAGCAACACCAGATAACTTATTATCTACTATTACTCCCAGGAATTTAACTTTATTCTTTTCTGGAATAATCTCCTGATTGATATGTAAAGATAATGGTGGAATAACTCTCTTTTTGGTAAAAATCACTGAACTACATTTAGCAGTTGATAAAGAAAGTCCTTGTTGCATGAGCCATTCAGAGAGATACTCGTATCTAAGAGCAGAATATAAACGTGTCTCAGCTTCTTCTAATGATTTTGCTGACACATACAAAGCAATGTCATCAGCATATTGTAATATTTGGCAAAAGGATAGAACCGAAAGTCTCTAGATCTCCAGTGTATAGACTATATAATAATGGACTAAGCACGGATCCTTGCGGTAGTCCTTTCCATACTGTTCTGGGTGGCAGGAAATCGTTATCTGGAGTTTTTATTGAAATAAACCTTTCCATTAACATAAATTTAAATATAAAAGCTTTTTACGAAGTAACGGAAGTAAAACGTTATCGTAAGCCGATGACACATCCAGAAAAACCCCAACTAAATACTCTTTTTTGGAAAAGGCAATGCGAATATCTGTAGTTAGTACACTTAGCTATCTGATGTGCTCATTCCTTTTCTAAATCCGAACTGAGATTTGGCTAGTATGTTCTTATTTTCCTAACCGATTTTTTAACATATGTTCTGTAATTTTGGCCAATACAGATGACATGGCTATTGCCCTATAACTGTTAGGGTCCGATGCAATTTTGCCAGGTTTGCGTATAGGCACGACCGTTTGACATTTCCATGGATGAGGAATAAAACCGTAATCAAAAAATATATTAACTAAATGTAAGTAAAACTTTTTACAAATTTCGGAAGAATTTTTCATAAAAGAATAGGGTATTCCGTCCGGACCAGGAGATGAATCAACAAGACCATCTAAAGCTATTTTTAATTCCGAGAAAGAAAAAGGAGCATCAAAGGCATCTTCAGATTGGAGCAAATTTAAAGCAGAAGGGAAACAATCAATATTTGGGGCAGTCGGAGGAGATAGCTTATCAGAAAAAGGTTCAAGCCATGCTGAATTATTTACAGTCAGGTTACCTGAGTTAAATGACCCTCTATATTTCTTTAACTGAACCCCAGAACCCCTTCTTCCTTAGTATGGGGACATACTAAGAAAGAAGGGGTTCTGGGAGACAGATTCTCACAATATTTAATCCAACCCTGCTTCTTTTTCCCTTTGAGTAGTCTTGTCTCTGCTAGTTTTTTCTTAAGCAACAAGAAATTTTCCATAGACATGTTTAATTTATAACTTTTCTCTGCTTCTTTTCTATCTCTAACTGCCTTTGTACATTCAGAATCCCACCAGGGAGTGGAGACTTTATAGTGATAAGGTTTTTTGCAAGGAAAGTTTTGCACTGGAAATTATACAGTTTACAAACTGAGAATAAGTGATGGAAATTTGATGAATATCATGTAACAAAATATTTTTAATTTTATCTTCTAATGATGAAGCATAAACTTCCCAATCTACATTGGAAAGTTTATATTTAAGAGAAGGAGAAAAATTATGTACTGGTGTAGATTTGTTAGCCAAATGAATGATGATGGGAAAATGATCACTACCATAGGTATGATCTAGCACATCCCAGCATAGAACAGAAGCCAAAGATGCTGAACACAATGAAAGATCTACTGCACTCTTGGGATTCTGTGTCGGTAGTACCCTGCGCGTAGGACATCCACTGTTTAATACACACAAATTTGCATCATCAATTAATTCTAAAAGAGACAGAGCAAAAGAGTCATTATGACTGGAACCCTATGAAGTATGGTGAGCATTAAAGTCTCTCATTAAAACAATGGAAGATGGAACAGAGGCAATGATGAGTTGAATATCAGGTATCAAACTTGAATGAGGATGAGGAATATATATAGATATGAAATTGATTTCAAAAACATTGACTGCAACAATGTTAATATCAGGTGATATAGAAGGAAGGGAAATTTGATGAAATGGAAGGGAGTGCCTCACTAGTAAAGCACTACCCCCATATCTATCAGCAGCACTCTAAAGCAAGATCCAGGAACTAACCAAGTCTCCGAGATGGCCATAACTGATGGATGGAATTTATTAATTAAATGATAAAGTTCATGCTTCTTGTGAAGCAGACTTTTAATGTTCCATTGTATTACGGATACTTGATCCATTATTTAAAGTGGAAAAAGAGGAAGAGATTTCAGAAAGTTTTACGGCAATGTGGGACGGTAAACTGGAATTAGATTTAGATAGCAAATTTATTACAACAGACAGTAATGTGTCTAAAAGAAAATCATCTTGTGAATTTTTAGTATTATTATTAACAGATAAAGTATATCCATTAGGTAAAACAGATGGTTCTACTATATGTTGGTGAGAAGTTTTATCATAAGATTTTCCTAATGCAGCAGGTGACCGTGGCGGAGAGTACACAGTTTTCCTATAAGAAGAAGAACGAGAAGGAGAATTAGCCGTATTTGATAATAGTTGTGAAAGTTGAGTAGATTGTGAGAGATGAGAAAGTTGAGAGGAGTTTTGAGTTATTTCTGAAAATGGTTTTATTGATTTAGGACAACGTTTGGATGCCTCTTCATACGAGATGGTCTCTTGTGACATCAATTGTTTAATGGACCTTTGCCTGCCTTGTTCGGGGCAGCTGCTACTATTAGCATAGTGCTGTCCCGCACAATGGACACAAGAGGCCTCCATCGTTGAAACCGAACAGGAATCGCCTGAGTGAGGTTGCGTGCACTTGTAGCATCTTGGCTTAGACATTTACATTGGGACTTAACATGTCCATACCTACAGCAGTGAAAACATTGGATAGTGGGGTACTGGTAATGATCGACTAATAATGAAGTATGAAATAAATATACCCTAGATGGCAGGAACTGCCCTTGCACAGTAATCACCACTGTTTGAGTAGGCACCCAAGTGGTTTCTCCATTCTTACTTTCCTTTCTATTTAAACGTCTTGCTTTAAGTAAAATTCCAGTACCAGTTGGAATAATTAACGAATCTGCAAACTCATCCATGGATAAGTCAACAGGTACGTGCCTTACTGCACCCATTTTGGTGATATTATAGAAAGGTACAAATGCAGAGTATTTGTGTGTGTTCAACAAAGGTAAATTTATAAAATTGTTTGCCTGGGCAGCAGTTTTAAATTGTACCGATACTTTATTTCTCCCAACCCTTTTGATGCCATCAGGCAGAATATCTTGAATTTTATTTTTCATTAAAAATTGACCGAATTTGATTGTGAATTTCTGACCCTAGCAAGGCGTCGGGTTCCGAAAGAGTGACGTGAACAATAAAAGGACCATCATCCTTTTCACTGTAGGTATTAATGCCTACAACTAGCTGGGGATGAACATATAAATTTTGAATCGAGGCAGCAGCTAATTCAGTGTTCACAATCGTTTTTTTTGTTCCACTATTGTTACTTTCTAGTGGTAAACGTCGTTTTAAAGTTCCCCTAGGAGAAGAGAGAAGGGATGAGTCTGGAGGATCAGGAGGCTCAGAGGGCTCCGACCCCTGAGGGTCCGCCCAAACTTCCTTGTCCATATACAAAATAAAACAAAATTTAAAACAAAAGAAACAATAACACAAATGTCACTTACCAAGAAAATATGAAATTTACACTATTTTACACTAAATTACTATTTTACATTACTTTCTACTTTATAATTATAACATGAAGTTATTAGAAAAGAAAAAAAAGTAATTTGGATTATGATTTACAATAGAAAAAATAAAAATCTCGCTAAAACATGTGCCCCTATCACGGTCAAAATTCGAATCAAACATTTTACTCTTTGAATCAAACAAAACATAGAAATTATCATAAATTTAAGGTTATAAAAAAAATAGGCTATATACGCAACAGAGTAGACAGAATACATTATTACCACAGATCAATCAGAGAACTTACGTTTTATTACATTTTGAATTAGACTTATCTTCACAGGCCGATAGAGCAACATGGTACAGCGCCATCTGAACTTCTAATTCTACACTACTATCCTGATTAGCTGAAATTTTTTTATAAAAACACAAGAAGGACAATCCAACCACTAGGATTCGAATAGTGATTTTCTAGTTTAGTATACGCTCGCTACATTGATTCATATTTAGATTTATTTTATCACACAATATAAATTACCCACTACATTTTTCTAAGACATAAAACTCAGGGCCCCAAGTCTGCTAATTGAATTGTGTCAAAATGGTAGCTCAATAGCACCATTATAACCACAAAAAGCTTGGTCTTCATTTCGCAGCGGTCCTCTGGCAATGAAATAAATTATATTATATTATTATGGTTTGTATTATGTGTAGTATTGTATTCTTTTGTGTATATTTGTTGAGTACATGTATTGTATATCTTTCGCGTGGCCCCGAATATATTTAAATTGTGTGTATGTAGTAATTGTAGTATAATTTATCTATTTCTCGTTTTTTATTTTACTCTGTATATGTAGGTATGCATTTATTATTTCCTATTTTAAATTGTGTCTCACATTTCTTAATGTGCCTCCCTCAAATCCTCTCTGCATCACCCATGGTTGACTGTTAGAGAATGCCCAAGGCATTAAGTCCGCCATTGTATATTTTTATATGCATAAAGTTAAACAAAAAAAATTACAATATTTTCTATATAAATATTTTATTTATATCTTTGATTTTCTATATTGCAAGAGTCCGAAACTCCAACGAAACGAAAGCCTTAAAAATTTTTTTAACAATAAATAATATAACTGACGATAATATATAAATAAAATTTAAATCAATGCCAATTTAAAGAGAAAATACTTGTTAATTTTCTGTCACTGAAGTTGGTATGGATTGCACGCATCACTTTTGAGAGTGCTCGATTGTGCGAAGCGTCGCTGTAGTTGGAACACTCAACGTTGAGCATTGTGCCGCATAATGCGCTCTTGTCCTGTAATTGGAAAACCATCACTAGTTGCACCCACGACTCCGTCCGCGTGGATCAATTTTTTTCGATCAACGCGCATATGATACGATAAACTACTCTTCTTATTAAAAGCTTTTCCACATTTGTCACATTCGTATAGTTTCTCCCCAGTGTGGGTCTGGATATGACACTTTAAATTGGAGCTTCCACAATAGCCTCTCCCACACGTACTACATTTGTTATGGTTTCTCCCCGGTGTGTGTGCGAATATGACGTTTCAAAGTGGAATTATGTTTAAAACCTCTCCCACATGCGCCACATTTGTATAGTCTATCCTCAGTGTGTGTGCGCAAATGAGATGATAAATTACTCTTGAAAATAAAACATTTTCCACATGTGTCACATTCGTATTGTTTTTTTCCAGTGTGTATGAGCATATGACGCGATAATTTACTCTTGCAAATATAACCTTTCCCACATGTGCCACAATTGTATGGTATCTCCCCAGTGTGTGTGAGAGTATGATATTTCAAAGTGGAACTATGTTTAAAACCTCTCCCACATGTGCCACATTTGTATCGTCTATCCTCAGAGTGTGTGCTCAAATGAACTAATAAATTACTCTTGCTAATATAACCTTTTCCACATGTGTCACATTCGTATGGTTTATCTTCAGTGTGTGTGCGAATATGATACTTTAAACTGGAGTTTTGACTAAAACCTTTCCCACATGTGCCACATTTGTATGGTTTATCTCCAGTGTGTATGAGCATATGACACGATAATATATTCTTGCAAATAAAACCTTTCCCACATGTGCCACATTTGTATGGTTTATCTCCAGTGTGTGTGTAGATGTGACGCTTTAAACTGGAGCTTTGATTAAAACCTTTCCCACATGTGCCACATTTGTATGTTTTATCTCCAGTGTGTATGCGAATATGATACTTTAAACTGGCGCTTTGACTAAAACCTTTCCCACATGTTTTACATTTGTATGGTTGCTCCCCAGTGTGTGTGTGAATATGACACTTTAAAGAATAACTTTGATTAAAACCTCTACCACATATATCACATTTGTGTGGTTTCTTCTCAGTGTGTGTGCGAATATGATATTTTAATGAAGAACTTCGAGTAAAACGTCTACCACATGTGCCACACTTATATGGTTTTTCACCAGTGTGTATACGCATGTGACAAGCTAAATGATTCTTGAGAATAAAACCTTTTCCACACGTTTCACATTTGTGTGGTTTATCTCCAGTGTGTATGAGCATATGACACGATAATCTACTCTTGAAAACAAAACCTTTTCCACATGTGCCACATTTGTATGGTTTATCTCCAGTGTGTATGAGCATATGACACGATAATCTACTCTTGAAAACAAAACCTTTTCCACATGTGTCACACGTATATCGTTTCTCGCGAGTGTGTTTGCGACTATCGTTAAAAGTATCACTCTTGGGACTACTGAGTACTTCGCTTGATATTAATTTTTCTTCATCTCCACGATTAGTTAAATTAGTATTTTGAGAAGTATCTTCCAGATCAGCTGGTGTCAGTTTCTTGGTAAACGTAGCAGCTAGAAATATATAAATATAAGTTGACATTGGTGTCGATTCTGTGTCCAAGAACGTAACTAAACTTAACTAAAAATTGATTTATTCCTGTCAAATCTCACTTTCTTATTCTGAAAGTCACAACTTCACTTAAATTAAGTTTGACAGGACCAAAATTAGTCAATCTATACAATTTAGTGATAATGCTATTCTGGTGTACATCATAAATGTCAAAAATTCACTTAATTTAGTGAGTTCTCGACTTATTTAGTCGGGATATGAGTAGGTGCCGACTTAAATTCACTAAATTTTATCATGGCTTTTTGAACATTAAAAATTGATTTTCTGATTAAATATTGAATAATAAATGTTTGTTAGCAAATAAAAAATATTTATAAATTAAAATTATACTTGATAAATTAAATATTGGCGCCAAAATTGAGGTTAAACAAAGCGCGAAAAACAGACGAATCACAGTCAAGTGCGGAGATTCGTAGAACTAATTATTTAGGTATTTCTTTGTTTACTTAATTTTTGTCGAAATAGTTTTGTAATTTACATACATAATATAATACGTATTTTTACTTAGCCATAGAATTCTAAGACATCATATATTATGTAAGTATACAAGTTATCGTAAAAATATTATAAACATATATAATTTAATACAAAGTGAACGATTTTGAGGTTAATGGCGTCTAATGATAAATATAACTTTTTTCCAGGTCATGCAGGGGAAAATAAATATCCAGTTGGTGGCCCAATGGAAAATTGTGGTCCAGTACCTATAAATGCAGTTGCTACCAATTATATTAAGTGAAATACAGGAAAAATCTAGAAATCTTTGGAACCATAGTTTGGAACATTGAAACTAGTGATAAAAAATATGTATTTGTGTGTGTCTGCCTAAAGTTATGTAAATATCATTTAATAGTAGAAATAATAATTGTAGCCAGTCTTAAAACTATACCTACCAAATGGTGCTACTTGATCTGTGATACTTAATAAGGTTTCTAACAGTTTGTCTCTAGAACAGTGAGCTATATTTTTTATCAGTAGGTTTCTAAATTTATTATTAAAAATAACTAATGAAGAAATGAATAGAATCAGCCAAGCCAAGCCAGAGAGTTCTGTGGACCAACATTTATTTATATGTACTCGGAAAACATTCAGATTTATTTAGTAAAACATGTATTTAAACAAATATTGCATTTTTATTTGTATAATAAGTAAGTATTAAGCCTCTTACTATATCAAAAAGTAATGTGTTATGCATATATGTAATTTATTGTAATTCTTAACATTCTAATAATCCATATAGATTGTTTGTAAGAATTCATAGATACATAAATACTGTTTTGTAGCTTATAGCTAGATCAGAATACATAACACATAGGCTATATTATAGTAACCACTAGCAGGCTTAGCTAAGTTAGAAATAAAGTATATAATTTATTGGAATTCTTAACATTCTATTAATCTAAATATGTTTGTAAGAATTCATGGATATATGTTGCCCTTAAGAAAAGACTATGATGAATTAATTACTGTTGTGTAGCTTATAGATCAGAATACTTAACATATACAACTACATACTGAACTTAACACACTTTTATAAGTTATAAATAAAAGTAGAAATAAATTATTAGGTTCATTTAATATCTCTTGCATAATTATACACCACATGATATCACAAATTTTTATAAATACAGATTTTCATGTTTCCATAAATACACTTTTTGGCTTTTGTCATTGTTATCTTGATAATTATGAATTTCCGTCATCAGTTTATGGTAGATGAGAAGTAAATATTTGCTTATAAGCATATTTTTCCTTAGTTGCTGTAATTATTTACACTAAACACCTATTAAAATAAATAATTAACGAATTTAATTGTTTGTTTTTTGTATAAAGTAATCAAGGAAAGTAATATAGGCATACCACAGAGTAAAAGTAGTGCTAATCACTCCACAGATAACCTAAAAGATTTGATGCTCACTATGCTCATATCTAAGATGAGAAATACACTGAAATAAGGCCGCCAACTAATTAAATTATTAATAAATGTTCATAACAATGATGCAGAAATAGTTGTAAATATTTATAAATACCTATATTGCTCAAATAACGTTTGAAAAGGAATTTTATATTAGTTATTTTTTTATTCATTCATTCATTCGTTCACTATAAAAGGCATTTTTGTCTGTTAGTGGGCAGCTTTAATGATTATGTCAAAATCAAATAAGTGCTGTCAACTAAAATTTTAAGTTTAATTTCTGTTTGAAACAGAATAGGTATATCACTAAAACCAAACTAAAAATAGTTTATTTATGGTTAAGTTTAGTTTAGTTGGACTTGCACTGGAATCGACACCATTGTGCACTTAAAGAAGAAAGATACTAACAAATAACACCCACCCTACCGTTAACAGTTCTAGGGTAATTTAATAAACACAACTATGATAGTCATTAGGTTCATATGTGGACTTCACAATATTATCGGAGCACAGAGCACTACACTTCACAGCTTAACCCCTACATACTAGGGTATCGAGAACAGATGCTGCTCGTAGGAACCGGGAATTTCGGTACCGGTTTCTACCGGGAATTTCAGTACTTTCGAGACTAAATCTTC
Organism: Orgyia antiqua; assembly: GCA_916999025.1. NCBI lineage: Eukaryota > Metazoa > Arthropoda > Insecta > Lepidoptera > Erebidae > Orgyia > Orgyia antiqua. The sequence continues at coordinate 4,003,573 of OU779872.1, forward strand.
ACTACCTAGTAGAGAGTTTTTATTTACTAACTGCCTGTTATTCGCATCTTTGTACGCGTGAAATTTTGATTTAAACTAGCTGATCCAGCAAACGATGTTTCATTAAAATCTATTCAGTAGTATTTACATGAAAGACTAACTTTTACATTTATAACATACAATACTAACTGATGCTCGCGACTTCGTATGCGTGGAACTTAATAAAATCAAAATCAAAAATCATTTATTCATGTAGTCATAATTTTGTGGCAAAAATAAGATCTTATGATATGTGTATTTCCCCTACCACCGGTTCAGGACTTTCAATCCGCTGAGAAGAACCGGCGTAAGAAACTCAGCAGATATCGTTATCTTTTGTCATATTAATCTTTTTTTTTAATAATTATTACAATAGTTCTTACAATATAAATAAATTATAATAATAATATGTGTTGCTTTGGAACAATTTGCTCCCATAGTTTATTGTCGTTAACATAGTTTAAAATTCTATATTACGCCTTTTTACATATTTTAGATTTTATACATTTTTTAAACTTAGATTTATTTTGACGAACCTCGTGGTTGAGTGGTTTAAGTAACGGACTACCAATCAAGAGACGACCTCTGGGTGCGATTCCCGCTCGGGACAATAATTTGTGTGACTTTTCTAATTTTCATGCAAATGTTTGTACTGCGTCTGGGTGTTTCTATGTATTATAAGTATGTATTTACAAAAGAAAAGTAGTATATGTATTCTATCCGTATTCTGGTACCCCATACCCATAACACAAGCATAATAAGCTTAGCTTGGGACCAGAGGACTTGGGAGAGGTGTGAAATGTCCATGAATATTTATTTATTATTATATTTAATTCTTTCACATCATTAGGGAGTTTGTTATAAAAACTAGGGTTCAGAACCGGGAATTCCCGGGAATTTCGAGCCGACTAAAAACCGGGAAATCCAATCATACTGTTAGCTAGTCATCTAATAAATAATACTAGTTAACTGGAATAACATTTTGTACATTTATCATTAAATATTCATAAATCATTTTGTTAGTTTTAGAAAATCCATTACAAGTAATAACAACTGTTAATCAATCATTGTTCAAAATAAGACTTAAGTAGACGATTATATGACATCATAATATTGTTGATTGTGATCGTATTATTGTTTAAGAAGATAGATGTTCTCCTTGGTGAACCTTACAATAGGAACCGGGAATTTCGGTTCCTGTAATATCTACTTATAAATAGACGCTGACGCACTACTCAAGTCCCTACAAAAAAACAATGTCCCCTCGGCTATGATTTCTTTAAATGAGTACATTTTCCTACTTTTTAGGGTTCCGTACCCAAGGGTAAAAACGGGACCCTATTACTGAGACTTCGCTGTCCGTCCGTCCGTCCGTCTGTCACCAGGCTGTATCTCAAGAACGGTGATAGCTAGACAGTTGAAATTTTCACGGATGATGTATTTCTATTGCCGGTATAACAACAAATACTACAAATAAAATAAAATTAATATTTAAGGGGGGCTCCCATACAACAAACATGATTTTTTTACCGTTTTTGCTCGATACTAATAACGTTGCCTTATGTTGCATAGATAATGGTACGGAACCCTTCGTGCGCGAGTCCGACTCGCACTTGACCAATTTTCTTTTAATGTACTGGGCGAAACAGAAAGGTGTATTCATTTTAGACGGCGCATCTATCAACGAAACTGGACAAATTTACCAAAGAAACATGAGTCAGATCCCACAAACCAAATGCTGGCCTTCTATTCAAAAATTTCGATCAGCTGATCAATTTTATTTATTAAAGGAGTCCACACATTTGTTTTCGAACAACAACCTGTGTGTCTTGGAGAAAGTTCTTTGTTGTTTCATGAGTTCATTAATTCCATCCTGAAAGTTGTCCACACCTTTCTGTTACCCCTGTATAATCAGTAGAGCGGTTAAGCAAACTTCCAGCCTATTGTACTTCCCTACCAAATCGTAATTTAATATAACAAATGTGAAAATTTTTAAGGATGTTTGTTACTCTTTCACGCCAAAACTACTGAATGGATTTTAGTAAAACTTTACAATAATTTAGCTTATGTACCAGATTAAATCACGGGGTACTTTTTATCCCGAAAGAATGAAAAAACCTGTCAAGAGCGAGGTAAACTCGCACAGTTACCCTAACTGTACTACTAAATATATACTTCGTACCTACTAAACATAAGTAACTGCATTCAAATAATCAGTTAATTAAACTCAAAACAACACACCAACTTAATTTTGTAGTTGAAATGTAGGGAATCGCCTACATTTCAGCTACTTCATAAGTTGGTATTAGTATAAACACTTTTTTCTTGTGATGTGAGGGCAAATTACAAGTTTTTGGATTTTTCCCTATATCAGCACTCTTAGTACGGTATCCGTAGTACATTTTTTTCACTTGATTACTGTCAAGCAGATTTTCCGTGAGTAGCTTTATTATGACGAGACGCCCAATAATTTTCTATTCCAAAATCTCGATTGTGGTAGCAAGGATAAAATATCGTACTATTACTGGAAGAAAGCAGTAAGTGATTTTTTTGATAAATAAGTTTCAAAGAGAAAATCGTAGGTAACACTTTCCTCCAACTAAACCTGTTATTTAATTTAGGAACAGCTTTATGTACTTCGAGATAATCTAAAAAAACACGGTTGCTTCTTTCTGTATACCACGAAACGCAAAATATATTTATTTATGCAATAAAAAATTTTTGACGCAAGTTCACTTACGTCTTTTTTTTACGGGTTGTACGATATTTTATCCTTGCTATCTCTGTTAGCTACCACAATCGAGATTTTGGAATAGAAAATTATTGGGCGTCTACCGAACTATCTATATTATAGACTTGGTCTATGCCAAATTTCAAGTCTCTAGGACAACGGGAAGTAACCTGTGAATTTTGATTCCCTAGCATAAGTCGAAAATTCTTGAAAATGGTCGTAATTCGGTTATATCTTTCAAATGCGTAGAGGCAAAAGGTTGATTGTATTTTTTGCAGCAAACGACCGCATAGATCTACATTTGGTATGAGTTTCAAGTTGATACCTTCAGCCGTTGCTGAGTAAAAAAAGTTTGACAGACGGACAGACAGACAGACAGGCAGACACCGGAGTGATCCTATAAGGGTTTGTACGAAACCCTAATACGGAACCCTAAAAAAACGAACTGTTTTTTTATCCTCTCTTCTTTTTTATCGCGGGTAACACCGCAGGGCACAGAAAGTAAATCGATAAAGCAGGTATAGATTCTCTATACAAACTTCTGTTTTTACCTCTTAGGAGATAATTTCGGAGATAAAAGCATACATATATAACTCAAGTAATTAATAATAATAACTCATTTACTTTAATTATTTGTATCTATTCATATTTATTTTAATAATTTAGGGTAACTATCAGAGGTAGATAAATAAATAAAAAAGCTATATAAATAAAATAAACTTTATTCACGTAACTAGTTGTATAGGTCGCGTCATGTAAAAAGAACGCTGGCGGTCAAGCTGCGTATAGGTGATTTATCGGTCATTTATAGGTCTCTTTCGATACTTGAAATTTTATATCGATATATGGAAAAATTAAATATAGCCCAAAATTATTGATATATCGAAAAAATAATATCGATATGTAGATATTTTTTCAACAAGCCTAATTGATGCGTCACTTAGAAATACCATCGCGGACAAAAGTTTTAAATTACGAAATGTTATTTGACGTTTACTGTGTTGCTAGGCAATTACACTTTTAAAATAGTTAAGTCCTCCAACCGTTATTAAACAAAAAACTATACGTAAATCTTTAGCAGATTTATATAATTTTGTAAATTAATTAAAGTTAACTATTTTTACGGATTCATACGACCAGTGCAACCCTGTGTATTTCTGTGATATGCGCGTATAAACTCACTCAAGCGAACATATAACTATAAGTAATAACCTTTCTAGAGTTCAATATGGTGCTATGCTCGCTAGAATCATAGAACAGTGCAACGAGAATCAAATAATGACTAACCGTAAAATGGCGAATTTTTAACAAAAACAATAACAAATAACAATAAAAACAATAACAGACACTAACTAACATCATGATTTAATGGAAGTAGTTTCAATATTACTTTAATTTTATTTCTCGTAAACATTCATTAAAACATAATTCAAACATGTTTTTAATTCATTTTATTGATATTTTATCTAATATATTTTTCTATTTATTATAATCTTTACTTCTTATAAAACAAAGTCGTAATTTTTGTATGTATGTCCCTATGTGAGCTTATATCTTCAAAAATACGCAACGGATCTTGATGCGGTTTTTTTAATAGATGGGATGGTTCAAGAGGGTGGCTTTTTTGCATAATTTGTTGGGGTTTGCTATATATTGGATGGGATATGATTAAATTTGTCGAGAAACTCGGACGCGTGCGAGCTATAAATGAAAACGCTGCCTTATCTATGTGAGGTATAACAAACTAATGTATGGAGGAATTGTTTGTTACCTATAGTACTTCAATAAAGACCGCGAGGGCATATACATATATGTCTATCTTTTAAGGGAAACCCGCTGTACCCATAATAATGTCGCAAAAATTATCTTTTTTTTTTTTTATCAAATTAAATACCTTAGTAAGCTTACACGTCTAATATAGATTATAACTGCTTTTTACAGCATGCAATTTAAATGAATATCTTAGGAGATATGACGAAAAAAGAATTACGCGCGACTTAATAAAATACTTAAACTGTTGGCCGAGCAACGCGAACGTTTCCTCGGTCCATACTCTAATATTTAGATGTTTTGTTAATGTTGGATTGTATGAATGTAAGGATGTTTGTTGTTCTTTCACGTAAAGACTACTGAAAAATAAAATAACTTTCGTGCGAGAGTGTACTGTGTACCCATGCGCAAAGACGCCCCCACCACTTTCTTCCAGCGTTCTTTTTACGTGACGCGTACTATGCCTACTTATAATTTTGGTACATAAATATAATAACTTCAAAATACATCTAACGTCAAATAAAGTTAAATTGTTTGCATAAAATCAAACTTTTGTTCAAAAACTAAACAGTTTTCGTAATACAAAATCACGTCAAATGTAAATAAATCATTACAAAAAGAATATTCTATTTGAAATTCAATAAAATTAATATTATAACACTAAATATCTTAATAATATCAATAAGAAATTGTTACTATCATATACAACTGTTGATGACGGCATTGCAAAAAAAAAACCTAATTTGCTAACCGGCGATTTAGAGATATTGGTGTCGATTCTGTGTCCAAGAACGTAACTAAACTTAACTAAAAATTGATTTATTCCTGTCAAATCTCACTTTCTTATTCTGAAAGTCACAACTTCACTTAAATTAAGTTTGACAGGACCAAAATTAGTCAATCTATACAATTTAGTGATAATGCTATTCTGGTGTACATCATAAATGTCAAAAATTCACTTAATTTAGTGAGTTCTCGACTTATTTAGTCGGGATATGAGTAGGTGCCGACTTAAATTCACTAAATTTTATCATGGCTTTTTGAACATTAAAAATTGATTTTCTGATTAAATATTGAATAATAAATGTTTGTTAGCAAATAAAAAATATTTATAAATTAAAATTATACTTGATAAATTAAATATTGGCGCCAAAATTGAGGTTAAACAAAGCGCGAAAAACAGACGAATCACAGTCAAGTGCGGAGATTCGTAGAACTAATTATTTAGGTATTTCTTTGTTTACTTAATTTTTGTCGAAATAGTTTTGTAATTTACTTTAATTAATATAATACGTATTTTTACTTAGCCATAGAATTCTAAGACATCATATATTATGTAAGTATACAAGTTATCGTAAAAATATTATAAACATATATAATTTAATACAAAGTGAACGATTTTGAGGTTAATGGCGTCTAATGATAAATATAACTTTTTTCCAGGTCATGCAGGGGAAAATAAATATCCAGTTGGTGGCCTAATGGAAAATTGTGGTCCAGTACCTATAAATGCAGTTGCTACCAATTATATTAAGTGAACTACAGGAAAAATCTAGAAATCTTTGGAACCATAGTTTGGAACATTGAAACTAGTGATAAAAAATGTGTATTTGTGTGTGTCTGCCTAAAGTTATGTAAATATCATTAAATAGTAGAAATAATAATTGTAGCCAGTCTTAAAACTATACCTACCAAATGGTGCTACTTGATCTGTGATACTTAATAAGGTTTCTAACAGTTTGTCTCTAGAACAGTGAGCTATATTTTTTATCAGTAGGTTTCTAAATTTATTATTAAAAATAACTAATGAAGAAATGAATAGAATCAGCCAAGCCAAGCCAGAGAGTTCAGTGGACCAACATTTATTTATATGTACTTGGAAAACATTCAGATTTATTTAGTAAAACATGTATTTAAACAAATATTGCATTTTTATTTGTATAATAAGTAAGTATTAAGCCTCTTACTATATCAAAAAGTAATGTGTTATGCATATATGTAATTTATTGGAATTCTTAACATTCTAATAATCCATATAGATTGTTTGTAAGAATTCATAGATACATAAATACTGTTTTGTAGCTTATAGCTAGATCAGAATACAAAACACATAGGCTATATTATAGTAACCACTAGCAGGCTTAGCTAAGTTAGAAATAAAGTATATAATTTATTGGAATTCTTAACATTCTATTAATCTAAATATGTTTGTAAGAATTCATGGATATATGTTGCCCTTAAGAAAAGACTATGATGAATTAATTACTGTTGTGTAGCTTATAGATCAGAATACTTAACATATACAACTACATACTGAACTTAACACACTTTTATAAGTTATAAATAAAAGTAGAAATAAATTATTAGGTTCATTTAATATCTCTTGCATAATTATACACCACATGATATCACAAATTTTTATAAATACAGATTTTCATGTTTCCATAAATACACTTTTTGGCTTTTGTCATTGTTATCTTGATAATTATGAGTTTCCGTCATCAGTTTATGGTAGATGAGAAGTAAATATTTGCTTATAAGCATATTTTTCCTTAGTTGCTGTAATTATTTACACTAAACACCTATTAAAATAAATAATTAACATATTTAATTGTTTGTTTGTTTGTTTTTTGTATAAAGTAATCAAGGAAAGTAATATAGGCATACCACAGAGTAAAAGTAGTGCTAATCACTCCACAGATAACCTAAAAGATTTGATGCTCACTATGCTCATATCTAAGATGAGAAATACACTGAAATAAGGCCGCCAACTAATTAAATTATTAATAAATGTTCATAACAATGATGCAGAAATAGTTGTAAATATTTATAAATACCTATATTGCTCAAATAACGTTTGAAAAGGAATTTTATATTAGTTATTTTTTTATTCATTCATTCATTCGTTCACTATAAAAGGCATTTTTGTCTGTTAGTGGGCAGCTTTAATGATTATGTCAAAATCAAATAAGTGCTGTCAACTAAAATTTTAAGTTTAATTTCTGTTTGAAACAGAATAGGTTTATCACTAAAACCAAACTAAAAATAGTTTATTTATGGTTAAGTTTAGTCTAGTTGGACTTGCACTGGAATCGACACCATTATCTTCTATACATATATATACTTACTAGCTGTCCCGGCAAACGTTGTTTTGCCATACAAAAAAAAAAGAAAAAAAAAAGGTTTGAAAAATAGATGTTAGCCGATTCTCAGACCTACTGAATATGTATGTAAAATTTGAGAAGAATCGGTCAAGCCGTTTCAGAGGAGTACGGTAACTAACACTGTGACACGTGAATTTTATATATAAGACTAGCTGTCCCGGCAAACGTTGTTTTGCCATACTAAATAAAAAAAGGTTTGAAAAATAGATGTTAGCCGATTCTCAGACCTACTGAATACGCATGTAAAATTTCATAAAAATCGGTCAAGCCGTTTCGGAGGAGTACGGTAACTAACACTGTGACACGTGAATTTTATATATTATATCTATACTTATAATAAACTAGCTGACTCGGCAAACGTTGTTTTGCCATACAAATGACAGGGGTAGACAAATAATTTGCAATAAATTAAAATTGCGACTATAATTTGAGATTTAAACTATCCTATCTCTCAAGTTGGATCGAACTGCACATGGTGTGCTAATTTTATTATAATCGGTTAAGTGGTTTAGGAGTCCATTGAGGACAAACATTGTGACACGAGATTTATATATATTAAGATCTGTAGAGAGGTCAATTCTGTACATGAAATATATTTTCAAAATAACTATCAGGAGGTGATTAGTGATCGATACTGATGCCAAAAATGCAAACAGTAAAATTTTTGTCTGTCTGTCCGTCTGTATGTTCCTTATATAGAAACAAAAACTACTCGACGGATTTTAACGAAACTTGGTACAACTATTCTTCATACTCCTGGGCAGGTTGTAGTATACTTTTCATCACGCTACAATCAATAGGAGCAGAGTAGTGAAGGGAAATGTTGGGAAAACGGGAGAAGTTACTCCATTTTTTAAGCTTCCGTCGCGTGTGCAGCCTTAATGGTTAAAGTTACACAGAAATCATGTATGACGGAAATATTCTACATAAAATTGTGCAAAAAAATATCCCGGAACAGCATATATCTATATTTTATGGTTGACTCACAATAATGCGCATAACTCCTGATAGCTTAGCAGTTCGGAGCATTCTGATTATATTAAATATGTTTACTCTTACGTTTATAATACTCTTACTCAAGCAGTAGTTAAAAATGCAAAAAAGGGGAAAATTTCCTAAATTTTACGCGGACGGAGTCGAGGGCAACAGCTAGTGTATAATAAACATGTAGAAAAAAAAATTTTGTACATTGAATATATTTTGATAAAAAATAGATGGTTAAAGGACAACCAACAGAACTGACTTCCAGCATTTTTGAAATTTTTGTTTGTTTAGATGTTTGTCTGTGCACGCATCACGTAAAATGTACAACACTTATAAATATAAATGTTATACTGGTAATTGTACACAACTCAAGGTATTACTTAGTATTTGTTTCATCGCAATCGGTCTACTCAATCAAAAGATATTTACATAATACGAGATTTCTCAATTTGCTTACTTGCAACGCCATCTAGCGGCTACAAAAATAACCAAAAATGTTTGGGTCGATCGAACAATCAATCTATCCACAGCTAGTGCTTAATAAATTCAATGTAACATCTAACAAAGTAAACTGTACGTTTCTTATAATTCGGATTTAAAAATATCTGCAATCTTTATTCTACCGTCACATATAACAATAGCCGTGACACTTTCTTAACCACTCAGCTTAACTACTTACCTGATCAACTACACAAATAAAAAAAAGACGGTGCCACACACTCGGGGACTGCCGCGGTAAAGCTATTGCATAGCATTTTTTATCAACTTATGCATTTATAATTATTTATTTATTTTATTTATGCTTTCTTTTTATTCCTTTGTTTTTTCTCTTTGATATAAATTCAAGTTACACTTTTTGAGCGTGGTGACCTGTCCGTCGGTCCGTCCGTCCATCTGTCAGTCTCTCCGTCCGTCCGTCGGAGTGTAAGGTTTTTATTCGTTACGAAAGTTCTGGATTCGGTCTCCACGCTCAAGGCCCGCGATAGAAGCAATGCAATAGCTTAAAACTTTCTATAGTTTTAATCAACGAAAATGTTTTCGGATAATTATTTACTGCAGAATCAATGTTGAGTAATAGTTGAGTATAGTATTCATGAAAGTATATTATAATCGAAATAGAGTCGTAATCGAGTCGTGGTCAAGTCGTAGTCGAGTCGCAGTCAAGTTGCAGTTGTGTCCTCATCAAGTTAAATTTTTTGAATAAATATTTTGTATATAGACTTTTATTTTAAGCCAGTCTTTGTTGTGAAGAAGTGTAGGATGTTTATTTTTTAATTCATTACATTCAGCTTGTTTTGGGGGCTTTTTATACTTAATGTGGTCTTTAAAATATTTTGTTACAACGTTTTTTTGTTCAGTGGTCCAAGGAACAAGTATTCTCTTTTTTTTTGTAGATGTCTTTTGGCTTACTTCTTGGGAAATGGACGCAATTGGTTCATTTGTACACAAGCTAATATTTTGCGATGGATCTGCTTTTTCCAATTCAAAATCAACAATCTCATGATTATCTATCTCGTTCCCTATGATTTCTTCATCTAAGTTGAATTCAATCTCATCTAAAGCTTTCCCTTGATATTCATCTGCTTTCCCATCTTTCATCAGTAGTATTAGTTTTGAAATCTTAGCAGTCTGATAAACGTCATTAGGTACGCTTAGGGGGTGACCCATAAAAGTAGCTAATTGTTCAAGCTCTGATTCAGTCATTGAAAATAGCTGAGTCATTGTTGCTAAATGTTTTCTCAGACGCGTGGATGTAAGAGCCGTATAATTTTTAGCACCGCTTGCTTTTGCATATTTTTTAAAAATTTTGTAGCCACAAACAGTCGATCCACCTGCCTTTACAAATAACAAATTATTATCATCTACAATATACATGTGTCTCACTGATAATATTTTTTTTATATCTTCTTGCACTTCGACACTAAACAGTACTGGCACTCCTCTCCCTCTTTTACCACGGATAACTATTCTCTTTAATTTACCTACTAATATTTTTTCGGTCAAAGTAAGAATTTTGTCAAATTCTTCATATTTATTGCCATCGTTTCCATGATTATTATAATAATTTAATTTTAATCGTTGTAATTCACCTGGCCGACGTCTATTTAATAGAAGAACGCGACAATATGTAGATTCCACCAGGTTATTAAAGGCCTTAATGTTCATTCCTTCGGATTGCGCTAAACTTTCGGATGACTGTTTTGACATGATACAAAGATAATCTTTGAATAATTTTAAATCAGCAGCAAGTGGAACAATTGTGGTTTGATTCCATTTTTTTACATTAAGGTCATCAGCGGCTTGGCTGGAAATATCAAACTTCCAATTCTCTCCGATTAATGTGGATAGTTTTTTTAAATCTGCTTGTACAGATGCCGTCTGAACTGAAGCTTCCATCTTACTACTTTGCAATAAAGCTATACTACAACATTGTTTTATTGATGTAGCAATGTTCATGGCATATGACGGTGCATCATATTTTTGTAATGTCTCATTATACCGGGCTACGATTTTAGTTGCGTGTACTAAAGTATCATAAAATTGTGGTTTTAATACTTGTTCAAGACTGCTAATTTTCGGATTCAGTTTAATTACTTCTACAAGCAATTTTGCTAACTCCCTCATCCTACGTGATACCACAGGTACATGTTTCTCGCGATGAGTTCTTAAATACTGTGCTCCAAACATACAAATCAATTTATCTTTTTTAGCTACTAATGATAATTTGTCTGGTTTCATACGAGGAAATACGTTTTTCATTAGATTGTCGTCGACTTTAACGAAACGAACAAGAAAATTTTGTGCATGAGCTTGTGCATTGATTGTAGAAGCAGTATTACCACATTTTTTTACATGTCTCCACAACTGTTTCCTTGAATAAAAACCGAGACATTTAGAGCAAGGCAAATAGTCAGTCTTATCAGAAACCCTACACTTCTTCACAGGTTTGAATGAAGTTTGTGAATTACTTATATAATTGCCCTTTTTTCTTAAAGTGCTAAATATTTGTTTACGTTTAAGACTATTTTTGGGAAATGCTAATGCTGACTGTACTTCGGGTTCAGCTGAGTGGTTTCGAACCATGTGTCGTGAAAAATTTAAAATGAAAGTTTCACAAAAACAACAAGAGTCTCTTTCTCTAATGCGTTTATCTTTCAAATTACTTCCTAATGTTTTTTTATCTTCCAGTGCTTCATTTTCTTTGTCTATATTGGTTGTGATTGTTTCATCATTCTTTTCCGAATCTTCTCTCAGCGAATCAATTTCTTTTTCAGGTATGTCATTGAAAGATACCTGGTCAGAATTAAAATCACCTACTTCACAATGGAGCTCATTTTCTAGAATCAGAGCAGAAAGAGACTCCCAAGAGTGTAATGTCTTGCGATCATTTAAAGAAATGGAAGAATCATCAAGATTATCATGTTTATTAGTTGAAAAAGACGCATAGGAGTCTGATTTTCTATTTTGATCTGCAAAACAAAGCAAATGTCATCAGTTAGTGTGTGGAAAATTTTTTTTCGTTACAAAAAAACTTAAATAAAATAGGAACTAAACCTACGACAATACCTCTATATACAATGATTCACTCTTACAAAATATCTTATACTAGCTGACCCAGCAAACGTTGTTTTGCCATTTAAATGAGGGTGGTCAACCCTTATCACTTAGGGGGATGAAAAATAGATGTTGTCCGATTCTCAGACCTACTGAATATGCATGTAAAATTTCATAAGAATCGGTCAAGACGTTTCGGAGCAGTACGGTAACTAAAACTGTGACACGTGAATTTTATATATAAGAAGACTAGCTGCCCCGGCAAACGTTGTTTTGCCGTACTTAATATATGTTGAGGTTTTCTAGAAGAACTCGAATACACTCCACAACTTACAACTCTTATTTCGCAGTATGAAATGAGTCGAAGACCACGGGCACTTAAAATCCTTTCATAAGACGTATTTTAAGTATTTTTTGTTCAAAAAAATCTGTCTATATCAGCAAATATGACCATTTTATGAGTGAAATCATCGATTACGCTGATGTGTGCTACTTCGACCTGAATGCAGATCTGCTCAATAAACTTGACCGTCTTCTCAATAATTGCATTCGATTCGTTTTTAATTTGCGCAAATATGACCACGTATCGTCCCTTCGTGCTCGCCTGAAATGGTTACCTATTAGACAACGACGTAGTTTGCGGGCGTTAACTATGCTGTTCACCATATTAAACTGTCCTGATTCTCCGCCTTACTTAAAGACTTGCTTTCAATATCTCTGCTCCACTCACGAAAGAAACCTTCGTTCTTCACATAATCTTCTTACCTGTCCTCCTCACACCTCCCACTTAGTACACTCGTCTTTTAATATACAGTCAATTCTTCTTTGGAATTCGCTCCCTTCTGAGATCAGGGCTGCTAAATCTCGTCGGACGTTCAAAGCTAAAGTACGTGAACTCTACAGAAGTTAATTGGTAGAAGTATACTGTTAGTGTTTTCTCCACTGTTGGAAGTATATTATATGTATTTATGTATGGTTTATGTAGTGTATATATAGCGTATTATGTTATATTATTATTTTATTTTATTCAGACAGCATACAGTCATGTTACATTTATTAAACAATAAGTCAAATACAATAAGACCTATAGTGTCATGCATTATAACTTAATCAACTCCGTGATGTTACAAGAGATGAAAACTTAGGATCAGGAAGTTAGTAATTGGCCCTTATGGCTGTTGAACATGCATAGATTACAGTTATTTGCATCTCTTGCAACAGCACGGGTCACCTACAGAAGTAACGCTTTTTACCAATCATTAAAAGATAATTTTAACATAAATGTCACAACTAAAATAGAATTAAATTTAATATGTCGTACAAGCTACAGCCAAGCAAGACTACAGGTTTGGCAGCACCTTACTTTTAAAAGAGCCTAATTTCTCCAGGAAGATATCTATACCACCAAGTCTAGTGTTATAAAGATCAGGGCTGCGGATAAAGAATCTGTATTTTGCATAGTTGGTACGACCAAGGCGTCATTTAGCGCTCGCCTAGAATTTAAGGAGACTACTTTGTGGCGGTCACGACTTGATTCGTAATCTATGAAATCTATGAAATCGTGACAAGTTCTGTATTCTAGTACTTTTAAAAATTTGTTTTGTAACTTTTCTATTCTGTCCACATGCACAATGTAATAAGGGTTCCAAATGATGCTACAGAATTCCAATACGCTACGAACAAATGCGAAGTAAAGCGTCTTGTATGTACTGGGACTTTGAAATGGTTGACATATACGCAATATAAACCCCAACATCCTATAAGACTTCTTCAAAATGAAGTCTATGTGATTATTAAAATGCATTTTAGTATCAAGTAAGACACCCAAGTCTCTGACTGTGTCCTCGCGTGATAGATTTTTATCAGCTAACTTATAATCATAGACGAGTATGTTGTGTTTTGTGTATTATGGTATATAAGTAAGTATGGTTTATGTAGTGTTTGTATAGCAAGTGTTATAATATTATTTAAAATGAAAACAAGGTGTATTTTGACTGTCTATTTCGTTGTACACATTTATATTAATTAAAATCATTACTTTATAATATAGTTTGTATTTCGAATTGTGTTATTATCACTACCACTTGGTACTAATTTTCATTTTCGGTCAAGGTTATTTATGTATGTAGAATTGATTTAATTTTTATATAACTACCTACTAGTTATGCCACGCGGTAAAAAGGAAACAAAATCGGTTAGTTTATTTTAATATCCCACAGAAACGTTGCATTCTTTCGGGATAAAAAGTAGCCTTTATGTTATCCTGATGTTGCCTATTTTAATCAAGTCTCCTACAACATATATAATAGTGACTTTTAATACTACCTTTCCTAACTTTATTCCCATTCAGGCAAGGATCTCTACTCTTTTTGAAAATAAAATATAGGCCCTGTTCATTTGGAATAGTGTGGCTATACAACACATAATGAAATTATAGTACATAGAAGTATAGATATATAAACTGAGTACAGTAGAAAAGAAAAATAGAAAAGGATATAATCAAGGAGGTTATAAGTAGGGAGGAACAACTCGGGAACATAGATTTGTCCCAAGGCCCGGCCCGTTTACGGTTTAAAAGTAAAATAGTAGCCTTGCCTTCTCTTTTCTTCTTACTAGCTTTCTCTTTTACTCCAGCTCAAAAAGAAAGAGTTAGAAAGGCTACTAAATAGGCTCTTTGTCATTTATTTTTCTTAATGTGTTCAACTCAAAAAAGAAGCAGCCGGATTTGTTGTACCGAGTCTTACGTGAACGTCAGGTTGTCTGGACCAACATAGAAATCCAGTGTTTGGTATATACTAAAATTTAGTACCTTTCTAGTACCTTTTAGTACCTTAGTTCAAATATTTAGTACCTCGATAGATTCCGAGAAAATGCGAAAAAAGGTGGTCCAGACAACCTGACGTCAGGTTGTCTGGACCAATTTTTTTTCTCATACTTGCAGACAAAACAACTGAATTATTTTGTTGTCAGTATTTAGTACCTATTTAGTACCTTCATTATTATTTTTTTCAAAATTTTTTGACATACCAGAAGAGAGTTAAGCAAGTTTGAACTTTTCCAGTACTTGGTCATTTTGCGAAATATAGGACTTATATCACTTTATTATGGTGTATACTTAGATACGTTTGCGTTGCTGATTGGAAATCATACGTCCGGAACAAGTTGGGACAAGTCTGATATTTACCTTAGGTCCCAAAATAAGCATAATTTTTTTCTTAGGTTTCACAGATAAGGATTCAGCTCTTATTTTTTATCAATGCTTATAAATAAGTTACGAGTAAATAAAACGTTTGTTTCCCTCACAATGTACTTAAAATTACATGCTTAAAAAAAGTACAAACTAAAAAGTTTAAATGCCTTCCGTCCGTCTGTTACCAGGCTTTATATATTGAAATCAACGCAGAGAATAACGTGAGTTAAGTGTGGTTCAGGCATTTGTACCGTATGAAAAAAATTGTCTGTATTTATGTTGTTTATGTGCGAATTCAAACTCAGCTTTTACAATTATGAATAAGTTTGAAATTATTGGTATATGTAGTTTCTTTTGTTTCCTTTCTAGGTTTTATGCCTTCATCCGACTTTTCTAGATTTATAATAACTTTCAATCTATATATCGACGACGGAAAGGCAAAATTACTTATATATATACCATTCGCCTGGTTTTTTTTTATCTGCGTCGAATTGTCTAGGTTTCTAAGCGATTGGAGAACTTTCTTGGCGCTTAAGGTTTCCGAAAAATGGCCAAAATTTTTTGTCGCATTGCTTAAGCGATACAATTTGAGGTCTTTTTTTAGGTGTGTCCCATAAGCCATTTATTTTCAAATGCAATATTTATAAGTTATATTGGCTTCCTAGATGATCATCGCGAATAACTGATACGTAGCTTTAACTTTTCATGTATATAGAATTGTAAACTTGGTACGCATTTTTGCCTTTTACTAATTTTGTTGTTTATCTCGTGTTGGTAAAGTTGCTTTGCCCTGATAAAGTGGGTAAACAGCAAGTAAGTAATTTTGACTTATTGCGCTTTTGATAATTGAGGTAGCTAAGAAATTCAGCTTTGCACAAATTTACACACTACCTGACGGTTAAGTAAACATGCTTTACGTAGTATTATCACACCGGGTGTACATCGGCACATTTGAATTACTATAATTTGGATAAAAACATGTCGTAATCAAAAGGAAAGCCGATAATTTTGAAGTCTTCAAAGGTTAAAGTAAATCGGTAGTACCATTTCTTGTAAAAAAATACGTTTTAGTAATGTTTTGGTCACTTTATTTTTTGCACTTAAGTCAGTTTTCACAGTGTGTTTTTATGAGTTGCGAGTTATAAAACTTAAAATCATAGTAAAACTATGATAAATTGTGAAAAAGTGTACCTCTACGGCATCTTGAATATCAAAATAAAATCTACTGATGAAAATATGTAGTATAAATAAAAATTAAGAAAGTCACGTAAGTGTGTGAATATCAATAATGATAATATAGATTAAGACAAAGATATTAAATATGAATATAAAGACATATAGAAAAACATAATAAAAGAGATGATCAACAGGTACATTGAAATAAAGATAATGACAAAAACAAAAGTAGGTCAACTTTTTGTCAGACAATGAAGATTTTGTTTGGAGCTCAAGTTCTTGGGAAGGTTCAGATAATTATAGAAAGAACAGAATGATAAAAAATTTAATAAGGAGAGAAGAACGAAAAGAAATCAAGTTAACAAAACAAAAAAGAAAAAAAAAATTATTTTTGTCATTTTTAAGCAACAGACATGTCTGTTGCTTAAATGGCTGTAGCAGTGCGACTTGGCCTCTTAATGTAAGTCTGACGACGCCTGATCAGTATTACGAGACTTACATTCAGAGGCCAAGTCAAACTTCTACAGACGATTTTAAGTAACAGATATTAGTTTAGATAAAAGACTAAAGCTTTGAGGTACTAAAGTATTTTCAATACCAAGATCTTCCTCGTTTTTTGAACTAGCTACGCAGCCCACTGTGTGTAGTTAATTGTCCTCTTTTTCTTAATTAGCACTACCCAGTTAGACTATCTGTCCTAGGTAGATGCATAATGGCAAACTTAGACCCACGTAATAGAAAATACTAGTACCTAAGGTTCCTCTTAGTTTAAAATACCGTGGTAGAATACTAAGATCTAGACTAAAATCTTGATATCGCTTGCAAATCGAAGATGTGTGATGTATTCGCCATTTATGTTGATCCCAAGGGCAAACTAACGTGGAAGTTTTAAAAATATAGCACACTTCCGTAAATTTTATATTTAGATTTAATTAGAAGGTGTTAGTAATTTTACAAATAAAATGTACCCAAGATTCTTCCGAAATGCAAAAAATTGTTGTATGACAAGAGCCGCCGCTCTTCCTTGTAGGGAGCAGGTAAAACAATAGCTTAATCAGTTTCGTGGAACCGTTGTATGTGAACGACACAGAGACACAGGTTATTGTGCTTTAGGGTGAGGAGATATGTGCCACACATGGCTGAAAATAGCTGATGGATGATGCCAAGCAGCTTAGAACATTTTAAAACCACCAGAAGGACAGATTTTGTGTAATGAAACCTGGTGAAATCCAGACTTTTCACCTTCAGCTGCATTTTTGCATTGCAAAAATGAAGCTGAAGGAGTGGTGGAAGAAGGTGACTCTCGTAAAAAAAAACACTCTGTTGTTCATTTCTACCACTGACTGACTCACACTTCCAGCTTTCAGGGTTTTGACGTTAAATCGATGTAGCCTGGATTTTGTATGTCATCAATCGTCAACTGGTGTTGGCAGAATAGAATAGCATCTTATATCTTCTCACCGGTATCGTAAAACGCGATTATGGCAGTGTAAAACGTGCGGATCTATTGTAACTTTTTCACCATCACTGTAACATGAAAACATGTTGCACCAACACAAGTAATAATGGCAGGAGAATGATGATCAAACTTACACAAGCCCATAATATTAAGATTAAAATATTTTTCACAATTAAAATGAACTGGAATCCAACATTTAAACGCAAAATTTCAGCTGAAGAAGTGGCCCGTAGAAGCTGACCCCCATACTCGGATTGACCTCCTCTACGCGTTCATTACATTTCTTTCACTGGCTTGGCACTTCGAATTGGTAGTTGGGGCCGTTGTAAGCGAATAGGCCAAAATCAAGCAATGTGGTTCATTTAGTGAAAGAGATATGTTCCGCAGAGAACCGAAAACAGCTGATGGATGTTGGCAAACAGTTAAGATCATATTTACACAAGCAGATGTTTACATTTTGTAAAATAAAGCCTTCTGAAATCCAGACTTTTCAACACAAAAAATACGCTGAAGGAGTGGTGATAGAAGCTGACCGCAACAATAAAAAATACTCGGAAGGACCGCCCCAACACGCCTATCATATTTTTTTCGTTGGCCGGCACTTTGAATCTATTTTTAGGCCTAAGAGTAGGTCTAAACAACATTAATAATGTTTAAGTAAATTTGTCTCCCGAACATGAAAGTCGAATGTCGTATCAGACTCTTTTCTTGGTTGTTTTGTGGTCAGTAATCTATCTGATGGTATCTCACCCAACGTAAAAATGTTATGTTAGCAGTTTTAGTCGACGTAATAGTTTTTGATAGCATGGGAGGTAAGTGTGATTTCCTCAAAATTTATTATTATGATAGTCTTAAGAATTTTACTCTTCAAATTATATGTATATTATTAGTGATATGCATTTATTCTACTATACAGAAATTTTGCCGTTCATCGAAAGGAATAATTTGCTTGGATTAGTAATTTTGCCTTACCTGCTAACAAAACGATTATAATAGTAAGCAATTTTGGCTTTCTTTGAATAAAACATATTTTCAATTTAAGTAATTTTGCCTTTCGTTAAATAAAACATATTTTCAATATACGAAACTTTGCTTTTCTTTGAATAAAACATATTTTCAACATAAGAAATTTTAAATAAAACTACTTTTTACGGATTTAGACGCGTATATTTGTTTTAAATTTTGGCCCGACGTTTCGGAGACTTGGCAGTCACCATAGTCACAGGTGAGACGGTGACTGCAAAGTCTCCGAAACGTCGGGCCAAAATTTAAAACAAATATACGCGTCTAAATCCGTAAAAAGTAGTTTTATTTAAACAGATGAGTCGCGCAAGTGTTAGAAAATAAGAAATTTTCCCTTATTATGATACAAAAAAAAATAGAAGTCCCTTTTACTTAAGCGCCCATTAATTCAAAAACTCAGCACTTTTTCAAAGTACCCATATCTTTAAAAAACGGCAAATAATTCAAGCACTTGAA
Organism: Orgyia antiqua; assembly: GCA_916999025.1. Lineage (NCBI taxonomy): Eukaryota > Metazoa > Arthropoda > Insecta > Lepidoptera > Erebidae > Orgyia > Orgyia antiqua. The sequence goes on from OU779872.1 coordinate 4,023,099, forward strand.
TGGTCTTGGTTTCAAAAAAATATACTGAATACAAAATTTTATACGAATTTTATCCGAAAAAAAAACTTTAAAACTCATTTCCCAACAATGCAGTTTTGGCGCTTCAGTAATTTTGCCTTTCCGTCAACGAATGTATAGTACTCACACAAAGTACACATTAGTAGTTAAATTTTACTATAAACTGTGAAATTTTTAGCTTGAGAGCTAAAATTTTCGCATTGTTCTAAAAACACAATATTATTTACGGCATTTAAACTTTTTAGTTTGTACTTTTTTTATGCATGTAATTTTAAGTACATTGTGAGAGAAACAAACGTTTTATTTACTCGTAACTTATTTATAAGCATTGATAAAAAATAAGAGCTGAATCCTTATCTGTGAAACCTAAGAAAAAAATTATGCTTATTTTGGGACCTAAGATAAATATCAGACTTGTCCCAACTTGTTCAAGACGTATGATTTCCAATCAGCAACGCAAACGTATCTAAGTATAGGTACACCATATGAAAGTGATATAAGTCCTATATTTCGCAAAATGACCAAGTACTGGAAAAGTTCAAACTTGCTTAACTCTCTTCTGGTATGTCAAAAAATTTTGAAAAAAATAATAATGAAGGTACTAAATAGGTACTAAATACTGACAACAAAATAATTCAGTTGTTTTGTCTGCAAGTATGAGAAAAAAAATTGGTCCAGACAACCTGACGTCAGGTTGTCTGGACCACCTTTTTTTCGCATTTTCTCGGAATCTATCGAGGTACTAAATATTTGAACTTAGGTACTAAAAGGTACTAGAAAGGTACTAAATTTTAGTATATACCAAACACTGGATTTCTATGTTGGTCCAGACAACCTGACGTTCACGAGTCTTACGTCTAGATCTATATCCTAAGTCTGGATATAATTATATCTTCTTTTAGTTTATGGTTTTATATGTATAGTTTGTTTTCTAAATTTCACACGTACGAAGTCGCGGGCGCAGCTAGTATCGTTATATTTTGAATAGTTCACACGGTATCTTTATAAATTATTGTTTATGTGTTAATCTGATATGTAAGCTATATTATTCGAAAGTTTCATGAAAATCCATCCAGTAGTCTTTACTACAAAAACTACAGCTACCTAAAGTACCAAAAATCTCAATTCATCTCATTGTTTTTCCCAGTTCTAGGTCTGTTTAAAAGAACCGAGTATACCCAGGTTTTCGGTTCCGTGAATTCCCGTCAGTGTACCTTAGTACATACATATTACAAACTCTATCTCTTTATTAATTGTATAAATTAAATGCACCAGCTTAAATCTAGACATACCTTTATGTAAACTGTTCAAGTCCAATCGGTGTAACACAATCTTAACAGTTTTGGTACATAAATCATGAACATTTACTGATGAGATGCTGTGATTAGATTTAGAAATATCACTCTCTACAGAATCATGTCCTAAACAAGAATTATCTGTAGCTGAGTCAGTTTGTACTTCTATAGTCTGGATGCTGTAATCTAACTCATCATCTCCTGAACTTACATGTTCACATTTCATCTCTTCTTGTTTTAGTGATGGACTGCACATTGCTTGATCTGTGCTATTATCATCCAGATCTGTAAGTTAGTTTTATTGATTTAATAAAGAGAGAACACAGACCTTCAACTAACACAACACTACAGTATACCTTCAACATGTTCCTCTTTCACATGCACATCTTCTGTTAGGGCTAAAGGGTCTCCTCTAAGAACATTATCATCAATGTTGCCCTCACCACCGGGCTGTTTGTAATCCGTGGGGTCTAGACTCAGATGTAGTAGTGATATTGTTCTCATATCTTGTAACGGTATTACTTCATACTAAAACAAAAGTCTGAATCATGAACTTGCTCCATTACTTCTACAATATAATAAATAATAAGGAATTACAAAATGGTAGCGTTGTTTAGTATAACAGTAACACACAATATATTGTGAAGGCTTCGTTACAAAGTCATGTCTACAATTTCTGACTAGTCTTCTAAAATACTCCAAAAATATGACTTTTTTGGTTTTGTTTAAAAATACATACCTTTTTTCATAATTTACAAAACATATTATACATAAGCACCAGTATACATGTATTATCATAAATATAAAATTCACGTGTCACAGTGTTAGTTACCGTACTCCTCCGAAACGGCTTGACCGATTTTTATGAAATTTTACATGCATATTCAGTAGGTCTGAGAATCGGACAACATCTATTTTTCAAACACCTCCCCCCCACTGACATTTGTATGGCAAAATAACGATTGCCGGGTCAGCTAGTAATTAAATAATAATAACTTTACCAGAATAAAACCTCCGAAAGTCTTTTTACATGTTCAAATACAGAGCTATTATATATTTTGTTATTTACATCAAGAAGATTGGTTGTGATTATAATTAAACAAATATAATATTATATATCTTTTTTTTTTTTTTTTTTGTCTTCCTCTCTTTCTTTTTGTTTGGAATCTTGGAATCTTGGGGTCCACTGGGTCACATCTTTTGTCCATTTATTATTACCTTCTCTCATCATGTGGTCTGACGACATCAAGAAGATAGCGGGTCCACTATGGCACCGAGTAACTCAATCAAGAGAGGAATGGAGGAAGCTGGAGGAGGCCTTCGTGTCACAAGGACACGCCGACGCCAAATAACAGTCCTTATGGAACAAAACATACCTTTATACTTATATTTGTAATTGTTGGCAATAAAGGCTTATTATTATTATTATTATTATATAATATTATATATATATACATATAACATGGATGGAACATAATGAGTACTCGCCGAATAAAATATGTCCACTAATAAGTTTCGTTAAATGAAAGTTCTAGGAACTTACGGAATGAGCGGACTTATGTTCAAAGCGGATCACACCGCACTATGTACAGACGGGAGTTAAAATCAGAAATTTCCTGTTTTGCTCAATCATGGACTAGCAGTAATAACTTCATCTTACATCATCATTGTCCAACAAGTGAGTGAACTGCTCCTCACTGTGAAGACAGGCGCTTCTCAACTGGAGACAGTTGCGAAGTCTCGCGCAGCACACGTAACACGCATCTACTGGTCTTCTGTCTTTTGTTTCCAACTGACAACAATAATAAATACATCTGGTATGGGAACAACGTAAAATATAACAAACACAAATGTTACAAGTACACTCACCAACTTGCCAGTCAGTAACTCGTATATTTCTTGTAAGTCAGTGTTAACTAGACAATGCATACGCACATCTTTGACTAAACAAATTCTACATATTAATGATTCCTCCATTATTGCGTCGTCTTTTGCAATTTCCTTAGAAATTATCTTAAATTTAAGGTTACAAACAAAATAAACTATATACGCAACAGAGTAGACTAGACAGAGTACATTATTACGACAGATTAATCAGAGAACATACGTTTTATTAGATTTAGAATTAGACTTATCTTCACAGGCTGATAGAGCAACATGGTACAGCGCCATCTGAATTTCTAATTCTACACTACTATCTTGATTAGCTGAAAAAAAATTTTAAAAACACAAAAAGGACAATCCAACCACTAGGATTATTCGAATAGTGATTTTGAGGGTTCCGTACCCAAAGGGTAAAAACGGGACCCTATTACTGAGACTTCGCTGTCCGTCCGTCCGTCCGTCTGTCACCAGGCTGTATCTCAAGAACGGTGATAGCTAGAGAGTTGAAATTTTCACAGATGATGTATTTCTATTGCCGCTATAACAACAAATACTAAAAATAAAATAAAATAAATATTTAAGGGGGGCTCCCATACAACAAACATGATTTTTTTACCGTTTCTTGCTCGATACTAATAACGTTGCCTTAAGTTGCATAGATAATGGTACGGAACCCTTCGTGCGCGAGTCCGACTCGCACTTGACCAATTTTTTTAGTTTAGTATATGCTCGCTACATGGATTCATGTTTAGCAGTGGCGGATTTATAGATTTCCGCCGCTGCCTCAAAATTTTGATATCTTAGTCCACAATCATAAATATCAATTTTCTATCAATAAAATTCCAACTTTATAATTTGTGCTCCATCGTCCTCGTTACATCAACTTTTCCCATATAATTATTATTATTGAGAACTATGGTACCGTGTTCGATCCTTGATTATTTTTACAGCAAAGAATTATCAAAAAACATTATTTTAAGGAAAAAATATCTCAATCATATACCACTTTTAAAGTAAGGTAGGGTATATCTTAAAACTATACAATACTTACATAATATGAATTAAACTTACGTAAAAACATACATTTGGCAACCGTTGATTAACATTTATTATTAAAAACAATACAATAAATATATCTTTTCTCAATTATTTGTTAGCATTATAATTTAAGTTAAAATATAAAAGAATTACAATACTTTTTGCGAGACTTTGAATTCGCAAAATCATTTATTATACAATTCAGATTTCGTTCTCGATAATATACATATTCACTCGGTAGGTAGCGCTAGCATCCGCCATTGTCACACTAAATTTGAGAAAAAAAAAGCATAAATAAAACAACAATATCGTAATACCTACGCGCGCCTCCATTCGCGTTTTAGTGCTCGCCGAGTTCGCACGTTCTGTCGTCTCAGTGTATTTATTTTTCAGATATATATTGTGATATTAGTGTTATCATAAGGAAGACGGCAATTATTATTTATTACTCCAAATAAATGACCATCTTGGTAAGGAATAAATTATTTATTATGGAGTAGAAGTTTTCTACTTCGCAACAGGTTAGTTTTCAAACATTTATTTTCATCCGGTTATCTTATAATGTTGCATGTCCCGTGAACAAATACAATAATGTTGGCTTTTGCACGAAAACATTAATGTATTAATTAAAGTATGTTATAATAATAAATGTAATGTATTACATTGTTGTCAACTTATAAGACAGATATCCTACCTACATCACATCATAGATCTGAACCGAAAAGTAAACAGTAATAACATGGTTTATTTTGTACTACCCACAAATAAATAAAATTATTCGTTAAGGCGATACACTTTTGTTAAGAGGTGACTATACACTTAGATAAGGGGTCACCACACACTAATGTTAAGAGGTGACGACAACGCACTTTTGTCAAGGGGAGACACATGCAGTTAATCAATATTTTGAACAATATAAATTCATGAAATATCACGAAAAATGGAAATGCTTGATGTAATTCAATTTTGTTATATGCATGTGTGTGGGGTATATTATATTCTGTGGACTGACCTGACTGGGTGCCAAATGATTTTTTCGCTAACTTTTAGACAGTTTTAAAGAACAAAGTTCATTATTACTTTTATTACTTAGAGTTATCGTTACACTTTTCTCCCTTATTGAATGGCTACGATTATTGCATTTGTGTAACAAACTGATCATATGACAAGGACGAGGAGTTTATTCATCACTCATCAACCTTTCTCCGCTTAATGCTGGACATAACAAGAAATTATTATATTAAGTCGTAAAAATTGTAACATAACGCATACCTAGATGGCGTTACTCTATCATATTAAATCGTGATATTGTTTATTCTAGACAAACAATGAGATTTTGTATTCAGATTTTTTTCAATAGCATGGTAACAATGCATGGTTCATGCAAAGTAACCTAACGCAATCTACCCAGGGGGGTTTGATTTTTGTTATTTGCGCGTATTACGTCAATGTTAGAGCCAACCAACCGCAGGACTAGGCTCCGAGTCTAACTAACCAATCGGAGTCCTGCGACGTGTCCCACATGTAGCTGCAGGTGGTGCGTACCGTCGAGACCAAGAGGATAAAGAAAAGTGCCTTTCTTCAAAAGACAGTTATACCAGAACTTTATTAAGTTTTATAGACCTTGTTTAAATCGATTATATTAAATTTTTAACCTGGCTATTGCTACCACTTTGCAATAGAGTAAATCATAATAAATAATCACAAAAGTTTCTTCATTACACAATTTTTGATAGCGATCATCTTGCGATCGGTGGTTACTATTGGCTTTTGGAGTCGTACTTTCTCGCATTATTTGAGATGATATAAGCACACGGACAGCGGAAGCGCCTTTAATTTATGTAAAATTATGTCACTTGGTTTGAGTATTTTTCTTTAGAGATATGCCATACCATCCGAGCAACAATTTTTCCAACTATATTTTGGCCTGACTAAAAAAAACTTGTTGTTTTTTATACACTGGCTGTTTTATATAAACTTGCTGCTTACAAGCAACGCAACTAAAGAGCAAACACGAAGCTATGAAACTGTATTACGAACATTTTTAATATAAAGCCCCGTGCTATGAAAAATCGCAAGCATATGGCTTGCGATCCTGTACTTCTCTTAAGAACTCTACAACTCAATAGTTAAATTTTGCAAACAACTAGGTCTAATATGATCTGATACATTAATAACGACGTATACCTTATTAAATATTTGTTTTGAAATTTATAACTGTATCTACTTCTCATAATTTAATATTATTATGATTGTTAAAACTACGGTTTTATCCATATATAAAAACTATGTACCACTTGAGTTTGCGTATTTCTCTTTGAAGATTTACTACCAGATAATTTAGTTTTACGGACAGTACTTTGGTCTGATCCATAACTAAAAGTTTTACGTGGTTATTCACCGACTGTGAGGAATATTGGCTATATGCTAAAAAGACATACCCGAGTTTGCGTAATTCTCTTTGGAGCTGTACTACTCGATAATTTAGTTTTACGGACAGTACTTTGGTCTGATCCACAACTAAAAGTTTCACGTGGTTATTCACCGGCTATGATGAATATTAGCTATATGATAAAAAGACATAACCGAGTTTGCGTACTTCTCTTTGGAGCTGTACTACTCGATAATTCAGTTTTACGGACAGTACTTTGGTCTGATCCACAACTAAAAGTTTTACGCGGTTATTCACCGACTATGATGGATATTAGCTATATGCTAAAAAGACATAACCGAGTTTGCGTACTTCTCTTTGGAGCTGTACTACTCGATAATTCAGTTTTACGGACAATACTTTGGTCTGATCCACAACTAAAAGTTTTACGCGGTTATTCACCGACTATGATGAATATTAGCTATATGCTAAAAAGACATACCCGAGTTTGCGTATTTCTCTTTGGAGCTGTACTACTCGATAATTCAGTTTTACGGACAGTACTCTGGTCTGGTCCATAACTAAAATTTTACGTGGTTAATCACCGACTAAGATGAATATTAGCTATATGTTAAAAAGACATACCCGAGTTTGCGTACTTCTCTTTGGGGCTGTACTACTCGATAGTTATTTTTACGGACAATACTATGGCCTGATACACAACTAAACTTTAAATCAAATGATCATCGAATTAAAATGAACACAAATAATAACTCTCTATAATATAAAATATCAATCGGTAACTATGTGTTGCAAAGAGCTGTATGCTCTACGCACGCTACGCTATCTCAGTTATAACTGAGATAGCGTACTCTTCTTAGAAATCGTACTACTTAGATATTTAATTCAGCGGACAGTACTTTGGCCTAATGCATAACTAATAAATCAATTGAACACAAAACAAGGCCTGTACAAGGCTAAATGTTTTAGGCTATTTATTACCCAATATTTAGACTTTAAGCAGTATATTTGGGTAAACTTTTGAAATAAATTAGAAACTTCGAGACACGACGTTACAATAAAACGACACTGATGCTTACATGGTAAAAGCTACTCATAATGCAGAGGCCATAGCTGTTATATAGCCACGGCGTTGCTATTCAATAGGACTTTTATCGTTATGCAAGATATGTTATAACTTCTGATTAAAAAGCTCTTATTCAAGACAGCTTAACGTAGTTTCTTCGTTACTATTAGTGTTAGCTGTAAATGCCAACTTGTTGATGACCAGTTAGGAGAATACCATTTTTCTGGTACATAAAAATAAATTGGGATTGTTCATAATTTTTGACCTACTGTTTTTATATTCTTTTCAGAAAATATAGACTATTTTGAGCAACTAATTTCAATATTATTGAAATATTCACTATACAGAATTTTTTAAAAATTCTTGAAGATAGTACTTTAAATGTTGTGACGTCATCGTTTTACGCAATCTGTGTATAAACTTTTCTTGATAGACTTAATACAGATTGTACTTTATCTTTTAAAAGTTGACAAGTTGATATAATAGACCAATTTCAACTCCACTTCAGAGTAGTATATCCCTAAAAACACCGTAATATTTTAAGTCCTTCATTTCAAGGGCAAATAGAGATCATTTGCTTTTTTGGAAAAATAATCGTTAATATAGCAAATTTTCCAAAAAAAACTAATAGATCATGATAAGAAACTCTATTCCCCGAAATGGTTTTCGAATTAAGAGTTTTAAAAAAATATGAACAATGCCAATTATCATATTTTAAAACAAAATTCTTAACGAAATATAACTTAATGCTTACTTATTCACCAGAGGTTAAACAATTACAATAATCCACGAATATTTTTATTTATTTTAATGTTGTAAACATTATCTAACCATACAAGCTTATAGAATTTGTGTAACTATAATCTTAGTATTAAAATTTTACTAAGGCAATAAAACCGTTATGTAAGTTTGAGGGCATAATATTTAGCAAAATATTAATTTATATGATTACTGGCCAAACGGGCTATCATAACAATTTGTTATTACAAATTAAACTATGAGGCTCAGTCGTTCCGAGTGTATATTTTCTTCCGTTTTCAATAATTAATGGAATAAAGAAAATTTCTATTGTGGTAAACTTACAGTCTTATTCATATTGAAACGCTTATAGAAGGCTTAATCCTATATTAGTTAAAACGTCTTTTAGGCTTATCAGATGTCAGATAAAAATCCTTATTCATATTCATCTAATAAACTTCCGATAACTATAAAATGTCTTTGTTGCCATTTCGTAGAAAAATGGTGAAATATGAATGGTAGCATTTTTCTACCATTCAAATTTGTTATGAGTTTTATATGGTTTTGATACAAGTTAACAAAATGCATCTTTGACGCTGTTTGTAAATGTAAACAAACTTATTTGTTAATAATCTTATTATTATAAACTATTATTAGTTTTGATTTTCATTCATTACATTAGTTTTTCTGTTTCTTATTTTTAGGGTTCCGTACCCAAAGGGTAAAAACGGGACCCTATTACTGAGACTTCGCTGTCCGTCCGTCCGTCCGTCTGTCACCAGGCTGTATCTCAAGAACGGTGATAGCTAGAGAGTTGAAATTTTCGCAGATGATGTATTTCTATTGCCGCTATAACAACAAATACTAAAAATAAAATAAAATAAATATTTAAGGGGGGCTCCCATACAACAAACATGATTTTTTTACCGTTTCTTGCTCTCATACAACAAACGTGATGAATTAAGTATTGTGTGTGTTGTTTGCTCATTTATTAATAACGTATGTTGCATAGATAATGGTACGGAACCCTTCGTGCGCGAGTCCGACTCGCACTTGACCATTTTTTTTTCTTTTGAGTATAATTTTTTATTTCCTCACTTAGTTATTTTAGTTTTATGAATCATTTTGGTGGTATGTTTCTTCCAAATTACAAAGCCATAAAAATTTCTCCGTGTAGTGACAGATTAAGATACAAGTGTCACCACCCCATCTCCTCCCAAGGGTGCTGTAAGAGTCAGCTAAGGGATATTGCACGCAGATAACATCTTCTGTGAGAGACGGAAAACTCGAAAATAAACCCTGTGCCAACACGCCTGGTCAGCGTGGCACAGGGCAGTAGACCATAATTCCTCCCAAAGTGGAGGAGACCCGTGCCCAATAGTGGGACGTAAATGGGCTGGACAGAGGGAAAGCAATAAAATAAGAAGAAGAATTTATAGTTTCGTAAACGTAACGTTCACTTTTCTGCGCGGATTAAAAGCAAGACTTTTAATCACCGCAATACTGTGTAGGATTTGTAAGGCTTGATATTTAAGAATTATAATTGAATGTAACAATTTTAATGGCTTTTCATTTCAACTTCTTTGCAAACATCAATAACTAGATGATGAAGATCAGCATAATCAAAAATTAAAGCATAATCCTATATTAGTTAAAAAGTCTTTTAAGCTTATCAGATGTCAGATAAAAATCCTAATTCATATTCGTTTATAAAACTTCCGATAGCTAAAATGTCTCTAATTTACAGAATGTTACCATTTCGTAGAAACATGGTGAAATATGGATGGTAGAAAAAAAATTCTTACTAGTTGTCAAACTTGACATAGCGTTTATAAACAAACAATGTAATTTACACAATATTCGAGAAGTGTTATTGTAGTAAATAAACTACAGCAGGAAAGTGAAAATCTGGTAATCTTTAATGTATGATACAGTAGAGGCACCAGCTCATCCAACACCTGCAGATTTGCTGGATCCACTAATGTCTTGAGATTTGCAAGCGCTGGGTCCAAAACCTACAAACATAATAGCTATGATGAGAATAAAAACATCTGAAAATTTTAAGTTGGAGCAAGAATCACTCAAATATAAAATAGAATATCTACACCCCACTGTGCCACTCACACCGGTGTTCTTCGATGTTCAAGTTACGGGCTAAAGAATTTCTTCTATAATAGAAATAGCCCGTAACTCGGTAAATGAAAAACAATAAATTTAAATAAATTACTTTAATTGGCTGTTCCATTAGCCCTTCTATAATGGGCTCATTGTCCTCCATCGCATTGTAAACTACCACTTTCAGAATTCCTCATCTTCCAAATAAAATATCTTACTTCTTTAGCGGTACACTTTTCTTCGCCGATTGTTAACAAGATTGTTAATGCCGCAATGCTTTGCAGGGTTCATAAGACATGTATAATTAAGCAAATTCCGTGTCGGATATTTATCGTGATTTATGCACGTATCACTATAATATAAAACCTCGTTAGTTTAAGGGCCTACATCAATATTATCGTATATCATCGCCGACACGTACATATTAACACAGCCAGTAGGCACAGAAAATGAAGAATTAGGGATACTTTTCCTATTTACTCAAAATCTACTAAATATATTTTAATTCTGATTTACGTGTTTCCATATATAATAGTTACTTATGTGTTTAAAGTTATTTCATTAGTTAATACGCGATAATAGACCGACAAATGAAAAAAATAAAAAATTTTAGAGGTTGTTTCGCTAAGATTTTCTATCGAGAAAACTTTTTTCAATCGTGTTTCTGAGTTTATGCGATCCTAGATCATATATTGAAAAAACATATACTTAAAAATTAGAGCTCTAGCCATTCAATCTAAAGAAACAATGAAAACTTCGTACATAGAAAAATGCACGAAGCTATTTTGGTATCCTCTTAATAACTTTTTGGTTAATTAATGTGACTCTATGAACAACACCTTTGCAAATGACCGGGCAAACGTCAATATAAATAATCAGCTGATGAATATATACGCCATTTTTTTCATTAATATAGGCTTAAAGTAGGGTCGGAGCTTGTTTAAAATAATGTCACTTTATGGGATAGTTATAGAACGCTTTAGTGTAAAAAAGCTATTATGAATAACATTTTTGACAATCCGCTTATAGCTAACTTTTAAGCCTCTGATAAGTCATTACGAATAAGACCGTAGTCGGAATAATGTCACTTTATCGGATAGATATAGAACGCTTTAGCGTAAAAAACTATTATGAATTACAATTTTTGACAATCCGCTTTTAACGAAATTTTAAGCCTCCTATAAGTCATTATGAATTAGACCGTTAGTATTTATATTTCATTCAATACTGTACAAATAACCTTGCTAATTCATCGGGTTTCATTAGAATTTATACAATTTATAACTCTTTAGGTTGCACTTGCCCTGCAACAGAACAACAAGAGAGTAAACAAATTTATATGTTAAGCAGATCTAAAACTTATTATCCAATTAAAATTACAGAGTATCAAATACTAATTTCACACAGCGATGAAATGGTCTTACAGACTCACTTCAGTAACATGACTGAGATACAAAAGATTACAAACAGTGATCAGATAGATGTCTCAACTAGAGGGTGGGGAGCTGCCTGTGATGAAGGGACGACCAGTTAGTTGCAGAATACATGAGAAAATTTCTAACCTTATAATTAAAAATAACTAACTAGAGATTTTTAACTTTTATTCAATTAAATTATTAGTAAAATATTTTTGCTTGTGAGTTAAACTTAAGCAAATAGGAGGCATTAGATTCTCTCACCTCAACGAAGCAAAGTAGTAAAAGTAATCCAGGATTCAAAGAATAATAGTGTCATGACTTCTTTCAGAAGATTAGCAAGTAACGTGGACTTCGTGACGTAGTGGTAACCAAACTGTCCACTTGATGCGAGTACATGGTTTTGACTCCCGCTTGGGACTCTTGTTTATGTGACTGACGTTGCGTTGATTTACTTGATGTACGCAGACAAGTGTATATACCCTTGTGTTTCCATATATGTATAACAAATAAAAAAGGAAAAGTAAACAAATCTAAATTCTATAAAATTACGGTATATTTCCTTTTGTTGTAATGAATTTTGGGCTTAATAAGCCTGAACGTTATATTATTATTACCACATGAACAATTGTCAAGATAATTAATATCACCTATGGTGCTAAATATTGAGAACAATCTCTGCCAGACATTTTAAAGAAAACTTACGGAGTTACTTTTAGCTACCTTTTGTGCTACTTAATTTATATATAAACCTTAAATATCTTTAGGTAAGTAATAGCTAATTTAAGTATAGAAGATTCCACATCACCATAATAATCCTGACTCTCTCTTTCTTAGGTTTCGAGTAAACCCTGGAGAGCGGTCCGCTTGTAGTTTTCAGGTCTTTGTGTTATGTGCACACTGTACTTGCGTAATTATGTGATGAAAATAAACATGTCGGTATATTAATAACTGTGTGTATTAATTGGTAACTCCTTTATAAGGATCATTATAATTAAGCTTTCCCAGATTTTGCATCTTGTCATAACTATTCTAAATAGACATCTTAGATGTAGTACGTGTAAATTGATTTCAGTTTGAAATTAATAAAAATATTTATATTATCGAGAACGAAATCTAAATTGTTTAATGAATGATTAAACGAACTTACCTGTACGTGAAGTTCTATCATTATTATACGAAGATTTCGTTCGAAGATAATATACACCCTCCCACCCTATCTTATTATTTCAAGATAGTCATCCCCTACAAGTAAAATATTTTTATTTTCTATAAGGCTTACTCTAAACTTGATGAAGGCGCGCGTAGGTATTACTATATTGTTATTTTATTTATGCTTTTCTTTCTCAAATTTAGTATGACAATGGCGGATGCTAGCGCTACCTACCGAGTGAATATGTATATTATCTTCGAACGAAATCTTCGTTTAATAATGATAGAACTTCACGTACAGGTAAGTTCGTTTAATCATTCATTATATCGCCGTACGAAATCTTGTTCATTAGCTCTGACTCTATGCACTCTTGCAGCTGAGTATTGTTTTATCTTATTATAATTAATTCATTCCGATTGGCATTTTCTGAAAAAGTTGGCTTTGCGAAAAAGTTATCAAATCTACTAATGAAAACATTTAATTTAAATAATTCGTGTACGACATGAGCGCTTAAGGCCTGCTCATTTGGATTTTTCAAACTTTTTCTTACTACAAATAAAATAATCTTTATCTTTACTTCTTTATCTTTATTTCTTATAGAACAAAGTCGTAATTTTTGTATGTATGTCCCTATGTGAGTTTATATCTTCAAAAATACGCAACGGATCTTGATGCGGTTTTTTTTAATAGATAGATTGGTTCAAGAGGATGGCTTTTTTGCATAATTTGTTGGAGTTTGCTGTATATTGGATGAGATATGATTAAATTTTCCGAGAAACTCGGACGCGTGCGAGCTATAAATGAAAACGCTGCTTTATCTATGTGAGGTACAACAAACTAATGTATGGAGGAATTGTTTTTTACCTATAGTTCTTCAAAAAAGTCCGCGAGGGCATATGTCTATCTTTTAAGGGAAACCCGCTGTACCCATAATAATGTCGCAAAAGTTATCAAACTCACTAGGGTTTTTTCAAAAGCTATTTATGTGTATATAGTAATCTTTTTTATCAAATTAAATACCTTAGTTAGCTTACATGTTTAATATAGATTATAACTGCTTTGTACACCATGCAATTTAAATGAATATCTTAGGAGATATGACGAAAAAAGAATTAAGCGCGACAAAATAAAATATTTAAACTGTTGGCCGAGCAACGTGAACGTTTCCTCGGTCTTCTATCCATACTCTAATATTTAGATGTTTGGTTAATGATGGATTGTATGAATGTAAGAATGTTTGCTGTTCTTTCACGGAAAGACTACTGGATGGATTTTCATGAAACTTTCCTAAATTCCACGCGTACGGAGTCGCGGGCAACAGCTAGTTAACTGATAAAATGTATCAATTTTCTAATGAGCAAATTATCTCACTTCATATTTTTTGGAGGGAATTTTTTTATTGTCAAGTCACAGTCGTTCAACTATCAGTTATTCGATTAATATGATCTCTATAAGATATTGAACTGGTTTTTTATTTAATAAAAATTAGTCAATCAGTCAAGTCAAGTCAGTATTTTTTACGCATAAAGAAATTACTTTCCGAAATTGAATTTGACAAGTTGCAAACTTGCTGCAGTAACCATGATTAGACCATCGATATTATATCAAGATTGAATTGTCGGTTGTTGTCCGATACTCAGACCTAACGGATATGTACATGAAGATCGGTCGAGCCTTTCGGAGCAGTATAATTAAAAACATCGTAACACAAGAAATTTATATATTAGATAAAAAAAAAGAAATTAATAAATTTTAATAGTATTTATTAGTACTTTTTTATATTATTTTTAGAGTAACATACTGAATACAAAATTTTATACGCCTATTACAGTGAACCACACTATCGGCATTTGTTCCTATTGTAAATGAATTTTAATATTAACAATAAAGCGACACGATATACTTATAACTAAACATAAAATCACATCATGAATAAATAAATAAATATTTTGGACATTTCACACAACCTCGTGGTTGAGTGGTTTATGGTTTACCGGACTGCCGATCAAGAGGTCGCGGGTTCGATTCCCGCTCGGGACAATCATTTGTGTGATTTTTCTAATTGTCACACAAATGTTTGTACTGCGTCTGGGTGTTTCTATGTATTATAAGTACGTATTTACAAAAGAAAAGTAATATATGTATTCTATCCGTATTCTGGTACACATAACACAAGCATATAAGCTTAGCTTGGAACCAGAGGACGTTGTGTGAAATGTCCATGAATATTTATTTATTTATTTATTCCGAGGTCTTAATACCGTTCCGTCGCTCTACCGACCGAGCTATTGCGGCCGTGCTACTGGTAGGTATCCAACTAATTTCTGCACTACAATGTTACTCGATTGATCCTACATCGCATTTGATGTACAACGCCATCTATTGAGACTGTGTTGCTCATTCTCCATCTGCCACCTAGTACATATTACAAAATATAAATTGGATAAAGTAATTATTTATTATTATTTAGTAAAGTAATTTATTAATTTTAAAATTGTCTTGCTGTGCTTTTACTAAATATAATAATCAACTTTATATCAAATTACAAAAGCGACTGAATAATATCGTTCATTGTTCAATATTGTTGGTGGAAACACTCGATTGTTCTGAACACAACACTATTACATTTCTTTTCAGTAAACGTCGACCAATATTATATTGTGGGTATTTCCAACTGTAAGTGTGTGCCAACGTGACCTGATGAATTACCCTTTTCAGTAAAACCTTTCCCACATGTACCATGAATATGAGTCTTTAAAACCGCCTTGAAAATAAAACCTTTCCCACATATATCACATTCGTATGGTTTATCTTCAGTGTGTGTGCGAATATGATACTTTAAACTGGAGCTTTGACTAAATCCTTTACCACATGTGCCACATTTGTACGGTTTTTCTCCAGTGTGTGTGCGCATATGACAAGCTAAAACAGCCTTAAGAGCAAAACCTTTCCCACAAATATCACAGTGGTATGGTTTTTCTCCAATGTGTGTGAGAATGTGATCTTTTAAAATAGCCTCGTTATCAAAATCTTTCTTACATGTGGAACACTTGAAAGTAAAACGTTTTTTAGTGTGTGTGTTAATGTGACACGATAACATTTTCCTTAAATGAAAAGTTTCTCCACACATACTACACATATACGGTTTGGCTCCGGTGTGTATGCTATGATGATTCAATAAAGTACTTTTGTAACGGTATTTTTGCCCACATGTATCACACTTATACGGCTTTATACCAGGGTGAGAGCGACTGTGTACCATGAAACTAGCCTTTCTAACAAAACTTTTCTCACATATATTACATTTGTATAATGGTTGCTCAGTGTGTGTAAGCATATGACTTGATAATGTACTCTTGGCGTTAAAACCTTTAACACATATGTCACACTTGAATGGCTGTTCTCCAGTGTGTGCGCGAAGATGATTAATTAAGGAACACCTATATAAAAAAACTTTCTCACACAAACCACACTTGTATGTTTTATCACCAGAGTGTGAGCGAGTGTGAAATAGTAAATAAGCTTTTAAACTAAAACCTTTTCCACATGTTTCACATTTATGTGGTTGTGGTTTTTTTCGTTTGTGTGTAAGCAAATGATGCGATAATTCACTTTTGACAAAAAAAACTTTTCCACATGTTTTACATTTGTATGGTTGCTTCCCAGTGTGTGTGTGAATATGACACTTTAAAGAATAACTTTGATTAAAACCTCTACCACATTTATCACATTTGTATGGTTTCTCCTCACTGTGTGTTCGAATATGAAATTGTAATGAATAACTTTGAGTAAAACGTCTACCACATGTGCCACACTTATATGGTTTTTCACCAGTGTGTATACGCATGTGACAAACTAAATGATTCTTGAGAGTAAAACGTTTTCCACAGGTTTCACATTTGTATGGTTTTTCTCCAGTGTGTATAAGCAAATGACGCGAGAGTTTACTTTTCTCAACAAAACCTTTTCCACATGTGTCACATTCGTATGGTCTCTCCCCGGTGTGCATGCGAATATGACACTTTAAAGTGTAGCTTTGACTAAAACCTCTCCCACATGTGCTACATTTGTATGGTTTATCTCCAGTGTGTATGAGCATATGACACGATAATCTACTCTTGAAAACAAAACCTTTTCCACATGTGCCACACGTATATCGTTTCTCGCCAGTGTGTTTGCGACTATCGTTTAAACTATCACTCTTGGGGCTGCTGTGTACTTCGCTTGATATTAATTTTTCTTCATCTCCACGATTAGTTAAATTAGTATTTTGAGAAGTATCTTCCAGATCAGCTCGTGTGAGTTTCTTGGTAAACGTAGCAGCTAGAAATATATAAATATAAGTTGACATTGTGCACATATAGAAGAAAAAGATACTAACAAATAACAGCCAAACTAACATTAACAGTTATAGGGTAATTTAATAAACACAACTATGATAGTCATTAGGTTCATATGTGGACTTCACAATATGATCGGAGCACTACCTTCAGAGCTTAACCCCTACATACTAGGGTATCGAGAACAGATGCTGCTTTTAGGAACTGGGAATTTCGGTACCGGTTTCTACCGGGAATTTCGGGACAAAAACTTCACTACCTAGGTAGTATGTATAGAAAGTCTTTTTATTCACTATCTGTTGTTCGCATCGACGTACGCGTGAAATTTTGATTTAAACTAGCTGATCCGGAAACGATGTTTCATTAAAATCTATTCAGTAGTATTTATAATTAGTATACTATGTATTATAAGTATGTATTTACAAAAAAAGTAGTATATGTATTCTATCCGTATTCTGGTACCCATAACACAAGCATATAAGCTTAGCTTGGGACCAGAGGACGTTGTGTGAAATGTCCATGAATATTTATTTATTTACATGAAAGACTAACTTTTACATTTATAACATACAATACTAACTGATGCTCGCGACTTCGCATGCGTGGAACTTAATAAAATCAAAAATCATTTATTCATGTAGTCATATTTTTTGTGGCAAAAAATAAGATCTTATGATATGTGTATTTCCCCTACCACCGGTTCAGGACTTTCAATCCGCTGAGAAGAACCGGCGTAAGAAACTCAGCAGATATCGTTATCTTTTGTCATATTAATCTTTTTTTTTAATAATTATTACAATAGTTCTTACAATATAAATAAATTATAATAATAATGTGTTGCTTTGGAACAATTTACTCCCATAGTTTATTGTCGTTATCATAGTTTAAAATTCTATATTACACCTTTTTACATACTTTAGATTTTATAAATTTTTTAAACTTAGATTTATTTTGACGAGCTTCGTGGTTGAGTGGTTTAAGTAAAGGACTGCCAATCAGGAGGTCGCGGGTTCGATTCCCGCTCGGAACAATAATTAGTGTGACTTTTCTAATTTTCATGCAAATGTTTCTACTGCGTCTGTGTGTTTCTATGTATTATAAGTATGTATTTACAAAAGAAAAGTAGTATATGTATTCTATCCGTATTCTGGTATCCCATACCCATAACACAAGCATAATAAGCTTAGCTTGGGACCAGAGGACGTTGTGTGAAATGTCAATGAATATTTATTTATTATTATTTATTTATTTAATTCTTTCACATCATTAGGGAGTTTGTTATAAAAACTAGGGTTCAGAACCGGGAATTCCCGGAACCTAAAATCCCGGGAATCCCCGGGAATTTTGAGCCGACCAAAAACCGGAAAATCCAATCATACTGTTAGCTAGTCATCTAATAAATAATACTAGGTAACTGGAATAATTAATAAATTTAATGTACTGGGCGAAACAGAAAGGTGTATTCATTTTAGACGGCGTATCTATCAACGAAACTGGACAAATTTACCAAAGAAACATGAGTCAGATCCCACAAACCAAATGCTGGCCTTCTATTCAAAAATTTCGATCAGCTGATCAATTTTATTTATTAAAGGAGTCCAAAGATTTGTTTTCGAACAACAACCTGTGTGTCTTGGAGAAAGTTCTTTGTTGTTTCATGAGTTCATTAATTCCACCCTGAAAGTTGTCCACACCTTTCTGATACCCCTGTATAATCAGTAGAGCGGTTAAGCAAACTTCCAGCCTATTGTACTTCCCTACCAAATCGTAATTTAATCCTAATATAATATAACAAATGTGAATTTTTTTAAGGATGTTTGTTACTCTTTCACGCCAAAACTACTGAATGGATTTTAGTTAAATTTTACAATAATATAGCTTATGTACCAGATTAAATCACGGGGTACTTTTTATCCCGAAAGAATGAAAAAACCTGTCAAGAACGAGGTAAACTCGCACAGTTAGGGTTTCGTACCTACTAAACATAAGTAACTGCATTCAAATAATCAGTTAATTAAACTCATTACATACACAGTAGTACATTTTTTTCACTTGATTACTATCAAGCTGATTTTCCGTGAGTAGCTTTATTATGACGAGACGCCCAATAATTTTCTATTCCAAAATCTCGATTGTGGTAGCTAACAGAGATAGCAAGGATAAAATATCGTACTACCAAGTTTGCAACAGTTTACAACAGTTTATCTATATTTATTTATATATATTATATGTATTTACTTAAGTATATATTATATAGTATATATATATTATATTTTTTACAACAGTTTGTCTATATCTCTTATGTATAAAATTCACGTGTCACAGTGTTAGTTACCGTACTCCTCCGAAACGGCTTGCCCGATTTTTATGAAATTTTACATGCATATTCAGTAGTTCTGAGAATCGGCCAACATCTATTTTTAAACCTTTTTTAGGGTTCCGTACCCAAAGGGTAAAAACGGGACCCTATTACTGAGACTTCGCTGTCCGTCCGTCCGTCCGTCCGTCTGTCACCAGGCTGTATCTCAAGAACGGTGATAGCTAGACAGTTGAAATTTTCACAGATGATGTATTTCTATTGCCGCTATAACAACAAATACTAAAAATAAAATAAAATAAATATTTAAGGGGGGCTCCCATACAACAAACATGATTTTTTTACCGTTTCTTGCTCGATACTTATAACTTTGCCTTATGTTGCATAGATAATGGTACGGAACCCTTCATGCGCGAGTCCGACTCGCACTTGACCAATTTTTTCTTAGTATGGCAAAACAACGTTTGACGGGTCAGCTAGTCTAATATATAAAAAAAAACTAAAATTGGTGTCGCGGGACACCAGGTAGGAACGAAGTTCCTTCAGCTAAGGTACAATCGACACAATTTGCAAAAAAATAAATAAATAAATAATAAAAAATAATAATAACAGTCATCCCATAGACTATACATTAGACAGTGTATAGCCACCATACATAGACTATACATAAAAAGGTTACGATTTTTCATCGCGTTACGGACGTTTTATGCCGGTTAGGGTACCCCTCCGCAACGCGCCATATGGAACTTCGTTCTAAAATTCACGTGTCACAGTGTTAGTTACCGTACTCCTCCGAAACGGCTTTGCCGATTCTTCTCAAATTTTGCGTATATATTCAGTAGGTCTGAGAATCGGCCAACATCTATTTTTCAAAAAAATTTTTTTTTTTAATATGGCAAAACAGCGTTTGCCGGGTCAGCTAGTATTTATATATATTTTATAACCCATCCCAACCCATTTTACATCCTAATACAATAATGTCGCTACTACATATATTTATTTACTTTTGTTTTGTGCAGTACAACTAGTAGGTAATAAAAAATAATAGGTGAGAAATATTCGTGGTAATTTCACACAACGTCCTCTGGTCCCAAGGTAGGCTTATAGTGCTTGTGTTATGGGTACCTGAATACGGATGGAATACATATGATGCTTTTCTTTTGTAAATGTAGCACAGATGATAGTCCCGTAGTAGAGCACTAGTATAAGTGTGATATTTGGATATTGGTTTGATATTTCTGTATAGACGTTAGTCAGAACCACCGATTACTAAAAAATAGGTTCCGTAAAGATACTATATCACTAATGGTAGTCGGGTGTCACTGATGATTAATGAATTAAATTGTGATCAACTAATGTTGCTTTGTCCGGTCGTGCTAGACTTGGTCTATGCCAAATTTCAAGTCTCTAGGGCAACGGGACGTAACCTGTGAATTTTGATTCCCTAGCATAAGTCGAAAATTCTTGAAAATGGTCGTAATTCGGTTATATCTTTTAAATGCCTAGAGGTAAAAGGTTGATTGTATTTTTTGCAGCAAACGACCGCATAGATCTACATTTGGTATGAGTTTCAAGTTGATACCTTCAGCCGTTGCTGAGTAAAAAAAGTTTGACAGACATCAGAATGCTAGGGGATTACGCACAAAAACTCTGGTATTTTTTCGTAATATTTGTCTAAGTTCGTATGATCTGATTATTATTACAGAGACTTGGCTTCTGGATAGTATTCTTGACAAGGAGCTTTTTGATAGCCGCTACACTGTTCTTAGACGGGATAGGGACTATAACTTAACCCATCAGAAATATGGGGGCGGTATTTTGAAAGCGGTACCTACGTAACGATATTTCTATTGTTCCTCAACCCGAATATCAGTCGTCAGCGGAAGATCTTTGGGTAACTTTAATAACTAAGCAATCCCAGTATATAAGTAAAAAGTATCATATATGCGTTTTATATCTATGCGAACAGAACTTAGGTAATTCATTTAATATGCAACTACAAAGTTTTATGTCAAAATTAAACGAGATTGTTTTCTTGAATAGTGCGGACAGTGTTACAATCGTGGGAGATTTTAACATGAGCAATATTATTTGGACACGCGATAACGAGCCATACTTTACACCATCAAATATGGTAGGGCCGGATCAACGGAATTTTGTGGACGACCTCTTGTCTTTAAATCTATGTCAATATAATGGTGTACCTAATAACCAAGGCAAGATCTTAGATTTGGTGTTGTCTAATGAAACGGTGTCTGTGTCTGGATGTAATGAACCGTTGGTACCTGTCGACGTAGCTCATGGTGCACTTTGCATACAAATAGATTACATTAACCTACCAAGCCTGGGTTGCCAGTCTTATACAAAATTTCAATTTGGTAGGGGTGATTTTGCCAAAATTAATGACTAACTATCCAAAATTAATTGGGATCACGAGTTTTCTAATAAAACAATGGATGAAGCGTCCAGTCTATTTTATAGCACTGTTAATGAATTGATCTATAAGTTTATTAATCCAATAAAGGTTAATCCATCGAAGACGCAGGTGACTATTATTGGTAGCTCTAGAATGGTATCAAAAATTGATTGGCTGAATTTACCCCAGGTTGTCTGCGACGGCATTGGGATTCCTTACAGTGATACGGTGAAAAATCTGGGTATATACATTGACAAAGAGCTATCGTGGGGCCCTCAACTGCAAGAAACTAGCCGCAAACTGTTTGCTTCGTCGGGATCTTTGCGTAGATTACGTAACTTTCTGCCACTCACTACGAGAATTGCACTTGCAGAATCCCTTCTTCTCCCTATTCTTGATTACGCCGACGTCAGCTATCTCAATCTTACCGAGGAACAGTTAAATAAACTTGAGCGTCTTCAAAATGTTTGCATCAGGTTCATATTTGGATTACGCAAATATGACCACGTTTCAGAGTTTCGCAAAAAGCTCAAGTGGCTACCCATACGCTTTCGCCGGAATGCTCACATTCTCTTCTTACTTTACAATGTACTGTTTATCCCTAGCTCCCCATTTTATCTCAAAGATCGTTTTGATTTCCTACACGAATTTAACACTAGGTACTTAAGATCGTCAGAAAATCTAAAATTAAAAATGTCCAAACACTCTACTAATTTTATGTCCAAATCTTTCTCAGTGCAAGCTGTCCGACTATGGAATGAATTACCACTATTTATAAAACAAGCTAAAAGCTCAAAATCATTTAAAAAACTTGTGAAAGATCATTACTTATCTATCAGTTCTTAACTATTATTATATTATTTAACCTTAATTTTGGTTAGTGTTACAGTAAATAAATATTATGCCATTATTAGTTATGTATATGTGTACTTGTTTATGTATGTATATGATATTAACGGTATATAAGTAGTTTATGTATAGTATATTTTAAGTAATATTTACTTATTTATTTTATTATTATAATAACATTATTATTATTATTATTATTTTTTCTCTTCCCTTACATTAATCTACTTGTACACTGCAGCCCCACTTTATTTTAGTCCCTAACTTTTCTTTCCATCCCATGGTTGCCTGGAAGAGATCACTTTATGTGATAAGGCCGCCATTTGTACCTAGTTTTAAGCGAAATTTCTGTTTTCTGTTTCTTGTAAATGTGTACAATAAAGAGTTAATCTATCTATCTATCTATCTATCTTTATTCCCTCTAAATTAATTCGACATGGCGTGTACCCTAAATGGTACTCACCACCACTAAAAAAATTACTTAAAGAAAAATTTAAATTTCTGTCTAAATTTAAAATATATAATAACAGGTCGGACTGGGAAACCTTCAAACTATTGCGTGCTAGGGCTAGGTTACTAGAGCTACGAACAGTGCTACGAAAACTATCTTAGATCTATTGAAGCATCTATTGTAAATAACCCCGCAAACTTTTGGTCATACATTAAGTCCAGGAAGAAAAGTAACGCTATACCATGTAACATTAAATACAATAATAATACTATTTCGTCAGGGGCTGATATTTGCAACGCGTTCGCCAGCTATTTTTTCTCAACTTTTAATTTATCTAGCTCAGATTCAACCGTCGATTCGCCTCTTCAATACTTATCCTTACGCTCCGAAGTTGTAAATATAGACAATTTGGACATAAATATGCCACAGGTTACTGATTTACTTAAGAGTCTTGATCCTGGGAAGTCGGCGGGACCAGACAATATTCATCCCCGGTTTTTAATAGGTTGTGCTGAAAGTATTGCCTATCCAATTTGTCTCTTGTTTAGGAAATCAATAGCAACGGGGACCATACCCAGTGTTTGGAAATCGGCATATAGCACCCCAGTTCATAAGAAAGGCTCCAGGGCAGAATTAACGAACTATAGGCCGATTTCGAAACTCTGCGTGATCTGGAAAGTTCTTGAAAGAATTGTTCGTGATCAGGTTTACTCTGCGCTTCGATGTAGCCTTAACCAGTCACAACATGGCTTTCTGAAAGGCCGCTCGACAGTTACTAATTTAATCTTGTTCAATGAATTCTTGACGAAAGCCATGGATGGAGGGATGCAGGTCGATGTGGTGTACACCGACTATAGCAAAGCTTTCGATCGAATTAGTCACAATATTTTACTACAGAAACTCCTTGCAATGGGAATATCAGGAGATTTATTCCGATGGTTCTCATCGTATATCAATAATCGTTCGCAAGCTGTGGTAATTAATAATTACATATCGAGTTGGTTAACTGTGCCTAGTGGAATACCGCAGGGTTCCTTGTTGGGACCTTTGTTATTTAACATATTCGTAAATGACATCGTTACCTGCTTTCAAAACTCCAGACTTTTGTGTTTCGCAGACGATATGAAGATATTTACTACTATATCGTCCAACGATGATGTCTCCGGCTTGCAAGCTGACCTTGCACGTCTTGACACCTATCGTCATCAAAACCATCTCGACCTAAACCCCACTAAATGTTCAGTTATTACTTACTCTCGTAAACCATTAATATTAAAATCAAATTACTATATTAAGGGTCAATTTGTGCCTAGGGTTGGAAGTGTCCGTGATTTGGGCGTCATCCATGATAATAAGTTTTTTTGACAAACATGTAGAGGATATAGTGAGTCGAGCAACTAGAATGCTTGGTTTTGTAATGCGCAACTGTGTAAGCTTCAATGACCCTAAAACATGGAAAATCCTATTTTGTTCTTTCGTTCGAAGTGCTCTCGAATATGCGTCTCAGATTTGGAATCCTCGATATAAGGAATACATAGATCGAATTGAAAGGATTCAAATCAAATTTTTAAAGTACGTGTGCTTCCGTTTGAAAATACCATTTAGTTCCAAAAACTACTATGAGCTTTGTAAAAAGTTTCATTTGCTTCCACTGGTCGAACGCAGAAATATCGCAGACGTCTGTTTTGTTTTAAAAATTGCGTGCAACAATATTGACTGTCCAGAGTTGTTAGGTAAGTTAAAGTTAAATGCACCCGTTAAACTTTATCGATATAATTTACCACTTGGGGTCTCTAAAAGCAACACTAACTATAGACAAAACTCTTTTATTATCCGCGCGAGCAATCAATTTAATAGTGCTGCAAAAGTGCATGATTTTGACCTGTTCCACACAAGTGTGGCCGTGGCGAGGCGAAGGATGAGTTCTAAATTTTTTGACTAATCTTAATTCTTTGGATTTCAACATGTGTAAGTTAAATTAATTGTCTGTCGTTAAAATTGTTGTATTTGTATTGTTGTGATTTTGGTTTGATGTGAGGGATGTAATGTGTGTTAGATGTTCATAACTGCCGTAAGTCATATATATATAAGTCGCGGGAGCAGTTATTATCGTTATATTTTTAATAGTTCACACGGTATCTTTATAAATTATTGTTTATGTGTTAATCTGATATGTAAGCTATATTATTGGAAAGTTTCATGAAAATCCATCCAGTAGTCTTTACTACAAAAACTACAGCTACCTAAAGTACCAAAAATCTCAGTTCATCTCATTGTTTTTCCCAGTTCTAGGTCTGTTTAAAAGAACTGAGGATACCCAGAATTTTCGGTTCCATGAATTCCCGTCAGTGTACCCTAGTACATACATATTACAAACTCTATCTCTTTATTAATTGTATAAATTAAATGCACCAGCTTAAATCTAGACATACCTTTATGTAAACTATTCAAGTCCAATCGGTGTAACACAATCTTAACAGTTTTGGTACATAAATCATGAACATTTACTGAAGAGATGCTGTGATTAGATTTAGAAATATCACTCTCTACAGGATCATGTCCTAAACAAGAATTATCTGAAGCTGAGTCAGTTTGTACTTCTGTAGTCTGGATGCTGTAATCTAACTCATCATCTTCTGAACTTACATGTTCACATTTCATCTCTTCCTGTTTTAGTGATGGAGTGCACATGCCTTGATCTGTGCTATTATCATCCAGATCTGTAAGTTAGTTTTATTGATTTAATAAAGAGAGAACACAGACCTTCAACTAATACAACACTACAGTATACCTTCAACATGTTCCTCTTTCACATGCACATCTTCTGTTAGGGCTAAAGGGTCTCCTCTAAGAACATTATCATCAATGTTGCCCTCACCACCGGGCTGTTTGTAATCCGTGGGGTCTAGACTCAGATGTAGTAGTGATATTGTTCTCATATCTTGTAACGGTATTACTTCATACTAAAACAAAAGTCTGAATCATGAACTTGCTCCATTACTTCTACAATATAATAAATAATAAGGAATTACAAAATGGTAGCTTTGTTTAGTATAACAGTAACACACAATATATTGTGAAGGCTTCGTTACAAAATCATGTCTACAATTCCTCACTAGTCTTCTAAAATACTCCAAAAATATGACTTTTTTGGTTTTAATTAAAAATTCATACCTTTTTTCATAATTTACAAAACATATTATACATAAGCACCAGTATACATGTTTTATAATTAAATAATAATAACTTTACCAGAATAAAACCTCCAAAAGTCTTTTTACATGTTCAAATACAGAGTTATTATGTATTTTGTTATTTATATCAGGAAGATTGGTTGTGATTATAATTAAACAAATATAATATTATATTGCGGCTAACAGAATGAGTACTCGCCGAATAAAATATGTTCACTAATAAGTCTCGTTAAATGAAAGTTCTAGGAACTTACGGAATGAGCGGACTTATGTTCAAAGCGGATCACACCGCACTACGTACAAACGGGAGTTAAAATCGGAAATTTCCTATTTTGCTCAATCATGGACTAGCATAAAGTAGTAATAACTTCATTTTACATCATCATTGTCCAACAAGTGAGTGAACTGCTCCTCACTGTGAAGACAGGCGCTTCTCAACTGGAGACAGTTGCGAAGTCTCGCGCAGCACACGTAACACGCATCTACTGGTCTTCTGTCTTTTGTTTCCAACTGACAACAATAATAAATACATCTGGTATGGGAACAACGTAAAATATAACAAACACAAATGTTACATGTACACTTACCAACTTGCCAGTCAGTAACTCGTATATTTCTTGTAAGTCAGTGTTAACTAGACAATGCATACGCACATCTTTGATCAAACAAATTCTACACATTGATAACTGCTCCATTATTATAACGAATTATTACAATTTCTATTAAAAACATATTTATTTAAGTTTTTTATGTTATGCAGTATGCATTCTTCACAGACTAGAGTGACTCTAGTCTCTAGCTTCAGGGCCCTGAGTCGGGTATTTCAACGGTGTCACAACTGTACCATTATTGTACCATTATGGTGCAATAGTAAAGTTTTTGGTAGTCTACTATTAATGTCTTGTCATAACGACTTCATCATTGACTTACAATTGTCAAAGTGACATAAATTGCTAGTCTCGTACACAATTGCTTCACAATTGCAATTCAATGACTGAAATGTTTCGGTAATCTGCTATTTTGAATTTGACAGTAATATTTTGAAATTGTCCTGTGTCGACAGATTGCCATAAATAAAAAATAGATAGATAGAAATATTAGAAATTGTTCTTTGTAATTTATTGCAATTTCGGATCTCCTAAACTTCACATTGCTTTTTATACTAATAAATAGTATGTACAAATATATCTAAACGCAGTCTAGCATGATTAAATGTTTAAATTTAATAGTAGTTTTTCGAAAATCACTTCGACTAACGCATTTTTTAAAAACGGCAACACATACATACCATTCTAACACAATTCATAGATAAAAGAGACCGAAAATTCAATGCATAGATAAAAGAGACCGACAATTCTATTACCATTGAACGACCGTTATGAACGCATGTAGCAGACTACGGACATTTGACTTCAATTGCAACGGTATCGTGCCGGTATTGTGCCGGTATGCCAATTGTTCCAAAATAGTAGACTTGAGCACCAGACTACGGACATTTGACTTCAATTGCAACGGTATTGCAGTTGCATCGTGTCGGTATGACAATTGTTCCAAAATAGTAGACTTGACCACCTGTTGCATCGTGTCGGTATGACAATTGTTCCAAAATAGTAGACTTGACCACCTGCTTTTTTTAGTTGAACACATTAAGAAAAATAAATGACAAAGAGGCTATTTAGTATCTAGTATCCTTTCTAACTCTTTCTTTTTGAGCTGGAGTAAAAGAGAAAGCAAGGCTACTATTTACTATTTTACTTTTAAACCATAAACGGGGCGGCCCTGCCTTGGAACAAATCTATGTTCCCGAGCCGAGTTGTTACTCCCTATTTATAACCTTCTTGGTGTGGACATAACCACTTTGCTTTTAATAATTTCTAAAATTTAACCTATTTTGACTTAAGATAGTCAGTAGTATCTTCTATCTATTCTGTGATAGTCAGTTAAGGGCCAATCTATATTATTATACTCTTTGGGGCCAATAAAATAAGATTACGAATATAACCTATTCTCTTTTAATTTTGTGATAAATAATGGAGCAGTTATCAATATGTAGAATTTGTTTGATCAAAGATGTGCGTATGCATTGTCTAGTTAACACCGACTTACAAGAAATATACGAGTTACTGACTGGCAAGTTGGTAAGTGTACTTGTAACAAGTTTGTTATATTTTGCTATGTTCCCATACCAGATATATTTATTATTGTTGTCAGTTGGTAACAAAAGACAGAAGACCAGTAGATGCGTGCTACGTGTGCTGCGCGAGACTTCGCAACTGCCTCCAGCTGAGGAGCGCCTGTCTTCACAGTGAGGAGCAGTTCACTCACTTGTTGGACAATGATGATGTAAGATCTAAATGTTAGCTGTGTCTCTCTATACGGATGTATCTGTGGTGAATATATAAATATAGGAGCAGGTTCATAATACAGGTTCATGTTTCAGTTTGACGTAAAGCCAATAAGAGTTTTAAGAAATCTATGTAAAG
This sequence comes from Orgyia antiqua, assembly GCA_916999025.1. Taxonomy (NCBI): domain Eukaryota; kingdom Metazoa; phylum Arthropoda; class Insecta; order Lepidoptera; family Erebidae; genus Orgyia; species Orgyia antiqua. The sequence continues at coordinate 4,052,260 of OU779872.1, forward strand.
TGACACTCACGCCTGCGAGTTTCGGTACGGTGGTTCACAGGGAACTGCAACCTAAACCTGAACCTTCACAAACGACAGGTGACCAACTAGATGAGGAACATGTTGGAGGTATAGTGTAGTGTTTGTTTCATCTTCAAGTTGAACCAGCTGCTTCCTGTTTGTACTTCATTTAATGAAACTATCTTACAGATCTGGAAGATAATATTGTAGAACAAGGAATGTGCACTCAATTAATACAACAACAACATATCAAATGTGAAGATGTCACTTTAGAAGATGATGACAGCATCCCAAATGTTGAAGATCATGGAATGTGCAATCTGTTAATAAAACAAGAACATATGAAATGTGAACATGTAAGTTCAGAAGATGATGAGTTAGATTACAGCATCCATGATCCTCTAGAGAGTGATATTTCTAAATCTAATCACAGCATCTCATCAGTAAATATTCATGTTTTATGTACCAAAACTGTTAAGATTGTGTTACACCGATTGGACTTGAACAGTTTACATAAAGGTATGTATGTGTAGATTTAAGCTGGTGCATTTAATTTATACAAACAATAAAGAGGTAGAGTTTGTAATATGTATGTAGTAGTATAGATTCGGGAATTCCCGATACCGAAAATCCCGGGTATTCTCGGTTTTTTTATACAGACCCAGATCCGGAAAAAACAATGAGATGAACTGAGATTTTCAGTACTTTAGGGTGGAATTTAGAAAACAAACTACATATACATATAAAACCATAAACGAAAAGAAGATGTAATTATATCCTTTTTAGGGTTTCTTACAAACCCTTATAGTCTCACATCGGTGTCCGTCTGTCTGTCTGTCAAATATTTTTTACTCATACCAAATGTAGATCTACGCGGTCTACCTTACTGCAAAAAATATAATCAACCTGATTTGTCTAATCAATAAGAAAATATTTAAAAAAAGTGAAGTGAAGGTGCATTCCAGCGACATTTGAGCAGTTTTCGCTGCTTTTGGGAATCTAAATTCTTCACCTACTTGCCGTTACTCTAGAGACTTGAAATTTGGCTCAGAGTTAGACTAGATACTGTTGATATTGTGAAAAATCCGAAAACTTTAAATTTCTAATCACATTACACGAAAACATTATTTTTCCAAAGGTCATATTTTTCCAGGATCAGGACATGACGTTTATAAAAGCGCCGTCAAACACTTAAAATTCACAACATAGCGACACAAATATTTTATGCATATATAGTAGGTGTGAGAATCGGCTACTATCTATTTTTCATACCCCTAAGTGATGAGGGTTGTCCACTCAAAACATTCTTATGGCATAACAATGCTTGCCGGATCAGCTAGTTTAAATCTATATTTCACGCGTACGAAGATGCGTAAATAAACAGGCTTGCTATACTAGGTTTTAGTCCCCATATTCCCGGTAATTCCTATTTCCAGTAAAGTCATTTGGCAAAATTATACTTGACAAACAACGTTTGGCAAAACAATAAATTCGCCTATTTATTTATTTATTTATTTATTTAAAACTTTTTGCACATACAAAATAGTGTACAATGGCGGACTTAATGCCAATGGCATTCTCTACCAGCCAACCATCAGTGGTGCAGAGAAAATAAGAGATAGGTGCTACTTTAATACAGAAAAGGTGAAGATAAATTTCAATTGACACTAATGACATTAATGGGATAATAACTACTTAAACCACGAAGTATAGATACAAGGAGTCCGAACGTAATGTTGAACGAATGGTCTCAATTTAAGGGACAGATTTTTTGCCGGTAGAGCGCGCCATTTTTCAAGAAGTACTCGTTTGAACTATTGACACCTGTGGAAAAAAATATTCTGAGAAACGTGCAATTAAATATAAGTTTCAGGAAATTTTTTGAAATTTTTCGAGTGCTTTAAACCCAACAATACAGAGAAGGTCAAGAGATATTCTGATATTCTATAATAGCATCGGTACGTCCTGAATACTAGCGCAGCCAGTGGCAGAAAATAGAACTATTTTCTGGGTTTATTATTGTGTACACGAAATATTATGGAAAAGCCTATACCGTTCGGACTCCTTGTATCTATACTTCGTGACTTAAACTATAATAAATAAATATAATATATACATACATATAAGGATAATATAAACATACTTAGTAGTAATACATAAACTACATACATTATAATACATATATTATACTTAAATAACCAATAGAACAGAGAGGAATTACTCAATGACTAGATTCCGCCAGTAATGTAATGTAATGATTGCGAACTTTAGTTTTAAATGTCTCCCGGGACCTTGCCATTCTGATCTCAAGAGGAAGGGCATTCCAGAGAAGAATTGCTTGAATATTGAAGGAAGAATGTACTAAACTAGAGGTGTGAGGTGGACATGTTAGAAGACGATTGTGAGAAGAGCGTAAATCTCGATCGTAGGTTATCATAAAATAATAAAAAAAAATTATCATTTTACTACTGATCATTTTAAAAATGTTTCATGTTGCCAGATTATCAACAATTAAATTTACATTTTTTAAGTGATTACAAAACTAACATTTGGCAACTGAGTTATCAGATAAATCTACTATTGGTCTAAAAATTTTGTATTCTTGTTAAAAGGACCATCTTTTGCATATTTTTTTGCAAAGTCAGTGCTTATGATTTTCCTAAAAAGAAAATACTATAAGTATTAATTGATATTATTTTATTATATATAGATAGATAGATAGAATGAAAATAAATGATATTTTACTTTATTTGCAAAGTAATTACTACCCGTTTGTCTTTGGAGATATATACAGGGTGTTTGGTACATCGTTTGCCAAATTAAATCCGCTAAAAGATAGTGTCATTTGCTATAGTTTAGCATATTTTATTTTGTTTTTGCGCCGCCAGATTTTTTTTTGGTCATGGAACATTTTTGATAAAAAATTCCATACTGAGCTTTAAAATCCAAAAAATTAAAAATTTCTGTTACACGCTTCAAATTATGTTTTAATTTTAAAGTTTACTATTGTGTTCTTCAATAAAACCTAGAATTACTTGAAAATAATTGATACTCTCCTTTTAATTGGGATTGTTCATAATTTTTGACCTACTGTTTTTATATTCTTTTCAGAAAATATAGACTATTTTAAGCAACTAATTTCAATATTATTGAAATATTCACAATACAGAATTTTTTTAAAATTCTTGAAGATATTACTTTAAATGTTGTGACGTCATCGTTTTACGCAATCTGTGTATAGACTTTTCTTCTTGGGGTATACACCCTAAACATTTAAGAACGTTGTATCTATCGTTAGTAAGAAGTCGACTTGAATTTGGTGATTTCCTTTTTGATAGCTGCGCCAGGATGCATGCTTCTAAACTGGATAAAATACAAAACCAAGCATTAAGAATTATAGGCGGCTTTATCAAATCCACCCCAATCCACGTGATGGAAAGCGAGTTGTGCATTCCCCCCTTTTTTTTCAAAACTTGTACAATGGTTTAATGTTAATAACTTATTGTTAAACTCTAAAAAAACAAAAGTAATAAAATTCTCCATGCCAAATATTACCCAAGTAGAAACCAATGTACATTTGAGTGGTGCGAAATTGGAACCAGTACATTCAACTATATTTTTAGGAATCACTATTGATTCGAAATTACAGTGGGGCCCACAAATTGAAAAAATGTCTGGCAAACTTAGCTCTGCGGCATATGCGGTGAAAACAATTAGACGACTTACGGATGTAGATACGGCTAGAATGGTTTACTTTAGTTATTTTCACAGTGTAATGTGCTATGGAATTCTTCTTTGGGGAAGCTGTGCGGACATTAATCGGATATTTGTGCTCCAGAAACGCGCTGTTAGAGCTATATATAACCTAGGTCCGCGGGATTCTCTAAGGGAGAAATTCAAAGACATAAATATTTTAACGGTCGCTTCGCAATATATATATGAAAATTTATTGTATGTTCATAAAAATATTCATAATTTTACAAAAAAAAGCGACCACCATAATGTTAATACAAGGCATAAACACAATCTTGTGATGCATGTAACCCGTCTCCACAAAATATGTAACTCTTTCATGGGTCATTGTATACGATTTTATAATAAACTCCCTATTGATGTAAGAGAATTAAATAATTCTAAATTAAAAAAATTCATTAAAACTAAATTATGTAAAAAGGCGTATTATAAAATTTCTGATTATATTAAAGATGATAAAGCTTGGGAGTAGGTTGCTCTGGAGCAATACATAATCTATATTGTAAAGTTATTAGCATTGTAAGTATAATTGACATTTAATTTAAAAATATTGATTTTATTAAAAGCTCTGCTGAGTTTCTTACGCCGGTTCTTCTCAGCAGATTGCGTCCTGAACCGGTGGTAGGGAAAAAAATTGGACATGTCATAAGCACATAATTTTTCTAAAAAATTGTGTCTACGTGATTAAATGAATTTTCATTTCATTTTGAGACGCTTGTATTTGGCATATAAGTATATTCTCCGTAGTTTATCGTGGTCAAATAATTCAACCATCCGTGTTTTAAGTGAGCTCAATACTCATATGAACCACAGTTATTGGGTTCGTAAAAAGAAACCATTACTTATAACCGTGATAAGGGATACTAGTACAGAAGTTATACAGGCGACCAATCCCCTTGAAATGTTCAGTTTGGAAGTATGGGTGACCTATGTGGTCCTGGATATTAATTTGGAATTGTCGTGTGTACAGGGAGCTAAAGCTAATCATGATATAAATATTATGAAGAATGATATTATACATGAAATCAATATGAAGTTTTATGGGTGGCGACATATATATACTGATGGTTCCAAGTCTATTAACGGACAAGGAGCTGCCTATTACGATCACGAGGGGGGTAGTATGGGAATGCCAGTGGCGTGCGCTCTATACAAGCTGATAAGCCTGCTTTACTTGCCATTCACAGATATTTTAATAAAACGTTCGTATGTTTTAGATGACTTTATTCATTTATTTACTATTAATTAAACAAAATATTATAACTTAAAAACGCCTACGTAATAATTCATAAATAGCACCAATATGTGCTTGCAAATTGTTTTTTGCCAGGCGTTTGGCGAAGGAATAATACTAGCGTAGTTGGCAAGCTTCACGCCGCCCGCCTGCCATGAGTTCATATGTGTGTAGAAATTTTGGTGTCCGTGCACAGTTCGCAAACGCACACAGGCTTACATATCCAAGACAATTTACACTGAAAATCCTGCCGCCTGCTTTGGCGATCGGTTCGGATGTTATCGCGAGTATTCGGCAATGTTCGTTCGTTACTTATAATCCGAATAAATATAATAGTCGGAAGTCTAATAAATCACGTATGCATTTTTGTTTAGTAAGGTTTTATTTATTTAAATAGCAGAAATATTTTGGTTCGACGGAGGCCATTTTATTTTTTCGTGTGATTCATTGAACTGTTTAATATTGAGTTTCTTTAATTTAATAATTGTATGGATTTTCGTTTGTTGATTTTAAAATGTTATTTGATTGTGAAATGTGTGTTGATAGTGTGTGTTTGTTAAAAATAACAAGTTCTCACAATTGTCGTTCGGTGAAAAAATTCAAATTGTGTCTATAGGTAGATGTATACCCGAGTTACAACTTAATCAACAAAAGGGTAACGTAACTAGAAAATTTCATGTTAAAAGTTATGAAACGTATAACTGGCTATGTGGTTGTGTACACACGAATAAATTATTTTGTTTCCCTTGCATATTGTTTAGTAATTCTAGTACAGTGTGGACTGATTCGGGATATTCAGATTTAAATAATTTCCATTCCGCGACAAAGAAGCATGACCATACAGAAAAACATCTGGAGGCCTGCTTAAAATTAAATACTTTTGGTAAATCTCGTATCGAAACGAGTATCAACAGTCAGTTACGATTAGATATACCGACATCTATGGACAAATTGCGTTATTTTTTGCGTCTATAAGTTGTGTAATAGATAGCTGATGAATTACTTCACAATCCATAATCACTAGATGGCAGTTTTTATCTTCAGTATTTAAAATAAATTTTCAGATCTTAAAAAATAGATAGATTTCATCTGTAGTCTTCTAGTAATTTTTCGTAGTATTTGTCTTCACTCTAGGTATTATAGATAATAAGCTATAAAGGTTTTTTGTTACAACATGCGAGCGCGGTACCGATCGAATCAGCGCCACGTGTAGCTGGACGGACAACGGTATAATAGGTATTTAGGTCGGGACGTGGGAATGGTTATCTTAACTAAAAAATGAAAACAGCTATTGCTGTATCTTAAATGTTTCGCTATTTTTTGCACACATTTATATTAATTAAAATCGTTAGTCTATAATAAACAGTTTTTATATAAAAAAAGTTCTGTTAACATTGCCGAATTGTGTTATTGACGCTATCAATTTTCATTTTTTAGTTAAGTTAAGTTTAGGTCTGCACATAGAATAGGCACCAATGTAACTCGAAAATTTCATGTTAAAAGTTATGAAACGTATGTACATACGTACATGTACGTATGTATGTACGTACGTAGTTATTGTTTAGTAATTCTAGTACAGTGTGGACTGATTCGGGATATTCAGATTTAAATTTGTTCTGTTGGCATGGTTTCCGACTTAGAGATCCGTCGCGTGGCTATGCTAAAAATCTATAAGAGTACTACCTACAGTATAAGAGCCTACCCTGAGTCAAATTCATGTGCACGCCACTGGGGAATGCTAAGAACTAACGCTGATATATCAATCATGTCGGTGGAATTGATTGCAATTTCAGAAGCAATTTCACATGCCCTCAGAAAAGGTTACCAAAGATGTGTTATCTTTACAGACAGCAAAAGCGCGCTGTGTCATTTAGCTCGATGCGCCTCTGGACACAGAGGTGTATCGATAGCTTATTCTATTCTAAAACTAATTTACATATGTAACCAAAAGGATGTGCAACTGAAGTTGCAATGGATTCCCTCGCACATAGGACTGAGCGGCAATGAGGAGGCGGATCGACTGGCTGGGTTGGCGGTTTCGGAGGGTAGCTATAGTATCGTCTATCCATTCCATTCAGAAATACTACACAAATATAAAACTATGGTCTACGAGAAGTGGAAGGAATACTTCATAAATATGTCTGGTGTTAAGGGAATATGGTATAGAACTCTGTAAGAGGTGCCTCCTGGAATGCCCTGGTTTGCCAACGTGGCCAGATCGCGGTCATGCTTAGTGAAATTGTACAGACTGCGAACTGGACACTATCCATGCGCCAAGTTTGCTTACCTCATGCATAAAAAACACACTCCAAATTGCGACACATGTGGCACTAATGAAGATGTGTCTTGCTGATGGAGTGTGTCAAAAACAAGAGCCAGCGAGATAGCATATTTAAAAACTTAAAACTGAACAGGATGAACGTAGGAGCTATCCAGAGTATTCTAGCGGAGCCCTCAAGCAAAGGTGCGGAATTGCTGTGCCATATTGTCAATTTTTTTTTAATTTTTTTTAAATGCCTATATATAAATAAATAAATATTCATGGACATTTCACACAACGTCCTCTGGTCCCAAGCTAAGCTTATATGCTTGTGTTATGGGTACCAGAATACGGATAGAATACATATACTACTTTTTTTTTGTAAATACATACTTATAATACATAGAAACACCCAGAGGCAGTACAAACATTTGTATGACAATTAGAAAAATCACACAAATGATTGTCCCGAACGGGAATCGAACCCGCGACCTCTTGATCGGCAGTCCGTTACCAGAACCACTACACCACGAGGCCCGTCAATTAATTGATATTGGACATTATTTGCTAGTCTAGTTGGAGTTTTAGGTGGTGGTTAATTTTAGTTAGGGTCACTATGGGACTGACATATTGTTACAACAATAAAGTCCCTAAATTAATTAGAGAAAAAAGACTTTTCTTGATAGACTTAATACAGATTGCACTTTATCTTTTCAAAGTTGACAAGTTGATGTAATAGACTAATTTCAACACCACTTCAGAGTAGTATATCCCTAAAAACGCCTTAATATTTTAAGTCCTTCATTTCAAGGGCAAATAGAGATCATTTGCTTTTTTGGAAAAATAATCGTTAATATAGCAAATTTTCCGAAAAAAACTAATGGATCATGATCAGAAACTTTATTCCCCGAAATGGTTTTCGAATTAAGAGTTTTAAAAAAATATGAACAAAGCCCATTTACCGACAAAATTTTGATAACGATAAATTTTAACTAAGAAGCCAACTTTACATCGCGATAAAAAAAAAGTTACAATGATCGCGATCTTCCGTTTTCTACAAATATTCTCTAGTCTATCCTCTTTCAAATGGTATACAATATGTTATGAAAATCTGAAGTTAAATAATCAATTAAACGACCAACGCACATAGAAGCTAGTTTATTACTGAAAAGGAATATTACAAGCAAATGACACTATCTTTTAGCTGATTTAATTTGGCAAACGATGTACCAAACAGCCTGTATATTAGTGTCCGACCGAAAGTTCGGTTTCGGTCGAAACTGAAGCCACGGCCGAACATTCAGTTTTGATTTCGGCCAGAAAACCAGTTTAGGTCAGACAATAATAAATATCTTTTATTAAATTGAGGTTAACTAGGTTAAGTTAGAACTTTAACCCCAAACGAAAAACCCAGAAGCGACTTTAGGGCATTTCTCCCATTAATAATGGTTCATGGTGATAATGATAGATTTAAAACAACATAATTTACGAAACATACCATTTGGTGAAATGAAAAAAGGTTAATCGACATTTGAATACTTAACACATTTGTTAAGTGTTTGCTAACAGATCATTTGCTAAGTAAGTTTTTGTAAGATGATACTTTTGTCAAATGTATCGTTTGTCAAATGATAATTTTTTTGTCAATAATTTTTTGGTCAATCATTAGGGAACCGAAGTCCACATATGAACCTAATGACTATCATAGTTGTGTTTATTAAATTACCGTAGAACTGTTAATGTTAGCGGGGCTGTTATTTGTTAGTATCTTTTTCAAGTGTAAAATGTCAACTTATATTTATATATTTCTAGCTGCTACGTTTACCAAGAAACTCACACCAGCTGATCTAGAAGATACTTCTCAAAATACTAATTTAACTAATCGTGGAGATGAAGAAAAATTAATATCAAGCGAAGTACACAGCAGGCCCAAGAGTGATACTATTAACATTATTCGCAAACACACTGGCGAGAAACGATATACGTGTGGCACGTGTGGAAAAGGTTTTGTTTTCAAGAGTGTTTTATCGCGTCATAAGCTCATACACACTGGAGAGAGACCATACAAATGTGGCACATGTGGGAGAAGTTTTACACTTAGTTGCAATTTGAAATATCATATTCGCACACACACTGGGGAGAAACCATACGAATGTGACACATGTGGAAAAGGTTTTATAAATAAGAGTAAATTAGCATGTCACATGCGTACACACACTGGTGAAAAACCATATAAGTGTGGCACATGTGGTAGACGTTTTACTCGACGCTCCCATTTAAAATGTCATATTATGACACACACTGGGGAGTTACCATACAAATGTGGCACATGTGGAAGAGGTTTTACTCAACGCTCCCATTTAAAACCTCATATTATAACACACACTGGGGAGTTACCATACAAATGTGGCACATGTGGAAGAGGTTTTACTCAACGCTCCTATTTAAAATGTCATATTATGACACACACTGGGAAAAAGCCATACGAATGTGGTTCATGTGGGAGAAGTTATACTCGCAGTTCCGATTTCAAATGTCATATTCGCACACACACTGGGGAGAAACCGTTCGAATGTGAAACATGTGGAAAATGTTTTATTTCCAGGAGTAAGTTATCAACTCATTTGCGCACACACACTGAGGATACACTATACAAATGTGGCACATGTGGGAGAGGTTTTAATCAGAGTTCCAATTTGAAATGTCATATTCGCACACACACTGGGGAGAAACCGTTCGAATGTGACACATGTGGAAAATGTTTTACTAGTAGGAGTGGTTTATCGTATCATGTGCATGTATGGAAAACATTATGTTCTCTTTAGTTAGTTGTCGGCCTCATCCATACTAATATTATGAAGCTTGTTACGAGCCCAGCTTTCTCACGTTCGAGTGCAGACAGCCTCGTAAGCAAATTTGCATTCCCATGAGAACGATGGGACTGAAGGATACGCGACACCTCGCTTATGACGCATTAGTATTAAGTTTAGATATATGATAGAATATAAAAGGAGTCAGTCTAAAGTCTTACTTCGGCGAGACCACTCTAGAATTTAATTAATTTTTACTTTTTAACTTTTAAACTTACTTTTACCATTTCAACGTTTTGTATTGTGGAAATTTAAAATACATATATATTAATATATCTTTTGCAACAAAAAGTGGTTTAATTTTGCTTCCCGAATTCGCTCTCACGTAATTGGCGCAGTCTCGGTTAGCTTGGGACCTATAAGTGAAATCGCGTGTGACCTTGCATCAGGCACCACCGAATTTTACCCTGAGCTAAGAACCTATCGGAGGCGAATCGAGGAGCAGACGCTGACCTACTATCGGTTAGAGCAGAATTCGAGACATCCAAAAATTGATGAGTCGAAATTCTCCGGCAATGATATTCAAGTAAGTGCACTAATCCTTTTTATTGGTTGCTATAATTATAATTTGTACGTAGTGGTACTATAATTTTCATCATTTTTCACCCAAAGAGGTCAGGGAATTTGTCCCCTTCCAGGGACTCAAGACGATCGTTACGATCAGCATTAAACGACGCTCGACGTAACTTAGATTCGAACATGGAAAGCAGTCTAGCAAGCGCGTCTGCGTCCACTGTAGGCATTAATCTTAATATGAATAAGATTGATCAAATTTGTAGGTCATTAAAATTAGTTCAACAGTTCGATGGAAACCCACATGTCCTTACAAGATTTTTAAAATTATGTGATGAACTAGTTGTCACTTTTGTAAGCCCAGCAGAAGGCAATGAACTTGCTAATCTTTCTCTGATTAATGGAATTTTAAATAAAATCACTGGCAGCGCGGCACGCACATTGGCCATACCAAGTGATTGGCAAGGCATTAGATCGGCTTTAGTAAACAGTTTTTCAGATCACAGAGACGAGTCTTCGTTATACACTGATTTATCATTGTAGCCACACTCCAGTATCTTAAGAGCTGCAATAAATTTGTAACATTATTACCCTAGTTTTTGCATAGCCACTTAAGGACCAATTTTAACTTTTAGGTTTTGTCTAACATTTCGTTCTCACACTTTTATCAATATTAGTTACAAATTTATTGCTGCTATGGACATGTGTTCAACAACCTCAAGTAGCGCGTCCTTTAAATAAAACGGGATCGCTACTTTTCTTGTAGAACGTAAGATTAGTAATAAGTTAGTCATAGTTTGGTCTTGGTCGAGAATAAACGTCTTACGAACTATCATGTGGAGTTATATTACAACACGCACCTTCACCTCACTACCTCTCTACAAACCTCCACAGTGGTGACCCCGACGACCACAACAACACCGACGACTCTGACAATTCCGTCGCTCTAAAACTACCAAAATTTAACATCAATATTTTCGCCAATCATCGTAAACACCTTGCTGCAACATGACGACCGAAGAACAGGGCCATGCCGTCATCATCGAAAAGGAAGCAGCTGGCATAGCACTCAACATGCGCATCCCACCATTCTGGCGAGACAAACCCAGGCTATGGTTCTTCAGCTTCGAAGCCGCCACTAACGAACTCAAGAAAAACCCGTCCCAACTAGCGCAGATGGTCATCGCCCAGCTTGAACGTCAGGATATCGAGCAAATCACTGACTTTCTGTACAATCCACCAGAAAATCAATACAAGGCTATCAAAGAACGTCTTATATCTTCATACGAAGAATCGGACAGCCGCCAATTTCAAAAACTACTATCAGAGATGGAACTAGGCGATCAAAGGCCTACCCAACTACTTCGGCGCATGAAAAACCTAGCCAGAGACAAGGTACCCGATTCAACCCTAAAGCTAATGTGGATCAACCATCTTCCACCTCACATTCGCTCCGTGCTCGCTGTCAGTGAATCTTTTACGACCAAAACTACACTCGAAGACCTGGCACTGCTCGCCGACAAAATGATGGAACAACAACCATCGTACGACGTCGCCGTTATGTCACCGTCAACCTCAACATGTCCAGCTACGCCACAAAGTGACACCCAATACCTAATAAACGAGGTAAGAAAATTGTCACTGGAAATCGCCGAGTTGAAAACATCATACAACAACAATTTTCGTCGCTATGCACGCTACCCATCACGCAGCCGCAGCCCATCGCAGTCTCGCACGTATCAACCAGACATGTCATCGCCTTACTGCTATTATCACCAACGGTTTGGCGCACGAGCCCGGAATTGCACAGCACCCTGCACATTCAAAACACAAAAACAGGAAAACTAAAAAGAACGTTGGCAACGGCGGAACCCAGCGCTTCAAATGACTCATACCGCCTATTCGTAACAGATAAGAAATCTAGACTAACCTTCTTGGTCGACACCGGCGCTAACATCTCGGTGATACCTGGAAGAAAAGGAGCAATTTCCACACCATTGCCTTTAAGCTATACGCCGCCAACAACACCGTGATACCTACTTACGGTAAAAAAACGATCGAACTAGACTTAAACCTACGACGTCCGTACAAGTGGAAGTTTATCGTCGCTGACGTAAGCAAACCTATACTTGGAGCAGACTTTTTAAAACACCACCAATTTATAGTCGACCTACGAAACCGAAGACTAATCGACGCACTATGGGCCCAAACAGTATTTGCCATCTCATAAATGGTTTTGACAAAAGTCGTAAATCCATAGATCCTTTTATAGTTTTATACCCTCAAAGGATGTAACTTTCGAATTTAAATATAAATTAAATAATTTAGTTTCATGTTTATAAAGTGAACCTCAAACATTGAGCATAAATATTTTCATGCCAATTAAATTACCGTTAAGGAAGTTCAACACAAAATTATTCGGATGTTTTCCATGGAAACATATTAGTGTAATACATCATTAGATAGATCAGAATGTAAACTTTGTATCCACGTTCAGTTTTGTAAAAAAAAATAATGACATCTATTTTTTTTATTTTTTTTTATTTAAGTAAAGAAAATTTCGATTTTGTTTATTTCAATTGGACTTTTCTATGTTGCCGAAAGCTGCCGGTGTCAAGTTAATCACTCTATTTGAGACCTTACCTATTCAGTAATACGAGGATCAAAAAAAAATTGCGCGTTTTTTGATTTCAAGGCAATATGTCAATCGGGGGCAAAAAAAATCTCGAAACTTATGTTCGGTTCTTCTCTTTTACTGTGATATATTATATTTGATGTCTAACTTGTCTTTTTTTTTCATTTCTATGATAGAAGCATACATTAACAAATAAATAGACTACAAGAATATTCACTTGGTACTTTCGATAGCGGTAATAAACCACAAGTATGATAAACTATATTGTTGAAGAAGTTCTATTTATCTGTTGCGGTAATTTATTACAACCAGTATCTACTGATTACACTATTTCGATGACAACTATCACAATCCTGCGGTTTTTGCACAAGGCACCAAAATATTGGTCCTTTATATACGCGTGTTTTCAGTATACTATTCATCAAAGTATTCAGATACTTCTTTTCGATAACAATTAACAGAAAAAAAACATGAGTGAATTCGTTTGTGTTCGACGCGATCTTTGTGATCAAATAATAAGAGGGAAGAGTACTTCAGACCTTAGACAATATTTGTTATACAATTACAATATTATTTGTTAAACATAGAAGAGTTACGAAGATTTCTCGGAATGATTAATTTCTATCGCGATCATATACCAAACGCCGCATCTATACAGGCACCACTAAATTCATATTTACACAACGTTAAGAAACGAGATAAAACTCAAATTCAATGGACAGAAGAGGCCACTCAAGCATTCCAAATCTGCAAGACTAGCCTCAGCAACGCGGCCCTGCTCGCGCATCCGCGCCACAGCGCACCGCTTGCACTATTCTGCGACGCCTCTGACAACGCAACAGGCTCAGTTTTACAGCAATTCGTGAATAAATCATGGCAACCACTGGGATACTACTCAAAGAAGTTCACCGATACACAGAAGAAATATTCTACCGACGATCGCGAATTTATAATATTAGCTATATACATGGCGATAAAACACTTTCGTAAAACATTCGAAGGAATAATATTAATAATGCTAATTTATTACTAATATACCAGGTACCTGCGTGACGAGATGTTTATTAGGTTATAGGCTCATTTTATACGAAATTAAACGCAATTTTCTTTTTATATCACTTTTCATGATTTATTTAATTACCACAAGGAGACTTAGATACCTTTAGTTGTGCGAATGAATGAGTGAGTACAGAGTAATGTACCGTATATTAAAACAACTTACACAGAGTAAGTGCATATAAACTTAGAATGGTTTTATATGCTTGTGTTATGTGTACCAGAATACGGATATACTACTTATACTACTTTTCTTTTGTAAATACGTACTTTGTTATGCATTGCCATAGCTTAAATAAGTAACGATCCCAATTTTAAGAACTATAATAAATTTGTAACATTATTACCGTTATTTATAGCCACTTGTGCATCAACTCATGGTTGACATTCTAAGATTTTGTTTTTGCTCTCACACTTATATAATTATTGTATTAGTTAAGAATTGCTGTCAATAAATAACATGGGTTAGACACTTTCGAGTAGTGCGCCCCTTAAACACAACGTGATCGTTACCTATCCTGTAGAATGTAAGATTAGAATTAATTTAGTCTTAGTTTGGTCTTGGTTGAGAATAAACGCCTTGATTTAAAAGTATTAAGTATTTTTAATTCGTCCCCGGCCTGGCAAAAATCAGACTACTTGTAAAAAATAGAAACACCTAGACACAGTAAAAACATTTGTATGAAGAAAATAAACATCCCACAAATGATTATCCCACGCGTGGATCGAACCCGACCTCTTGATTGGCAGTCCGTTACGCGTACCCCTAGATCACCAAGCCCGTACCTACTAACATTGGTATCACTTATATTATCAGTGACTATGTTCACAATTTATAACAATTTCTTGGTGGTTGAATGGTTTTTCACCAGTGTGTGCGCGACGATGTCTTAAAAGACTACTATTATCAGCAAATCCTTTTCCACAAGTATCACACTTGAATGGTTTTTCACTAGTGTGTGTGCGATTATGAGTTGATAAATTAGCTTTATGTGCAAACCCTTTTCCACATATGTCACACTTGAATGGTTTTTCTCCAGCATGTGTGCGAATATGATGTTTTAAATGAGTGCCTCGACTAAAGCCTTTCCCGCAATCGACACACTTGTATGGTTTTTCCCCAGTGTGCGTGCGATTATGCAGATATAAACTAGTCTTGTGACTGAAACTTTTTTCACATATGTCACACTTGAATGGTTTTTCACCAGTGTGTGCGGGAATATGTCTCAAAAGATTACTATTATCAGCAAATCCTTTTCCACAAGTATAACACTTGAATGGTTTTTCTCCAGTGTGCGTGCGATTATGCGTAACTAAAGAAGTCTTTGTACGAAAACTTTTTCCACATATGTGACACTTGAATGGTTTTTCTCCAGTATGCGTGCGAATATGATTTAATAAAATACCACTTTGTGTAAACCCTTTCCCACATTTGTCACACTTAAATGGTTTTTCTCCAGTATGTGTGCGAATATGACGTTTTAAATGAGCGCCTCGACTAAAACCTTTCCCGCAATCGCCACACTTGTATGGTTTTTCACCAGTGTGCGTGCGATTATGAAGATATAAATTAGTCTTGTGACTGAAACATTTTTCACATATGTCACACTTGAATGGTTTGTCACCAGTGCGTGTGTAAATTATATTAAACGCATCGCTCTCGCGGCTACAGTGTGCCTCACTTGACATTTGTTCTGTCTTCTTAAATTCCTGTAAAGTATTTGCTTTAACTATTAGTTGTTGTGGTTGATTGTTTAAACTAGTACTTGTAGAAGTATCTTCCAGATCATCTGATGTCAGTTTCTCAGTGACAGCAGCATCTGAAACAATACAACTATTAGCTGACAGTGGTACCCATTCCACTGGCGTCATTTAACCTACCTTAACTTAGACATAAATATTATATAAATATACAAGCTGATATTATTATGAAAAGACAAACCACAACAAAAACTAAGTTCAATCGATACTAATATTATAAAGCCGAAGAATTTGTTTGTTTGAACGCGCGAATCTCAGGAACTACTGGTCCGATTTGAAAAATTCTTTTTGAGTTGGATAGTATATTAATCAAGGAAAGCTATAATACATCACGCTGTGACCAATATGACCGAAGCAGAAATGAAAAATGTAAAATAGGAAAAGTTTCCAAAATTCCACAAATGCCAGGTCGTGGGCAACAGCAAGTTGATACTAAAATTAAATGACTAAAAAAACGTTGAATCGAAATTTAAGTAGAACATAAAATATGAACTACAATCGAAACAGAAATCGAAGGCAAAATTATTGAAACTAGTATAGTATTCATATTGTAAGATAATTGGCATTGTTCATATTTTTTTTAAACTCTTAACTCAAAAACCATTTCGGGGAATAGAGTTTCTGATCAGGATTCATTAGTTTTTTTCGGAAAACTTGCTATATTAACGATTATTTTTCCAAAAAAGCAAATGATCTCTATTTGCCCTTGAAATGAAGGAATTAAAATATTAAGGCGTTCTGAGAGATATACTACTCTGTGGTGGAATTGAAATTGGTCTATTATATCAACTTGGCAACTTTGAAAAGATGTATTGCAATCTGTCTTAACCAGTCGCGCGCCCGAGTCGCGCGATCGAAATAAGGTCTAGCGCCACGGCAACAATGGTTGCCAGGACGAATGGTTGTCTATCAGGAAAAGTCAATACACAGATTGCGTACAACGATGACGTCACAACATTTAAAATAATATCTTTAAGATATTTTTTTAATTCTATACATATAGTGAATATTTCAATAATATTGAAATTAGTTGCTTAAAATAGTATATATTTTCTAAAAAAATATAAAAACAGCAGGTCAAAAATTATTAACAATGCCAATTGATATTAATTCAATATTGCAACTATTCTTTCTGTCAAAATAGAAATAATTCCGCTCAGTATAGAATATAGATACTTAATTATTCCAACTTCTTTGATTAGGATTAGGCTAGATTTTCTATATACCTCAGTGGGTATGGAATTTAATAATCAAGAATGTACATTACATTTAATATTTCACAAGTAATTATATCTAAAATAATTCATTTTAACCCAAAAATCACAAAAGCGCTTGTGTCTTCCTCTATGCCTTACATATATAACATACACCAACGAGAATATCATTTATTTAACAATCTACTGAAGGAAAGGCTTATATTAGTTCAGTATGTATCAGTGATCAGATTTTCAACCGTGTTTCTTAGTTTTTGAACTAACTAAATTATTTGAAATACGAATATTTTGCTAAACAACAACACGTCAATGTTAACTAAACTTCCTTTTTATAAAAACAGTGTATTATAGAATAACAATTTATATTAATATAATTTTATTTTAGTGCAGTCAAGTTATTGACGCACAATTATTATTGAAGTGAGACTTGTGTAGTATGTTTATATTGTGCTTAAATCTAGACATACCTTTATGTAAACTGTTCAAGTCCAATCGGTGTAACACAATCTTAACAGTTTTGCTACATAAATCATGAAGATTTACTGATGAGATGCTGTGATTAGATTTAGAAATATCACTCTCTAGAGGATCATGTTCTAAACAAGAATTATCTGAAGCTGAGTCAGTTTGTACTTCTGTAGTCTGGATGCTGTAATCTAACTCATCATCATCTGAACTTACATGTTCACATTTCATATGTTCTTGTTTTATTAACAGATTGCATATTCCTTGATCTTCATCATTTGGGATGCTGTCATCATCTTCTAAAGTGACATCTTCACATTTGATATGTTGTTGCTGTATTAATTGAGTGCACATTCCTTGTTCTACAATATTATCTTCCAGATCTGTAAGATAGTTTCATTAAATGAAGTGCAAACAAGAAGCAGCTGGTTCAGCTTGAAGATGAAACAAACACTACACTATACCTCCAACATGTTCCTCATCTAGTTGGTCACCTGTCGTTTGTGAAGGTTCAGGTTTAGGTTGCAGTTCCCTGTGAATCACCGCGCCCAAACTCACAGGCGTGAGTGGCACTTTACATAGATTTCTCAAAACTCGTATTGGCTTTACGTCAAACTGAAACATAAACCTGTATTATGAACCTGCTCCTATATTTATATATTCACCACAGATACATCCGTATAGAGGGACACAGTTAACAGTTAGATCTTACAATAAACATTAATATTAATAAATTTTAATATAAATAGTATAAATATTAATACTAATAAATAAATAATCTAATAAATAAATAAATACATCATCATTGTCCAACAAGTGAGTGAACAGCTCCTCACTGTGAAGACAGGCACTCCTCAGCTGGAGACAGTTGCGAAGTCTCGCGCAGCACACGTAGCACGCATCTACTGGTCGTCTGTCTCTTGTTTCTAACTGACAACAATAATAAATATATCTGGTATGGGAACAACGTAAAATATAACAAACTTGTTACAAGTACACTTACCAACTTGCCAGTCAGTAACTCGTATATTTCTTGTAATTCAGTGTTAACTAGACAATGCATACGCACATCTTTGATTAAACAAATTCTACATATTGATAACTTCTCCATTATTTATCATAAAATTACAAAATTGTAATTTAAAAGGTTACATTTTACAAACTAAAAGCAAAGAGGTTATGTGCACAGACTACAATGCACTGTGGTTATGTGCGTGCTCTATGGTCTGTGAGACCCAAGAATATAAAATCTTTGGACCCAAGGTCAACCATAGACCTATAGATTTAGTTAGTAGGTATCATATATAAAAGGCATTTAGATGAATTAAAATAAATAGAATTGAATTTTTAATTTTAATTGAATTTTTTTTATTTAATTGAAGATTTAATAAATCAAATTATGGTGGAAAAAGTGAATTGCCGCAAGCGGGACTTGAACCCACGACCTCGGAATACCGTGCCGAAGCTCTTCCAACTGAGCTTATTGCGGTCGTACCTGCAACATCTCAAATTAACCACCACATTTGTCACTCGAATGAGTTTATATATTTTTACGTACAACGCCATCTATCAAGATTGCTTTAAAACATCTTGACCAACACTTTAGTATTCTTTACAGAATACGAATCGGTTGAAATAATGACGCGACGTTCATTACTAAAGTAACTTATTAATTTTGCAATTGACATGCTATGCTTTTTACTTAATAAATCAAGAGGTTCAAGTCCCGCTTGCGGCAATTCACTTTTTCCACCATAATTTGATTTATTAACTAAAAAGCATAGCATGTCAATTGCAAAATTAATAAATTACTTTAGTAATGAACGTCGCGTCATTATTTCAACCCATTCGTATTCTGTAAAGAATACTAAAGTGTTGGTCAAGATGTTGTAAAGCAATCTTGATAGATGACGTTGTACGTAAAAATAAATAAACTCATTCGAGTGACAAATGTGGTGGTTAATTTGAGATGTTGCAGGTACGACCGCAATAACCTCAGTTGGAAGAGCTTCGGAACGGTATTCCGAGGTCGTGGGTTCAAGTCCCGCTTGCGGCAATTCACTTTTTCGACCATAATTTGATTTATTAAGTAAAAAGCATAGCATGTCAATTGCAAAATTAATAAATTACTTTAGTTGAAGATGTTTGCAATCCATGATTTCTAATCCCTTTTATTTCAAATCTAAATTTCCCCTAGTTTTTCAAATGAGACAGGCTCTTTATGAATGCCATGTCTTTATCACCCTTGTCGTTTTAGCGTGGATCCCTGGTCACTCAGGAATATCCGGTAATGAATCGGTTGACTCTTGTGCTAAATCTGCATCCCAAATAGGTTCATTAGAGCATTTCAAAGTTTTTTCTCATGATTTGTGCTTACTACCTAAATCTACGCTCCAGAAATCCTGAAATCGGTATTGGGTGTCAATTAAACAAACAAAAGCCAAGTACTATGGTGATGTCCAATCCAAGATACCTGCAAAGCCATGGTTTATTAAATTTCGTAAGGGTAGCAAGCGCATGATTTATTTCCTAACAATATCCCGCGTCCTGTCTCCTTTATATTTCTCTTTGCCAATTATATTAAGAAACTAGCAGTGCCCGCGACTTCGTCCGCGTAGAATTTAGAAACGAAAAATTAAATGAACTAACAATAACGCCATTTTACAGCTAATTAATAAATCGTCCGTTTGGTTTTTTTTTCTTGCACAATTCTAAAGAAGTAACACACATGGCCCCAATGTCATTTTAGTAAATGATATCTCAGAGTTTTACCTTTTTAAGGCTTCGTACAAACCCTTATAGTCTCACTACGGTGTCCGTTTGTCTGTCTATCCGCCCGTAAAACTTTTTTTTACTCGGCAACGGCTGAAGGTATCAATTTGAAACTTATACCAAATGTAGATCTATGCGGTCCCTGCTGCAAAAGATACAATCAATAATTTAGATCTACGCATTCAGAAGATATAACCGAAATACAGTCATTTTTGAGTATTTTCAACTTCAGCACCGATACGTACGTCGGGATTTGAGCAGCGTAACGACCATACGCCGACGCCGATGCCGACGCCTATAAAAACCAACTCAGCACCGATACGTACGTCGGGATTTGAGCAGCGTAACGACCATACGCCGACGCCGATGCCTATAAAAACCAACTCAGCACCGATACGTCGGGATTTGAGCCACGTAACGATTATACGCCGATGCCGATGCCAACGCCGACGCCGATGCCTATAAACACCCACTCAGCACCGATACGTCGGGATTTGAGCAGCTTAACGACCATACGCCGACGCCGATGCCGGTGCCAACGCCGATGCCGACGCTTATAAACACCCACTCTGCACCGATACGTCGGGATTTGAGCAGCGTAACGACCATACGCCGACGCCAACGCAAACGCCGATGCCGACGCCGACGCCTATAAACACCCACTCAGCACCGATACGTACGTCGGGATTTGAGCAGCGTAAAGACGATACGCGGACGCCGATGCCGATGCCGACGCCTATAAAAACCAACTCAGCACCGATACGTCGGGATTTGAGCAGCGTAACGACCATAGGCCGACGCCAACGTCGATGCCGACGCCGACGCCTATAAAAACCAACTCAGCACCGATACGTCGGGATTTGAGCAGCGTAACGACCATACGCCGACGCCGACGCTTATAAAACCCAACTCAGCACCGATACGTCGGGATTTGAGCAGTGTAACGACCATACGCCGACGACGACGCCAACGCCTATAAAGACCAACTCAACACCGATACGTCGGGGATTGCGCAGCGTAACGACCTGTAAGCTACATTATTAGAAAGTTTCATGAAAATCCATCCAGCAGTCTTTACGTGAAAGAACCACAAACATCCTTACGTTCATGCATCCAACATTAACCAAACATCAAAACATTGGAGTATGGATAGATGACCGAGGAAACGTTCGCGTTGCTCAGCCAACAGTTTAAGTATTTTATTTCGCCGCGCGTAATTCTTTTTTCGTCATATCTCCTAGGTAATTCATTTAAATTGTATGCTGTAAAAAGCAGTTATATTCTATACTAGCTGTTGCCCTCGACTCCGTTCGCGTAGAATTTAGGAAATTTTCCCCGTTTTTGCAACATTTTTAACTACTGCTTGAGTGAGAGTATTATAAACGTAAGAGTTAACAAATATAATCAGAATGAACGAACTGCTAAGCTATCAGGAGTTACACGTGTTATTGTGAGTCAACCATAAAATATAGATATGTGCTGTTCCGGGATATTTTTTAGACAATTTTATGTAAAATATTTCCGTCATACATGATTTCTATGTAACTTTAACCATTAAGGCTGCACACGCGACGGAAGCTTAAAAAATGGAGCACCTTTTCCCGTTTTCCCAACATTTCCCTTCACTACTCTGCTCCTATTGATTGTAGCGTGATGAAAAGTATACTATAACCTGCCCAGGAGTATGAAGAATATTTGTACCAAGTTTCATTAAAATCCGTCGAGTAGTTTTTGTTTCTATAAGGAACATACAGACGGACAGACAGACAAAAATTTTACTGATTGCATTTTTGGCATCAGTATCGATCACTAATCACCCCCTGATAGTTATTTTGAAAATATATTTCATGTACAGAATTGACCTCTCTACAGATCTTAATATATATAAATCTCGTGTCACAATGTTTGTCCTCAATGGACTCCTAAACCACTTAACCGATTATAATAAAATTAGCACACCATGTGCAGTTCGATCCAACTTGAGAGATAGGATAGTTTAAATCTCAAATTATAGTCGCAATTTTAATTTATTGCAAATTATTTGTCTACCCCTGTCATTTGTATGGCAAAACAACGTTTGCCGAGTCAGCTAGTTTATTATAAGTATAGATATAAAATTTAATTGTAATAAATAGACATAGTATTGAGAATAAGTATTATGTTTCATTCATATTTATGTATTTAATTTCTATATTATTTGTACATATTTAGAATTACTTATTTGTTATCACATAATTTTATCTATTTGTAGGCTCAGCATAAAGGAAATAGGTTTTAAAAGAATAGCAAAGTGTTTGTAACCAATTTGAAAGTAGATTCGAGATTAGTTCCTGGTTTAGATTTTATTACGTTGCAACTACCCACTATCTACTTGATACACTACTTGCTGTGTGGGGACATCAAGTTGCTTTAAATACGATAGGTGAACTTGGCTGGGGCCCAGCATTATTCGAGAATCGTGCGCACATCACGGCGTGTTAGTCGGTATTGAGCTGCGGGCGTATTATGAGCTTTTTAAAAATCATGCAAGTTCCAGGCCGGCCGTACACTGCCTGGCTAAATTACATATTATGGCAGATATAAAACATTTAGTTGAAAATTTTTAGTTAGTACTTAAACTTTTAGTTGTACCTTCTCTATAAAGATATTAATCTATGACTGGTTTAGCGAACTGACTGGCTGGGAGTTATGTACATATTCCGAATTTGGCAGGCAGTTCAATTCACGGCGTAAGCTGCCTGGAAATAAGAGCTCATAATACGACAGCATGGTCGTTACGCTGCCCAATTCCTGACGTAGCGGTGTTGAGTTGGTCTCTATCGGTGTCGGTGTCGTCGCTAGTCGTGTTTTATAATCTAGGTAGTATTCAATATCCTACGAAAGTGATTGAGTGAAGTGTGTCTTTGTGAGGAAGTAGAAGGTTGTTGAGACGTTGTATGTGAGATGATGTTGATGTGAGTCCTTGAGTCTTCTATTGGATGGTGTAAGGTGCCAGCAGGGGGAGGCTATGGAGGCTGGCCGGGGATCTGTATCCCCATTTTGTAGTGTTAGAGTATGATAGATTGAGGTATAAATATCGGTAAGACAGTTGTTACGGTATGAGCTCGGATTCCTGTTAAGGCCTCTGGTCTATTCTCCGATATATTAATTTTCCCAGGAATAATCAGTCGTCAGTTTGTTACTTAGCTTTTTCATTTGTTTTGACCAAATATTTTTACTATACGAGTACCTATACTACTAATAATTTTAATTGTTCCTGCAGTATCTTTCTTTTTTCTAAAATGTGTTGCGGAAAGTCTTCTTTGATGTGATAATTGGTACTTTTTACTATTTTTCTTTGCTTGAAAATTTTCTGCCAGTGACTGTAAAATTGAAGAACGAGCGGATGTCCTGGTATGGGCATGTCATGAGACGAGAGGACAGTAATGTCGTTAGGAGAGTTCTGAGTATGAATGTGGAAGGAAAAAAGTCTAGAGGAAGACCTAAGAAAAGATGGATGGACTGTGTGAAAGAGGACATGAAAGAAAGAGAAGTTGACACAGACATGACGGCTAATAGAAGACTGTGGAAGAAAAAGACATGTTGCGCCGACCCCAAATAATGGGATAAGGGCAGGAGGATGATGATGCTTGAAAACTTTTACTTTTGTGCCTAGTGTTGCAAACGTTACAGTAATGGGCCGAGGGCTTTCTCCTTTCTCCTTTCTTCCTTATTCTTCTTAGTTCTTATAAGTCTCTATTCTCCAGCTCCATAGCAAAATAGTGTTTTGTTATGAAACTTAGTATATTTTTCTCTAACTCATCATAAGAAGTCTCGGTCTCAGTCAAGCCATAAATTACAATGTTTCTCTGTCTTAACTGTTTCTCTAAGAAGTACATATAATCTTTTTTCTTGGTTTTCTATCTTTTCGTTAATGTTACCAAGCTTTTCATCCATTAATTTAAATTTTTCTTCTAATTAGGAATTTATGTAACGTACTTGTTTAGTAACTTTTTCAGCTGTTTGAACGATAGTTGATTTTTGTTCATCAAGTTTTTTTGTTATTTTTATTTTATTTTATTTTATTAGGGTAGCTTACAGCATCTTAAACAAACTAGGAAACTAAAATTACAACTAAAAAGCTAATGATAAGCTACCACATACAGGTGACTAAATACAGCACAGCGTTAAGAGTTTAGGCAAATAGGAAAGTACAAAAAGAAACAACTACTACGTTATACCTATACGATAGATAACAATATAAATATTACAAGTTATAACAAAACCAAAAAACCTTATATAATAAGCTGCTAAGGGCGACGTGAGTATAATCTCACCAGTGAATCCCGTACACTGCTTAAACTGCCGTGAAACAGATCTAAATCAATATTATTAAGGTTATTGAAACCGTTAATGGCCTTTTAAGAAGCATATTTTTGAGTTCATCCATGATTATTAAGATATTACTTTACGATCACAGTTCACAATTATGAAATGTGTCCTCTATTGATTGATGTGGTAACTAGTACACGGCAGATATCCTGGACCAGCTACAAGCTAAGAGTTGTTTAATGAATATCCTAGATGGCGTCACAGACGAGATCGATTATTTCGTACAATTACATGAACATCGGCAACAAATTTTTAAGCGCAAACAATGTCACTATGTGGGTATATTTTTATTAGCCAAATATCATTATTTTTATTTGTGATACACTTCTCACTCATATTTAACCGTCGTAATAAAACATAAAAACATTGCCGTGTTCTCACTGCACAATACTGCACATTTATTATTTTATCACTATTGTACTTTATTGTTTGTTTGGTTTAAGTTTTTTATATAATTAGATAAAGTAACTATTTTGTACGAGTACTGTAACATTTATAATAGAATCATAGCTATATATAAGTATAATTGATTTCACTATGTATCTAGAAACCTAAGTTACTTTGTGGAAGAGAATATTAAATAAATAAATAAAATATATTGTCACTACTTCACTTTTTTGAGTACTATTCACATTATTTCTATTTTTAATTTTGATTCGTTTACGTACTAGATGTAAGCACAGTAGCGCCCTCTCTCACCACTATATTACTTAATTTTAAATGCTAATTTAAAACGGCTTTATGTTTAATTAACATTGAAGACATGCAAATAATAAAAAAACAGTAAGTATTACCATTAATTACATCATCATTCTCCTGCCCTTATTCCAATATTTGTGTTTGGCGCAACATGTCAACATTTCCATACTCTTCTGTCAGCCGTCATATCCATGTTAACTCGCTGCAAAAAAGCCCGTGCAGGGATGGGGCAGCTCGCGGGCTGAGGTAGTTTGAAGGCCCATCGCTGAAGCCAAGGCTGCCCTTCAAACCACCTTAGCACGCCGAAGCAGCAGCGGTGAGGCTTTAAATCATCTGTAACGAGATAAGCTCGTGTGGGCCCGCCCAAAGCGAGTAGCGACGGAGCCGTGACAGAAACTTTTTCGGAGCCGTAAAAGTATAGAGGGCTTGCTGCAGGATGATTTTAATAGTGTACTTAAATGGGCTCATGATATGTAATGGAATTATATTAAATTTGACAAAAACAAAATGTCTTCCGATAAATGTAAACAAAATAAATGTAAACAAAATGGACTACCGATCATGAGGTCTCGGGTTCGATTCCCGGTCCGGTGGTCCCGGTGATGTTTTTAATTGTCATACAAATGTTTGTACTGCGTCTGTGTGTTTACTATGTATTATAAGTATGTATTTACAAAAGAAAAGTAGTTTATGTATTATATCCGTATTCTGGTACCCATAACACAAGCATATAAGCTTAGCTTGGGACCAGAGGACGTTATGTGAAATGTCCATGAATATTTATATTTATTTACAGTGTAAACTCTTTATAACGTTATCCTTTATAACGATAAACTCCCTATAACGTTGGAGTGAGCCCAAGTTGGTTGGTTTGCGTTAAAACTCACATATTGAAACACTTTATAGCGATACGCCATTCTCTATTACGAAGAAATGTGTTCATATTTGTAGACAGTAAATATTTATTATCGGTATTATTGTTTATGTTATGTTATCAGGTAACAAAAGACTTTGAAGCTCCGAAACATCCGAGGTCGGTCTAGCTTTTGTTATCCTTAATTGCCTTGTACACGTGCAGTATGACGCATTGTTTTCTCGGAAGTGATGGTCTTCGACCAAGCATACTGGGTACCTATCGTATTATCAGTCGTAAACCTACTTTGAAACTGTTAACATGGCCAGTAAACGGAAAGCGATTAGTGTTGACGAAAAAATTTGTGTGATACGTGCGATTGAAAAGGGAGAAAAGAAAAGTGACGTTGGAAGGCGTTTTGAACTAAGTCAATCTACTGTTGCTACCATTTGGAAAAACCAAAAAACAATTCAACAGGCGGCGCTGGAAGGAAACTTGTCTAAAAAATTAAGAAAGCCAAAATTCGAAGACTTAGATCAGGCAATGTTGTCGTGGTTTAACAATCAGCGCCAGAATAATGTACCCATCTCGGGGCCAATTGTAAAAGCTAAGGCTGAAAAGTTTGCCAACCAACTTGGCATAATTGACTTTAAAGCATCTGAAGGTTGGCTCGGAAAATTTAAGCACCGTCATCAAATTACGTACGGTAAAATGAACGGAGAGGCGCGGGATGTCGATATGAATGTGACTAACAATTGGATTAGTACAGTGTGGCCTAATTTAAAGATGAAATACTCACCAGAAGACATTTTTAATGCAGATGAAACTGGCCTTTTTTTCAAGTTGACTCCCGACAAAACTTTAAAATTCAAAAGGGAAAAATGTGTTGGAGGAAAACTGTCTAAAGAGCGCATTACAGTTCTAGTGGCTGCCAATATGAGTGGCACAGAAAAAAGAAAGCTTTTAGTTATAGGCAAATCGAAAAACCCTCGGTGTTTCAAGAACATAAAACAGTTGCCAGTTACGTACAAAGCAAACAAGTCAGCTTGGATGACATCGCAGATTTTTGAAGAGGAAGTGAGAAAATGGGATGCTGAATTAAAATCACGGAAAATCTTGCTTCTAGTAGACAATTGTCCTGCTCACCCAATCATATCTAATCTTCGAAACATAGAGTTAGCATTTTTCCCAGCTAATACAACCAGTATTTTACAACCAATGGATCAGAGTGTAATTAAATCCCTAAAGGGCCACTATAGACGGAAAATGTTGATGGATATGATAGAAACTGACGGCTAGGTCTCGATCAACATGCTACAAGCAGTGAACTTCATATCAAAAGCCTGGCAAGAGGTAACAGCGGCCACTATCCAACATTCTTTTCGACATGCTGGATTATGTAGTAGCCAAGAAACGAACCAATTTAACAGTGAAGACAATCTACCACTGAGTGAATGGATAAGCCAGTTCAACGTACCAAACAATTTTAACGAAGATCTACAATCGTACGAAAATATAGATGAGGATGTAGCCACAACTGGTACACTTACAGATGAACAAATTGTTGATTTAGTGTCAAAAAGTCAGGAAACACCCGATAATCAAGATGAAGAAGACGATCAAGTGGACAAAGCCGAATCACCACCAACAATTCAACAAGCCCTAGATGCCGCTAAGTTGGTAGAAAATTTTTTGTTGTTTAATCAAGACGATTCCACCACATATCTAGATATGAATAGGATACATAAAATAATACAAAACAAGTACTGGCATAGCAAAAAACGTCAGACGAAATTATCAGACTATATGTGTAAACAATAATTTATATGTATAAGCATTTATTATCTAAGACGTACATACAATTAAAAATTCTTGTATTAAAAATTCTTATTAATTTGGTTTTTTTTTGTTCACTCCATATAACGATAACTCTATAACTGTAGCATGTTGATCGAGACCTTGCCGTCAGTTTCTATCATATCCATCAACATTTTCCGTCTATAGTGGCCCTTTAGGGATTTAACGATAACTCTATAACGACAAAAAATGCTCAGTCCCTCGAGTTTCGTTATAAAGAGTTTACACTGTATTTATTATTGTCTTATTATTAAGTCACCATATAAAAGTGTACCAATAGAAAGCATAGCCATTATAGGTCATACTCGTACATATGAGTGTCTTCATGCGGATTTTCTCAACTGTCACTGTGAGAATCTTGAAATTGTAAATAGTTATAAGTACTTGGGTGTTACAGTGGATTGTGACTTTAGCTGGAAAAAGCACGTTGAAAAGGTGTGTAATAGGTTAAGATCTATACTATGTAAATTAAAAGCTATAAAAAAAAAATTTGGATTTTAAAACCATGCATATGTTGTATCATGCCGTTGCTGATGCGCTATTGAGTTACGGCTTAAGCGCGTATGGCCGTACGTTTCCAACATATTTGAACAATATAATGAGCTTGCAAACTAGATTAATTAAATTGCTTGTAAGTAAACAGAAAAAGAACAACTGTAATGGTAATTATAGCTTACTATACAAAAAATGTAATATTTTGCCAGTCCATGTTAAAACCAAGTATCAGACATGTGTAGAACAGCATCAGATTGATAAATTTAAGAAAGTAGCTATGTATAAAACTCATCTTAGAAATAAAAATAAAAAAATGTATGAACCGATCATGTCAAATTATTTTGGTGAAAGAACAAGAGGGTATCTGGTGCCAAGGTACTTCAATAAAATATTGTTAAAGTTTAACTGTGACAATATTAAAATAAAGATTTAAGAAAAAGTTGAGGGCCTTGTTACTAGATGCTTTTGATGCTAAATGTAATTAATTCAGAGTCAAGATGTTTAGAATATAAATTTAATTATCTAGTATATATACATAGATTATAGATGCATGCCTCCTCGCATGTTACACGCTTGCTTGAATGTTGCATGCTTGTTTGCATGTTGCATGCCTCCTTGCATGTTACACGCTTGCTTGAATGTTGCATGCTTGTTTGCATGATGTAAATCCTCTGTACGATGATCCTCTATATGATGGATCGCTTCGGTCAGGTTAAAGGAAACAAAATATTTTTATTTGAAACAAAAAAATTCATTGATGTTTCGAATTATAAATAAGTCGGAATTTTTGTTATTCGGTCTATTGAATTTCGGTATTTTAAGAATGATGAACGTTAGGAATTTTGAACCATTGTGAATTATGAAAATCTTTGCATGGTTTGAAACAAGTTTTACTAATATGATTTCTTAAAACATTCTTATCACTGAAAGCTTTCACACACGTGTTACATTAAAATTGTTTCTCGACAGTATGCTTCAGATTATGATCTAATAACCGAATCTCCCGAACAAAACCTTTCCCACATATATCACGCTTGAATGGTTTTTCTCCAGTGTGTGTACGATTATGAGTTATTAAATTACAATTTTGTGCAAACCCTTTTCCACAAATGTCACACTTGTAGGGTTTTTCTCCAGTATGTGTGCGAATATGAGTTATTAAATAAGTTTTTTGTCTAAACCCTTTACCACATATGTCACACTTGAATGGTTTTTCATCAGTGTGTATCCGAATATGAGTTATTAAATTACCTTGATGTCGAAACCGTTTTCCACATATGTTACACTTGAATGGTTTTTCTCCAGTATGTGTGTGAATATGAGGTAATAATTCACATTTTCGTCCAGCCTTTTCCACATATGTCACACTTGAACGATTTTTCACCAGTATGTGTGCGAAAATGAGTTAATAAATTACTATTTTGTGCAAACCCTTTTCCACAAATGTCACACTTGTAGGGTTTTTCTCCAGTATGTGTGCGAATATGAGTTATTAAATAAGTTTTTTGTCTAAACCCTTTACCACATATGTCACACTTGAATGGTTTTTCTCCAGTGTGTGTACGATTATGGGTTATTAAAGTACCATTTTGTGCAAATCCTTTTCCACAAATGTCACACTCACTTGAATGGTTTTTCTCCAGTGTGTGTACGATTATGAGTTATTAAAGTACTATTTTGTGAAAACCTTTTTCCACAAATGTCACACTTGTAGGGTTTTTCTGTTGTATGTGTGCGAATATGAGTTTTTAAATGAATTTTTTGTCTAAAACCTTTATCACATATGTCACACTTGAATGGTTTATCATCAGTGTGTATCCGAATATGAGTTATTAAATTACCTTGATGTCGAAACCGTTTTCCACATATGTTACACTTGAATGGTTTTTCTCCAGTATGTGTGTGAATATGAGGTAATAATTCAGATTTTCGTCCAAAGCCTTTTCCACATATGTCACACTTGAACGATTTTTCACCAGTATGTGTGCGAAAATGAGTTATTAAATTACTATTTTGTGAAAATCCTTTTCCACAAATGTCACACTTGTAGGGTTTTTCTCCAGTATGTGTGCGAATATGAGTTCTTAAATGAATTTTTTGTCTAAACCCTTTACCACATATGTCACACTTGAATGGTTTTACATCAGTGTGTAACCGAATATGACTTATTAAATGAATTTTTTGTCTAAACCCTTTACCACATATGTCACACTTGAATGGTTTTACATCAGTGTGTAACCGAATATGAGTTATTAAATTACATTTATGTCGAAACCATTTTCCACATATGTTACACTTGAATGGTTTTTCTCCAGTATGTGTGCGAATATGAGGTAATATTTCATATTTTTGTCCATAGCCTTTTCCACATATGTCACATTTGAACGATTTTTCACCAGTATGTGTACGATTATGAGTTAATAGATTACCATTTCGTGCAAACCTTTTTCCACAAATGTCACACTTGTAGGGTTTTTCTCCAGTGTGTGTACGATAATGAGTTACTAGATGACCATTTCGTTCAAACCCTTTTCCACAAATGTCACACTTGTAGCGTTTTTCTCCAGTATGTGTGCGAATATGAGTTAATAATTCAAATTTTTTGCTAAGCTCTTTACCACGTATGTCACACTTGAATGGTTTTGCTCCAGTATGTGTGCGAATATGACGTTTTAAATATGTGCGTGTACTAAATCTTTTGCCGCAATCGCCACACTTGAATGGTTTGTCACCAATGTGTGTGTGAATTATATTAAAGGCATCGCTGTCGCGGCTAGAGTGAGCCTCACTTGACATTTGTTCTGTTTTCTTAAATTCCTGTAAAGTATTTGCTTTAACTATTAGTTGTTGTGGTTGATTGTTTAAACTAGTACTTGTAGAAGTATCTTCCAGATCATCTGATGTCAGTTTCTCAGTGACAGCAGCATCTGAAACAATACAACTATTACCTTACAATGGTACCAATTCCACTGGCATCATTTATCCTACTTTAACTTAGACATAAATATTATACATATCGTGGGAGACTTGATTAAAGTAGTTTAATTAAGGGCCTACATCAATATTATTCAATATCATCGCCGACACGTACATATTAACACAGCCAGTAGGCACAGAAAATGAAGAATTAGGGATACTTTTCCTATTTACTCAAAATCTACTAAATATATTTTAATTCTGATTTACGTGTTTCTATATATAATAGTTACTTATGTTTTTAAAGTTATTTCATTAGTTAATAGGCGATAATAGACCGACAAATGAAAAAAATAAAAAATTAGAGAGGTTGTTTCGCTAAGATTTTCTATCGAGAAAACTTTTTCAATCGCGTTTCTGAGTTTATGCGATCCTAGATCATATATTGAAAAAACATATACTTAAAAATTAGAGCTCTAGCCATTCAATCTAAAGAAACAATGAAAACTTCGTACATAGAAAAATGCACGAAGCTATTTTGGTATCCTCTTAAGGATTTTTAGTTTTAACTTAGCTTCCAAGATTATGAAGCAAGTCCTCAAATTGTGCCAATGGTGAGTAATTTGTTTACTTAGTGTAGTTAGTGATGAGCTTGAAATGGTGACCCGTTGAATATTTTATATAATATTTTTTATTATATTAGGATCCTTCCAAACCTCATAGTTACGGATCTCACTCATCATAGTCAATAGTGTTGTATTTATCGTAGTTACGAGTAGTTTGTCCAGTATTACAAGGTCTTTAGATAGATTACTGCCCTGGCTGTAAATACAGATAATGTCTATGATGTTCATCAGAATCGAAGAAATATCCGAATTGGGATCGATAAACCCTATAACACTGTAAATAATAGTAAAAAGTTTTAGTTGATTGCGAACAACAATATAGTGTGGCTTTATTACCATCCAACACTTCGTTTTTAAGTGTTAGGTTTTCATTACATAAAGTTGGTACATAAGTTTAAAAATAAAAGTATTGAAGAAAAGTAAAAATTTAATCTCCGCCGTGTGATAATGTTTATTGAACTTTGTTATTTGTGATTAGCAAATAAAACTTAAGAAATTTTCACCTAGATAAGAGGTAGTGAGAAGAAAATCTAAGTCATGGATGGACATGTACAAGATAAACTTGTGATAGAAAGAGATAGACGATGTATGCTTTAGAAAATCTAACGGTGTAGAGAACAAGTTAAAATTTCAAAACCTTTGCAGCGAAGGAAAGTTTAAGATATCTATAAACATGCCAGTCGTTTCAAAGGCAACATGTATTTGTGTTATGGCAACCATAGACTTACGATATAGATCTAGACGTAACACTCGGTACAGCGAATCCGGCCTGCTTCTTTTTTTAGTTGAACACATTAAGAAAAATAATGACAAAGAACCTATTTAGTGGCCTTTCTAACTCTTTCTTTTTGAGCTGGAGTAAAAGAGAAAGCTAGTAAGAAGAAAAGAGAAGGCAAGGCTACTATTTTACTTTTAAACCGTAAACGGGCCGGGCCTTGGGACAAATCTATGTTCCCGAGTTGTTCCTCCCTACTTATAACCTCCTTGATGGGAACATGTATTGGGTGTTTCTATGTATTATACGTATGTATGTATTTATAGAAAAAAGTAGTATATGTATTCTATCCGTATTATGGTACACATAACACAAGCATATAAGCTTAGCTTGGGACCAGAGGACGTTGTGTAAAATGTCCATGTATTTATTTATGTATTAGAAATCCGGTTTTGAAAATACTTAAGGGTAAAAAATTTATTGATCTCTATTTTTACCTGTATCAATAAACTCAAACATAAAAAAAAGCAATATTTTCTTTAAAAAATAGTATGCTTAACATAACATAACCTAAAGATTAAAATTGAAGGAATTTTAGTGCATTTTCTGAAAAGATTTTCTATAGTAAAATTTTTTTTCAACATCGAATACTTTTTGAAAAAACCTTATATATTGACGGGTGAATTTTCGATTGAAAATTAGGTTGCTTTTTCGATATTAAATAAAAACAAGGTGAAAAAATAAATATTTCTAATCAAATAAATTACAGCATATTGGGGACATATACATAAAGGTAAGATTTCACCAAAATTCGTAAAAAAATGGAAAAGATAAATATAAAAACCAAAAACTTGGTTTTTGAACTTTTCACATAAATATTTTAGTTTCGAGCATATCCGATGCTCATCTTCAGGACAAGTGCGCAGCGGCGTCTGCGTCAGTGCACGCCGGAAGGTCGCAGACGCCGCTGCGCACTTGTCCTGAAGATGAGCATCGGATATGCTCGAAACCTGGGTCGACATCTTCGATCCCAAAACTGTGAGTGTTAGCCGGTAAAATAGTATTTCAATTGTTGAATTTATAAATATGTTAATTTATGAACAAGTGTAAGGTACACCAACTAAAATATCATTTATTTAACAATCTACTGAATGTAGTTGTGTATGTGTCCAAGTCTTTTAAAAAGGCTTATATTAGTTCGTTACGTATCTATCAATGTATTAATCTATGTAACAGAATGTTTGAAAGTGATTCTCACCAACTTGCAGTAGTCAGATTAAACTTAAATTTTTAACACATAATACAATCCTATTTAAAAAAAATATTCAGGATTTTCAAGTGCTTTTTAGTTTTTGAACTATTTGAAATACGAATATTTTGCTAAACAACAACACGTCAATGTTAACTGAACTTTCTTTTTATAAAAACAGTGTATTATAGAATAACAATTTATATTAATATAATTTTATTTTAGTTCAGTCAAGTTATTGACGCACAATTATTATTGAAGTGAGACTTGTGTAGTATGTTTATATTGTGCTTAAATCTAGACATACCTTTATGTAAACTGTTCAAGTCCAATCGGTGTAACACAATCTTAACAGTTTTGCTACATAAATCATGAAGATTTACTGATGAGATGCTGTGATTAGATTTAGAAATATCACTCTCTAGAGGATCATGTTCTAAACAAGAATTATCTGAAGCTGAGTCAGTTTGTACTTCTGTAGTCTGGATGCTGTAATCTAACTCATCATCATCTGAACTTACATGTTCACATTTCATATGTTCTTGTTTTATTAACAGATTGC
Organism: Orgyia antiqua; assembly: GCA_916999025.1. NCBI lineage: Eukaryota > Metazoa > Arthropoda > Insecta > Lepidoptera > Erebidae > Orgyia > Orgyia antiqua. Next base: position 4,087,136 of record OU779872.1, read on the forward strand.
ATATTCCTTGATCTTCAACATTTGGGATGCTGTCATCATCTTCTAAAGTGACATCTTTACATGTGATATGTTGTTGTTGTATTAATTGAGTGCACATTCCTTGTTCTACAATATTATCTTCCAGATCTGTAAGATAGTTTCATTAAATGAAGTACAAACAAGAAGCAGCTGGAAGCATCTGGAACTGGATGAAACAAACACTACACTCTACCTCCAACATGTTCCTCATCTAGTTGGTCACCTGTCGTTGGTGAAGGTTCAGGTTTAGGTTGCAGTTCCCTGTGAATCACCGCGCCCAAACTCACAGGCGTGAGTGACACTTTACTTAGATTTCTCAAAACTCGTATTGGCTTTACGTCAAACTGAAACATAAACCTGTATTATGAACCTGTTCCTATATTTATATATTCACCACAGATACATCCGTGTAGAGGGACACAGTTAACAGTTAGATCTTACATCATCATTGGCTTAACTTTTGATCCAAGAACAGCTATTTTGGATCTAGTTTTTTTTTTTGTAGGTAGCCTGTACCATAGTAAGTCCCCACGTAAAATATTACTGCTCTTCTTGCTGACGAGATAAAGTAAGTAAAAAACGTTTCGTGGTATTTTTTTTTGCAGCTTTAAAACCTGCTAAAGTTGAGCTATGATACAAAATTGGGCTTATATTTTGAAAGTCCGTTACCCGAAGTTAGGTTGTTAGGTTTTTTTTTTATAACAACCCAAAAGCAATCTGTCCGTTACCCGAAGTTAGGTTAGGAAAACTTGGTGGGAGGGAGGGGTTTGCGCGGGTTTTCCCCCCCATAGGGGGTACCCACCTCCCCTCCCCCCCCCCCCTCCCCGCACCCCCACCCCCCCAAAATAGCTGTTCTTGGATCAAAAGCGGAACCTCATCATTGTCCAACAAGTGAGTGAACTGCTCCTCACTGTGAAGACAGGCGCTCCTCAGCTGGAGACAGTTGCGAAGTCTCGCGCAGCACACGTAGCACGCGTCTACTGGTCTTCTGTCTCTTGTTTCCAACTGACAACAATAATAAATATATCTGGTATGGCAGCATAGTAAAATATAACAAACTTGTTACAAGAACACTTACCAACTTGCCAGTCAGTAACTCGTATATTTCTTGTAAGTCGGTGTTAACTAGACAATGCATACGCACATCTTTGATTAAACAAATTCTACATATTGATAACTGCTCCATTATTTATCATAAAATTACAAAATTGTAATTTAATAGGTTATATTTAACTTTTTTTTTGGGATTTACATTTAATGACCTGGTTACGAGGACCTTTAGGTCAAATCTTCTTTTTCCAATTCTTTGTTGTTTTAGTTCTATTGTTTTGATAGTATTCTTGATATATTTATATATGGCAGCGTAACTGTTCTTGTTTTTTAGTAATTGATCAATAGGCGGCGGGCGGGATGAAGAAACACTTAAAATTTTCACGTCACTGACCCTGTTTTCCAATGGCAGAGCATTGAGAGCATAATGCGACTCAGTGCTGCACAATGTAGCACAATGCTGACGCTTAATTGGAACGTGAATTAGTTTTAAAATGCGCCAGCAGAGTGCGCTAAGTTCAAGGTTGAAAAGAAAATTCTAAAATAAACATTGTATTCACATTATATATGTGGAATATAAAAAAGTCATTGTTTATACCTTCATTCATACTTATATTTATTTATTTTTTAACACAGCTTCAATTAACTTTGAATACTTCCAGAAAACTCCGACGAAAAGGAAGCCTTAATTTTTTTTTAACAATAAATAATATTACTAACGATAATATATAAATAAAATTTCAATCAATGCCAATTTAAAGAAAAAATACTTGTTAATTTTCTGTCGCTGAAGTTGGTATGGATTGCACGCATCACTTTTGAGAGTGCTCGATTGTGCGATGCGATGCTGTAATTGGAACATTCAACGTTGAGCATTGTGCCGCATAATGCGCTGATTGGAAAACGGGGTGAGGTCACTAGCGAATATTAGTCTGGCAATTAAAAAGATATTTTGATTTTGACATTTGACATCAGGTGCTCAAGTCCACTATTTTGGAACAATTGTCATACCGGCACGACACCGTTGCAATTGAAGTCAAATATCCGTAGTATGCTATATGCCGTCTTAACGGTCTTTCAATGGTAATAGAATTGTCGATCTCTTTTATCTATGCATTGAATTTTCGGTCTCTTTTATCTATGGATTGTGTTAGAATGGTATGTATGTGTTGCCGTTTTTAAAAAATGCGTTAGTTGAAGTGATTTTAGAAAAACTACTAATATATTTAAACATTTAATCATGCTAGACATCGTTTAAATATATTTGTACATACTATTTATTAGTATAAAAAGCAATGTGAAGTTTAGGAGATTAGTAAATTGCAATAAATTACAAAGAACAATTTCTAATATTTCTATCTATCTATTTTTTATTTATGGCAATCTGTCGACACAGGACAATTTAAAAATATTACTGTCAAATTCAAAATAGCAGACTACCGAAACATTTCAGTCATTGAATTGCAATTGTGAAGCAGTTGTGTACGAGACTAGAAATTTATGTCACTTTGACAATTGTAAGACAATGATGAAGTCGTTATGACGACACATTAATAGTAGACTACCAAAAACTTTACTATTGCACCTTAATGGTACAATAATGGTACAGTTGTGACACCGTTGAAATACCCGACTCAGGGCCCTGTTATCACAAAGATTGTAGAACATTTAGTCAAAAATAGAATAGACTGGTATGTTGAAAATCAAAATATTCTTTCAAACACGCAATATGGTTTCAGAAAGGGCAGAAGTTCCATAGATAGTTTAAGTGTATTTGTTACGGACATCCGTCTAGCTTTTACAAATAACGAATCATTAGTGGCTGTATTCTTGGATATAAAGTCCGCTTATGATAATGTTATGATAGAAATACTGTGCAAAAAATTAATAGAAATCAAAATTCCCATAATTTTGGTTAACTTTATTAAAAACATACTCTCAGGTCGTAAACTCCTCTTAAACGGTACTGATTTGACACGAATCGCTTGGAAAGGACTACCTCAGGGGTCGGTTTTAAGCCCACTTCTGTATAATATATACACCCATGACCTAGTAACAGCCATTGGTGAATCGACTAACATACTGCAATACGCAGATGATTTACTTATTTATTCAAAAAGCAGTTCTATAAATTTAGCATCACATGAAGTAACAGTAGCATTAAATTCTTTAAAAATATGGTTGGATAATCATGGTTTAGAACTTTCACCGGATAAAAGTACTACAGTCGTATATAGTCGAGTATTCAGGACGTACCGATGCTAGTATAGAATATCAGAATATCTCTTGACCTTCTCTGTATTGTTGGGTTTAAAGCACTCGAAAAATTCCTTAAAACTTATATTAATATCCACGTTTCTCAGAATATTTTTTTCCACAATTAGTGTCAATAGTTCAAACGAGTACTTCTTGAAAAATGGCGCGCTCTACCGGCAAAAATCTGTCCCTTAAATTGAGACCATTCGTTCAACATTACGTTCGGACTCCTTGTATCTATACTTCGTGAACGAAATTAAAAAATAAAATTGGTCAAGTGCGAGTGGGACTCGCGCACGAAGGGTTCCGTACCATTATCTATGCAACATAAGGCAACGTTATTAGTATCGAGCAAGAAACGATAAAAAAAACAGTTTTTTGTATGGGAGCCCCCCTTAAATATTTATTTTATTTTTAGTATTTGTTGTTATAGCGGCAATAGAAATACATCATCTGTGAAAATTTCAACTCTCTAGCTATCACCGTTCTTGAGATACAGCCTGGTGACAGACGGACGGACGGACGGACGGACGGACAGCGAAGTCTCAGTAATAGGGTTTCCGTTTTTACCCTTTGGGTACGGAACCCTAATAAACTCAAATGTCATTATTGTTTTATTTTATCTATGACATATTACTTGCGCGGCAAAGTGGACAAGTAAACACATTTTAGTAAGATATTACTTTACGATCACAGTTCGCAATTTATATTTCATCCATGATTATTAAGATATTACCTACTTTACGATCACAGTTCACAATTATGAAATGTGACCTCTATTGATTGATGTGGTAACTAGTACACGGCAGATATCCTGGACCAGCTACAAGCTAAGAGTTGTTTAATGAATATCCTAGATGGCGTCACAGACGAGATCGATTATTTCGTACAATTACATGAACATCGGCAACAAATTTTTAAGCGCAAACAATGTCACTATGTACGTATATTTTTGATTTTTTTAGCCAAATTTCGAAAGAAGAAAGAAAGAAAGAATCACTTATTTGTTACAACATGTGTACAATATGATGTAGATATAAGACAATTGGTTCAACATGTTCTGTCTAATTATAGACGTACAAATTAAAAACATAAGAATAAGAATATAAAATTAATAATATACTAGCAAAGATAAAGATACATGACATGCAACTACTTAAAATTAAACATTGTAATAATATAATCTTTTCACGTCATGCTAGATAATGTCAAATTGTATAATTAATTAGTAAATAAAATTAAGTTGATGTCAAACGTAGAATTAGAAGTCAAAATTAAGTCATTAGAATTATCGCTTTGAAAAAAAAAAATGCTTTTCCCCAGAAGTGATGTCTTAGCTTTATGCATGCAAAGTTTATACTTATCACGCTGATTGCGTTTGCTAATTTCATTAATTATTTTTATTTTTGATACACTTCTCACTCATATTTAACAGTCTCGGAACTTTTACCGGTAACTTTGAAGAAATTTGTCGTAATAAAACATAAAAACAATGTTTTAGTTGCCGTGTTCTCACTGCACAATACTGCATATTTATTATTTTATCACTTTTGTACTTTATTGTTTGTTTGGTTTTAGTTTTTTAAATAATTAGATAAAGTAACTATTTATGTTGTCACGACTTCACTTTTTTGAGTACTATTCACATTATTTCTATTTTTAATTTTGATTCGTTTACGTACTCGATGTTAACCGTGGCACAGCAGCGCTCTCTCTCACCACTATATTACTTAATTGTGAAAGCTAATTTAAAACGGCTTTATGTTTAATTAACATTGAAGACATGCAAATAATAAAAAAACAGTAAGCATTACCATTAATTACATCATCATTCTCCTGCCCTTATTCCAATATTTGTGTTCGGCGCAACATGTCAACATTTCCATACTCTTCTGACAGCCGTCATATCCATGTTAACTCGCTGCAAAAAAGCCCGTGCAGGGAAGGGGCAGCTCGCGGGCTGAGGTAGTTTGAAGGCCCATCGCTGAAGCCAAGGCTGCCCTTCAAACCACCTTAGCACGCCGAAGCAGCAGCGGTGAGGCTTCAAATCATCTGTGACGAGATAAGCTCGCGTGGGCCCGCCCAAAGCGAGTAGCACCGGAGCCGTGACAGAAACAATGCTTGCTGCCTGCTTGCATGTTGCATGCCTCCTTGCATGATGCATGCCTCGTCGCATGTTGCATGCCTCCTTGCATGTTACACGCTTGCTTGAATGTTGCATGCTTGCTTGCATGATGCATGCCTCGTCGCATGTTGCATGCCTCCTTGCATGTTACACGCTTGCTTGAATGTAGCATGCTTGCTTGCATGTTGCATGCCTCCTTGCATGATGCATGCCTCGTCGCATGTTGCATGCCTCCTTGCATATTACACGCTTGCTTGAATGTTGCATGCTTGCTTGCATGATGCATGCCTCGTCGCATGTTGCATGCCTCCTTGCATGTTACACGCTTGCTTGAATGTTGCATGCTTGTTTGCATGTTGCATGCCGCATGCTTGTTTGCATGATGTAAATCCTCTGTACGATGATCCTCTATATGATGAATCGCTTCGGTCAGGTTAAGGGAAACAAAATATTTTTATTTGAAACAAAAATTTCATTGAATTTCCGAATTATCAATAAGTCGGAAGTTTTGTTATTCGGTCTATTGAATTTCGGTATTTTAAGAATGATGAACGTTAGGAATTTTGAACCATTCGGAATTATGAAAATCTTTGCATGGTTTGAAACAAGTTTTACTAATATGATTTCTTAAAACATTCTTATCAAATAAAACTACTTTTTACGGATTTAGACGCGTATATTTGTTTTAAATTTTGGCCCGACGTTTCGGAGACTTTGCAGTCACCATGGTCACGAATGTGGGTAAACCCTGTAACAACTGATCGTAGAAGACACATTACAGCTCAGTTTCACCCGTGACCATGGTGACTGCAAAGTCTCCGAAACGTCGGGCATAAATTTAAAACAAATATACGCGTCTAAATCCGTAAAAAGTAGTTTTATTTAAACAGATGAGTCGCGCAAGTGTTAGAAAATATTTTCTTAAAACATTCTTATCACTAAAATCTTTCACACACGTGTTACATTAAAATTGTTTCTCGACAGTATGCTTCAGATTATGATTTAATAACCGAATCTTCCGAACAAAACCTTTCCCACATATGTCACACTTAAATGGTTTTTCTCCAGTATGTGTACGATTATGAGTTATTAAATTACCATTATGTGCAAATCCTTTTCCACAAATGTCACACTTGTAGGGTTTTTCTCCAGTATGTGTACGATTATGATTTTTTAAAGTACCATTTCTTGCAAACCTTTTTCCACAAATGTCACACTTGTAGCGTTTTTCTCCAGTATGTGTGCGAATATGAGTTAATAATTCAAATTTTTTGCTAAGCTCTTTACCACATATGTCACACTTGAATGGTTTTTCACTAGTGTGTGTACGATTATGATATATTAAAGTACCATTTTGTGCAAACCTTTTTCCACAAATGTCACACTTGTAGGGTTTTTCTCCAGTGTGTGTACGATAATGAGTTACTAGATGACCATTTCGTTTAAACCCTTTTCCACAAATGTCACACTTGTAGCGTTTTTCTCCAGTATGTGTGCGAATATGAGTTAATAATTCAAATTTTTTGCTAAGCTCTTTACCACATATGTCATACTTGAATGGTTTTGCTCCAGTATGTGTGCGAATATGACGTTTTAAATATGTGCGTGTACTAAATCTTTTGCCGCAATCGCCACACTTGAATGGTTTGTCACCAATGTGTGTGTGAATTATATTAAAGGCATCGCTGTCGCGGCTACAGTGTGCCTCACTTGACATTTGTTCTGTTTTCTTAAATTCCTGTAAAGTATTTGCTTTAACTATTAGTTGTTGTGGTTGATTGTTTAAACTAGTACTTGTAGAAGTATCTTCCAGATCATCTGATGTCAGTTTCTCAGTGACAGCAGCATCTGAAACAATACAACTATTAGCTGAAAATGGTACCAATTCCACTGGCATCATTTATCCTACTTTAACTTAGACATAAATATTATACATATTGTGGGAGACTTGATTAAAGTAGTTTAATTAAGGATTTTTAGTTTTAACTTAGCTTCCAAGATTATGAAGCAAGTCCTCAAATTGTGCCAATGGTGAGTAATTTGTTTACTTAGTGTAGTTCAGGGTTGGGCAGTATTTCAATTACATGTATTTGAAATACGTAATTGAAATACAATTACGTATTTTGTATTTGTATTTCAATTACTGCCTTAAAATGTAAATTGTAATTTGTATTTCAATTACCAGATGTCGAAGTAATTTGTAATTAGTATTTCAATTACTTGAGGCTTCAAAATACATTTTTAAAATACATTTACAACCGTCACTTAATGTAGCTAAAGTAGCTATTGGAGCTGCAACACTGTACCCATTAAATAAGCTGTACGCCGAAATTGGTTACCAAAACACAAATTGTCAATGAGGTAACGACGGCCCATAAAATTTTAATTTACCATCATTAGTTTGAAGTTGGTGCCGGGCTTATATTTTTGCGCTGTTTGGGGTAACTACAGTAAATTGATATACAGATATGAAGTCAATATATTACTGTTAGTTAAACAAGTTATAAAAATATTTTGGAACCTTTGAAGCTTTTGATGAAAGTACTGACTGATGGAAGGTAATGCTCCTAAAGGCTGGTAATATTTACGGATGGTGGTTTTTTACGCTGGTTCTCTGTGTGGTTACGGATTAAGAATTCAAGTGTCACCACCCCATCTCCCCCCAAGGGTGCTGTAAAAGTCACCTAAGGGATATTGCACACAGATAACATCCTCTGTGAGAGACGGAAATAAACCCTGTGCCAACACGCCTGGTCAGCGTGGCACAGTAGACTATAATCTCCAGCGCGGTACAGTAGACTATTACCCAACGGCGGTAACATTAGGTTCCCCCGCCGTGTTGTCGTGGCCGACAGCCACATTTGCCGCGGCGAATCAGTACTCAGAGACCCACGGGACCACCTCGTCGGGGGAAGCCGCTGGCTATTGCGCGCCAACAACCTCTGCCCGGGGCCCTGCGGGGTGGCAAGGTTTCACCAGCGCGTTCACGCTCCTGCAGGGACTCCCTCTTTGCCACCATCACCTCCCGGGCGAAGGAGGCGACGGCAGCCCAACATTGTTCATTGAGGGTGACGAATCCTTGCCCAGCACGTCGACGAAGTCAACACGCTAGGTGTCCCAAGCCGTGCACACGGCGAGGGTGTGCTACGCTGTGTCCACGGGTCCACTCCCACAATTGCAGCACTCGGGATCTGACTCAATACCAACCAGCTCCCACGGGGACTTGGCGAAACAGCCATGACCCGTGAGGAGCTGGGTGGGGTTGTACGTCAGATCCCAGTGCCTCGCCTTGACCCAGTCCCGAGGACTAACGGACCGCCTGCTGACGGAAGATGGGGGTGGTGACGCTTGTATTCTTAATACGTCACTACGGACAATATTTTCAGAGATAATCCCTACATAAATATTAATATTATAAAATTTATCCTATTTCATATCATAGCTTTTAATAATAAAAAACCGACCTCAAACAGTGCCATATGATCTTTGAAAGTTGCCATCTAATTCCCTGGACTGTCATCACAAAAACCTATTTTCCCTATCATAAAACCACCTCTTAAACTCTTTCCAACAAAAAAAGAAGCATTAAAATCGGTTCATACACGACAAAGTTATCCGTGAACATAATTATATTAAAAAAAACCTCTTGTTTTTTAAAGTTGGGTCAAAATGTATTTTGTAATTTGTATTTCAATTACAAATACCCAAAATACTGTATTTTGTAATTTGTATTTCAATTACTCCACTCAAAAGTAATTAGTATTTTGTATTTCAATTACTTGCAAACGCGGTATTTTGTAATTTGTATTTCAATTACAACAAAGGATGTATTTTGCCCAGCCCAGGGCCCTGAGTCGGGTATTTCAACGGTGTCACAACTGTACCATTATTGTACCATTATGGTGCAATAGTAAAGTTTTTGGTAGTCTACTATTAATGTGTCGTCATAACGACTTCATCATTGTCTTACAATTGTCAAAGTGACATAAATTGCTAGTCTCGTACACAACTGCTTCACAATTGCAATTCAATGACTGAAATGTTTCGGTAGTCTGCTATTTTGAATTTGACAGTAATATTTTTAAATTGTCCTGTGTCGACAGATTGCCATAAATAAAAAATAGATAGATAGAAATATTAGAAATTGTTCTTTGTAATTTATTGCAATTTACTAATCTCCTAAACTTCACATTGCTTTTTATACTAATAAATAGTATGTACAAATATATTTAAACGAAGTCTAGCATGATTAAATGTTTAAATTTATTAGTAGTTTTTCGAAAATCACTTCAACTAACGCATTTTTTAAAAACGGCAACACATACATACCATTCTAACACAATCCATAGATAAAAGAGACCGAAAATTCAATGCATAGATAAAAGAGATCGACAATTCTATTACCATTGAAAGACCGTTATGACGGCATATAGCAGACTACGGATATTTGACTTCAATTGCAACGGTATCGTGCCGGTATTGTGCCGGTATGACAATTGTTCCAAAATAGTGGACTTGAGCACCTGGACTGTAGTTAGTGATGAGCTTGAAATGGTGACCCGTTGAATATTTTATATAATATTTCTTATTATATTATGTAACGAAGCGTTACATGACCTAATATTAATCCATTCATTATTTAATTAATTATATTACAAAATAAATTAATAACAATAATGTTCTTTATTTGCGCGAATAATAATAATGTTTTCGATTCAATTGAACGCGCCTTCACTTGACAAACAGTAGCTAACTTCATACACACATGACAGCTGGTGCTCAAGTCCACTATTTTGGAACAATTGTCATACCGGCACAATACCGGCACGATACCGTTGCAATTGAAGTCAAATATCCGTAGTCTGCTATATGCCGTCATAACGGTCTTTCAATGGTAATAGAATTGTCGATCTCTTTTATCTATGCATTGAATTTTCGGTCTCTTTTATCTATGGATTGTGTTAGAATGGTATGTATGTGTTGCCGTTTTTAAAAAATGCGTTAGTTGAAGTGCTTTTCGAAAAACTACTAATAAATTTAAACATTTAATCATGCTAGACTTCGTTTAAATATATTTGTACATACTATTTATTAGTATAAAAAGCAATGTGAAGTTTAGGAGATTAGTAAATTGCAATAAATTACAAAGAACAATTTCTAATATTTCTATCTATCTATTTTTTATTCATGGCAATCTGTCGACACAGGACAATTAAAAAATATTACTGTCAAATTCAAAATAGCAGACTACCGAAACATTTCAGTCATTGAATTGCAATTGTGAAGCAGTTGTGTACGAGACTAGCAATTTATGTCACTTTGACAATTGTAAGACAATGATGAAGTCGTTATGACGACACAATAATAGTAGACTACCAAAAACTTTACTATTGCACCATAATGGTACAATAATGGTACAGTTGTGACACCGTTGAAATACCCGACTCAGGGCCCTGGTGCTCAAGTCCACTATTTTGGAACAATTGTCATACCGGCACAATACCGGCACGATACCGTTGCAATTGAAGTCAAATATCCGTAGTCTGCTATATGCCGTCATAACGGTCTTTCAATGGTAATAGAATTGTCGATCTCTTTTATCTATGCATTGAATTTTCGGTCTCTTTTATCTATGGATTGTGTTAGAATGGTATGTATGTGTTGCCGTTTTTAAAAAATGCGGTTGTTGAAGTGATTTTCGAAAAACTACTAATAAATTTAAACATTTAATCATGCTAGACTTCGTTTAAATATATTTGTACATACTATTTATTAGTATAAAAAGCAATGTGAAGTTTAGGAGATTAGTAAATTGCAATAAATTACAAAGAACAATTTCTAATATTTCTATCTATCTATTTTTTATTTATGGCAATCTGTCGACACAGGACAATTTAAAAATATTACTGTCAAATTCAAAATAGCAGACTACCGAAACATTTCAGTCATTGAATTGCAATTGTGAAGCAGTTGTGTACGAGACTAGCAATTTATGTCACTTTGACAATTGTAAGACAATGATGAAGTCGTTATGACGACACATTAATAGTAGACTACCAAAAACTTTACTATTGCACCATAATGGTACAATAATGGTACAGTTGTGACACCGTTGAAATACCCGACTCAGGGCCCTGGTGCTCAAGTCCACTATTTTGGAACAATTGTCATACCGGCACAATACCGGCACGATACCGTTGCAATTGAAGTCAAATATCCTTAGTCTGCTATATGCCGTCATAACGGTCTTTCAATGGTAATAGAATTGTCGATCTCTTTTATCTATGCATTGAATTTTCGGTCTCTTTTATCTATGGATTGTGTTAGAATGGTATGTATGTGTTGCCGTTTTTAAAAAATGCGTTAGTTGAAGTGATTTTCGAAAAACTACTAATAAATTTAAACATTTAATCATGCTAGACTTCGTTTAAATATATTTGTACATACTATTTATTAGTATAAAAAGCAATGTGAAGTTTAGGAGATTAGTAAATTGCAATAAATTACAAAGAACAATTTCTAATATTTCTATCTATTTTTTATTTATGGCAATCTGTCGATACAGGACAATTTAAAAATATTACTGTCAAATTCAAAATAGCAGACTACCGAAACATTTCAGTCATTGAATTGCAATTGTGAAGCAGTTGTGTACGAGACTAGCAATTTATGTCACTTTGACAATTGTAAGACAATGATGAAGTCGTTATGACGACACATTAATAGTAGACTACCAAAAACTTTACTATTGCACCATAATGGTACAATAATGGTACAGTTGTGACACCGTTGAAATACCCGACTCAGGGCCCAGGATTGCCGTCAAACTGACACTCTCACTAACGACATCTCAGATCAGCTGACACATCATATCAGACTGCTCAAGAACTGTTCGCGCCCTAGTGAAACCTTCATTTTCGATATAATTGATTCTAATATAATTATATATTAATTAATTATTGTTGCCTTAAAGGCACATTATTTAAGTGCAGTGATATCCCGCTTTAGGGTGAGTTAACCATGGCATATAAAACACATACTAGCTTATATTTTTCTCTTCATACACTTTATAGGCATAATATTATTCTTGTGTCCTAAACTATTTAAATATGTATTGATCTAGTGTTTTATAACGCCTGTAGATTTCTATTGCTTAACATTTTACGTATAAATTACTTTTAAATAAGACAAGTTGGAATAATTTTTTTTTACAAGTACCTACTTTTGTAAAATTTTTTCAATTTGTGTTTAATATTTCTTTTCTTTTTTCTTTTGGCCTTTTGCCTTTGATTTTTTATTAATTGTAATCTCCGTTCCGGTAGTTTACCACCACGGCAAAGCTACTATTTTCGCGTTTACCTATATTATTGTAACTTTGCGTGGTGGACTGTCGGGACGCTGGTAGAACAGTAAAACCGCATATTTACGGTTCGGTTTTCTGGCATTCCAGGTGCACTGTTACGGCTTGTAAAGCCGAAGATAATTAAGAGAAGTCCCAACTGGAACCCGGAATCCTGCTGTTCTTTTCGACAGAGGCTCCGGGACACCGAGCATCACACCACCTGGACTGCCAGTCCACGCGTTCGCCGCCTCTCACCATCGTCCCTCCACATTCTAGGGAGGTAACGCACTGCGGGAGTAGAAACAGGTCTTAAGGACGAACCACGACCTTAAATAAAATTTCATGTACTCGCCCCCCACTATACTTTTTTGTCATTAAATTTTTAATTCTTTTCTTGTAAAATACCTTAGTTTTCTTTTTTTTTTCCTTATATATATTTATATATATATTAAGGTACCACTTTCGCGGTACAATTAGGATCCTTCCAAAACTCATAGTTACGGATCTCACTCATCATAGTCAATAGTGTTGTATTTATCGTAGTTACGAGTAGTTTGTCCAGTATTACAAGGTCTTTAGATAGATTACTGCCCTGGCTGTAAATACAGGTAATGTCTATGATGTTCATCAGAATCGAAGAAATATCAGAAGTGAGATCGATAAATGAAATAAACGTTATTTATTTTCGTTTTTGTTTTGAAAAGTCGAGAACAATAAAAATAACCGTAGTCGGCGTTTTAGTAAAAAATTTAAAGTTTAGTAAAGTTTCTTTTTGGCTAAAGATTGCTTTGATTATATTAACAAGTAAAGAGTGATAATAACAAGTCATGGGTAATAATTACCCTATAACACTGTAAATAATAGTAAAAACGTTTTAGTTTATTGCGAACAAAAATATAGTGTGGCTTATAATGAAACAACTTTGTCCTTTTAATATTAACTTTTATTCGAGCTTATATGTACTTGCAACAATTACTTTACACATAAAATAAACGTTACTACTACTTATTTGCTAAGAACCTCTTCACTTGGTAGCTCACTAAGAACTGTCGTTTGTACTACCACTCCCTTCCTTGTTGATTGTCGACCGATATTGCAATCGAAGAGCCAACAAAGTGGGGATTCGAATACAACACGAAGTTAACACAAAGTCAATTGAAGTACTCTTATAGCTATTTACATTTTTATTAGGACTAAAGCTAAAATTATGGTATCATTAAATCATTAAAAATAATAATAAAAGAGGAATCATGACATTCGGCCATCCGGCAATGTGTTGCCTCCTGGCAATACACCTCAATTTATTCTTGTTAGACTTAATTAACTTTTAATAAAGCATACAATAATTAGTTTAAAATTAAATTCATAAAATCATAACCTAAATGTAAACTGGATTACATCATGAAGAATTTGTAGCATACATTCAAATATTTTTAGTACTTTAATTGTAACAGAGCATAGATGATTTTAATTTTGCCACGTTAGAAATAAATATTTTTCTACACACAATCAATTTTTACATATTGGAAATCATGACATTCGGAATTGTTTACATTAATTGACCTATTTCAAAATATTACAGTTCATATTTTGTCTTCATTTTCATTACTTGTTTACTTTAAAAATATAAATCTTATATTTACAAAATCATAATATGTATTTACATAAATGCTAGATACTACTTATATTCTAATCATAGACTATAACCTACATGCCTACCCTCAGACTACATGCCTACCAATGCCTACCTATTGACTATCATCGTCAGAGTCACTTTCGCAAGATTTGTCAACTGTTATAGCTTTGAAATGAATACAAGGAAGAATTCTATCAGCAGCAATGACAGTAGTAGAGATGTGTAACTCAGGAGTGATTGGAAAAAAAGATTTACATCTGTAGAAAAGATTTAATAACTCAGTAACTCACTTCATTTCAAAACACATCTTTAACTCACTTCATTTCAAAACACATCTTTAACTCCCTGAGTTATGATTCAATTTAGATTTGAACCAAGAAGATGTGTATACTGAAATGAATGAAATAGATGCTACAAATTGAGTGAATTGGAAAGAGATAGAATGATGTAGGCGATGCGATGCACAACGTTGATCGTATTGAGTTACGCATACAGGTGCTCAAGTCCACTATTTTGGAACAATTGTCATACCGGCACAATACCGGCACGATACCGTTGCAATTGAAGTCAAATATCCGTAGTCTGCTATATGCCGTCATAACGGTCTTTCAATGGTAATAGAATTGTCGATCTCTTTTATCTATGCATTGAATTTTCGGTCTCTTTTATCTATGGATTGTGTTAGAATGGTATGTATGTGTTGCCGTTTTTAAAAAATGCGTTAGTTGAAGTGATTTTCGAAAAACTACTAATAAATTTAAACATTTAATCATGCTAGACTTCGTTTAAATATATTTGTACATACTATTTATTAGTATAAAAAGCAATGTGAAGTTTAGGAGATTAGTAAATTGCAATAAATTACAAAGAACAATTTCTAATATTTCTATCTATCTATTTTTTATTTATGGCAATCGACACAGGACAATTTAAAAATATTACTGTCAAATTCAAAATAGCAGACTACCGAAACATTTCAGTCATTGAATTGCAATTGTGAAGCAGTTGTGTACGAGACTAGCAATTTATGTCACTTTGACAATTGTAAGACAATGATGAAGTCGTTATGACGACACATTATTAGTAGACTACCAAAAACTTTACTATTGCACCATAATGGTACAATAATGGTACAGTTGTGACACCGTTGAAATACCCGACTCAGGTGCTCAAGTCCACTATTTTGGAACAATTGTCATACCGGCACAATACCGGCACGATACCGTTGCAATTGAAGTCAAATATCCGTAGTCTGCTATATGCCGTCATAACGGTCTTTCAATGGTAATAGAATTGTCGATCTCTTTTATCTATGCATTGAATTTTCGGTCTCTTTTATCTATGGATTGTGTTAGAATGGTATGTATGTGTTGCCGTTTTTAAAAAATGCGTTAGTTGAAGTGATTTTCGAAAAACAACTAATAAATTTAAACATTTAATCATGCTGGACTTCGTTTAAATATATTTGTACATACTATTTATTAGTATAAAAAGCAATGTGAAGTTTAGGAGATTAGTAAATTGCAATAAATTACAAAGAACAATTTCTAATATTTCTATCTATCTATTTTTTATTTATGGCAATCTGTCGACACAGGACAATTTAAAAATATTACTGTCAAATTCAAAATAGCAGACTACCGAAACATTTCAGTCATTGAATTGCAATTGTGAAGCAGTTGTGTACGAGACTAGCAATTTATGTCACTTTGACAATTGTAAGACAATGATGAAGTCGTTATGACGACACATTAATAGTAGACTACCAAAAACTTTACTATTGCACCATAATGGTACAATTATGGTACAGTTGTGACACCGTTGAAATACCCGACTCAGGGCCCAGGGCCTCTGAATATACCGAGTGAGGGAATCATGAGTTGCAGACGTCAATATATTTATATAATAACTAGCTGACCCGGCAAACGTTGTTTTGCCATACTTACTAAAAAAAAAGGTTTGAAAAATAGATGTTGGCCGATTCTCAGACCTACTGAATACGCATGTAAAATTTCATAAAAATCGGTCAAATCGTTTCGGAGGAGTACGGTAACTAACACTGTGACACGTGAATTTTATTTATAAGAAGATTAACTCGTTGCCATTGGCATAACGTTTATTTACTTTTGGAAGTAATTGCACTTACACTTACAGACTTTAATACAATATGTAGATAAATAAAATAGCGAGCGATGCCAGAGGCATAAGTAATGTACCTATTTTAATTTATCGAAATAATGGTAGTACTGATCACCTATATTATGTATCGATGGAATAATAGATTAATGCAACATCTGGCGTTATCGTATCGTTATGAATATCAAAAATTGCCTATCGATCTATTAAAGGTAACCCTCAAAGGGTAAAAACGGGACCCTATTACTATGACTATACATATATATATATATATATATTATATACCTACAATGTATTTGTTATGTACCAAACTTAACTTATCGTATAACTACGCGGGCAGTACGGCCCTGCGCGCACGCAGTCCGGCCCCGCGCGCAACGCGGCTGTCGAGCTCCGCTCAGTTGAAAAATCGAGTTGAAAGCGAGTTGACGTTCGATTGTGACTAGTTGTCACGTGTTCTCGCAACGGTTTTTAAAAGTTAAAAATTGTCACTAGAATTAATTGTTGATAAAACTAATTATCCTTGTTGTGTGAATCGATAATTACAATTGAAAACAAAACCTTGAAATGTCACCGCGAAATGTAATCTTCGCCAAATTGTTGGACATAAATGTGTTATAAAAACTAGTGAATTTTGTGTCTCCATACTTAATACGATTTGTATGTCTATATTTAATGCTATTTAATGTGAGTTGAACTGTTTGATAACTATAATTGTGATAGTATAATTGCATTGAGACGATTGGTGAAAGTTCACGCTTAAGTCACGCCAAATGTGGTCATTTTGAGGACTTCAAGAGTTCGTGTCTGCCTGTATAAAGTTAAGTATAGTTTGATTAGCACTCTGCGTTATTTTGGCCAATTTATCGTAGTTAGTTAATGAAGCTATAGCTAGGGCTTGACACAGTGAAGACATTGTTGAAGAACAAACAGGGTAAGTTTGTACTATTGTAAATTTGTTAGCGCTGTGATATACAGTATATGTTCGTTCATCTCGCGCCTGAGAGATATCACGCTTCCACTTAACCTATTATTAATTAAAATACCAGGTTGAACGCAACATATTTTTGGTACCCAGAGCGTGGTTTAAACTCCGTTTCTCGAATGTTCCATGTTGAACAACTATACCCTCATTATTTGTGAAAATTGATTTAATTAATTTAATTAATTTAATTTGATTAATTTAGTTGTTTGTTTGTTTAATCTAAATTGTTGGTATAGTTTTTAAATAATTAATTTGAGTACTTGAATTGGCAATTAGATTTTAAAGGGTTTGATAATTGTTTGTGCTATTGCTAATCGTATTTGTTGTTACTCAGGTTATTATTTAATATAAATTATTATTTAATTATTGTCTAATATTGAACAACGTTATAGTTAAATTGTGGCGTTGTGCGTTTGTATAATACAACATTTATTTTATACGTTTGTTTGTTTTGTTGGTTACCTTAAAATAAATAATTTAAGTCTTAAATTAATTGCACATTGGCAAGGAATTGTTTTGTTTGTTTGATTTAAAATATTTAAGATTTGATATTTGTTTAGAGTAACAGCGGCTTGTCTCATTGAAAGATATTTTGTTTTTCGCTATTGTAATATTGTTTGTTTGTGAAAGATATTTGTTTTTTTTTGTGTTATTATAAGATTGTTTGTTTCGTGCCGTTTGTGCTTTGAAGATGTCTACCGCCGCGTATAATGTTGTCCGCGAGACATATTCCGGGATTGCGACTCATTTGAGATGGTTCACGTCAGCTGCCGCCTTGGTGAAAAGGGAGAACCGAATCGAGGCATTGTTGGACAGGCATGAGAAATGCCCTACACGACTTCAGGAGGTGGAGGCGCTTTACCGGCGCTTCATCTTGCATCTGGATGATGTGCCCCTGGAGTCATTCCCCCAGGAGCGACGGGACCAAGTCCACGAGGACTACGTCCAAATTATGGACCTTGCCGACGACATCGCCCAGAGCGCGCGGGAGATTTTAGCCTCGCGCGCCGGAGTACCGGCTCACCGGGCCCCCTTGAAGACTCCCGTGGGCCTTTTGACCAGGTTACCCAACTTGGATCTTCCACGTTTTGATGGTCGACTAGACATGTGGATGGGATTCATTGGTTTGTTTGAGAGCCTTGTGGACTCGAGGGACGATTTGGGTCCGTCTCAGAAACTGGCCTATTTACTCTCCGTGCTTGATGGAGAGGCGAGGGGCTTAGTACAGCACCTCCCAATATGTGACGGGAGCTATGGGATCGCGCGGGCGTTGCTCACCAAGCGCTATCACAATCAGCGCTGTCTGGCAGATACCCACGTTGACCAGATCTTGAACCTTCCCGTCGTGAGCAATGCTGCCCAGTTGAGGACCGAGCTGCTGAACCCCCTCCTAATAGCCACCAATTCGCTCAACCGCTTAGGACTGCCGGTTGCCAAGTGGTCTTACCTACTGGTGCGTATCGTACTCAAGCGATTGCCGGTGTCTTTGAGGGCACGTTTTGAACAGGGGCACACTAGGGATGAGGCATCTGCTCTCCCTACCTTTGACCAGCTCCTGACGTTCCTGGAGGACGAGTGTCGCATGGGTGACGTCATGGTCGCCGACACGCCGGTGGAAGCATCACGTCCCAGACCCACCAACCAACGGCGCAATGCTCAACCTGCACCAAGAGGAGGTACGGCCGCCCGCTTCGCTGTCGCTCAAGCTGCGCCACCGGACTGCCGGTTTTGCAAGTCGCAGGGACACCAAACGGTGCGGTGCCCAGACTTCGCGGTCCTGCACGTGGCCGCTCGTAGGCGTATTGCCCAGGCCCGCGGCTGGTGTTTCTCTTGCCTAGGGGACCATTACCAGCGCGCCTGCCCCGACACTCACCCGTGTCCTATTTGCGGAGGGCACCATTTGAAAATCCTGTGCGCCAACGCGAATGGCCGTCGCGACCACGCGGGGTCGCCTTCGGGCGGGTATGCCAGTGGACACCGGGACCAGTCCCGCAATTTGGAGTCCGGCTCATCACCCCCACGCCCCGCAGACTGTGCTGCCATCGATCGCCGAGTTGGTTCGGCGCGCAGCCCCACGGGCGGGTATGAAAGCGGGCCCCGGGTTCAATCCCGCACCTTTGTGTCCCGCTCGCCCTCCCCGCTTCCACGTGATCAAGCGAGATCACCTCCGGTAGTGTACCACGATTACCGTGACGCACGTCCGGTACCACTACCGTCCCCCCCTCTGGCGGAACGTCCCCGTTTGGAGACGCGCAACCCTCGGTACGGACGCTCCAGGCGCTACGAACCGCCGTCTATGGCTCGTGGCAGTCGTCACCGAGAGGAGGCCGAGTTTAGGCACTACCCCCACTTTGATTTGCCGTCTCGGGACAACGGCGCTCAGTCGCCGCCACGCCAGCATTAGGATGTTGGCGTCTGCCCCCGCTATGCACCGCCCCCTTTTGAGACCGTCCTCTTGCCTACGGCCCATGTCAGGGTCTGGGGACGGACGGGCGCCTCGGTTGTAGTCCGAGCGATATTGGACACAGGCTCACAGGGGTGCATAGCCTCGTCTTGGTTGGTAGGGCAGACTGGCCAGACTATTGAAAAATATTCAGATGTAATAAGGGGTGTCGGGAACGCCCCCGTGGCCACGGTGGAGGGCCGCGTTTGGTTTGAGTTCTCCCCCTCAAATTCTCCACGTCCGACGTTGGAATCGTCGGCCATTGTGATGGAGAATATCTTAGGCAATCACCCGCAAGTTCGTTTGTCTGCGGATGCGGTAAAATTGACCGCGGATTTGAATTTGGCTGACCCTAAATTTGACCTGCCTGGCACGGTCGATTTGTTGCTTGGTGCCGATGTTTTGGGTAAAATATTACTCGGCAAGGATCGTGTTTTGCAGCCAGGTGGCTTGGTAGCCCTCCGGACCATATTTGGGTTCGCACTGATGGGGCCTGTATTGAGGACTCCCCCCCCTGCCGAACTTGGAACGGCCTTGATGGTGGGGTCCGCCCTTTCTGACGCCGTGCAGAGATTCTGGGAAGTGGAGGAGCCACCACAAGCTCCCCGCTCTGATCCGGAGCATGAAGAGTGTGAGCAGTTCTACAAGACCAACACCAGTTATCTCCGTTCTGGCCGGATCATGACAAGATTGCCATTTCTCGCCGTACGTCCGCCACTTGGCGTCTCGCGGCCTATTGCAGAGAAGCGTTTGTTGGCGATGGAGCGCCGTATGAGCAGGGACCCACTACTCAAGGAGAAGTATATTGACTTCATGCGGGAGTATGAGGATTTGGGACACATGTCTGTGTCAAAATTGGATTGGCGTTCGACGGAGCACTTCTTTCTCCCGCATCATGCTGTAATAAAACCATCCAGTGGTAAGTTACGCACAGTATTTGATGGTTCTGCGCAGACTTCTTCAGGAGTGTCCTTGAACCAGTGTCTGCATCCTGGTCCCAAATTGCTGAAGGACCTTTGTGACGTCATCACGCGGTTTCGACGTCATCAATTTGTTTTTGTGGCCGACATCAAGATGATGTTCAGGCAAACGGTAATTCACCCGGATGATCGCCGATACCAGCTGATATTGTGGCGAGAAAACCAGCAAGATCCCATGCTTGTCTACGAGCTCAACACGAACACATACGGGCTGAGGTCTAGCCCCTTTTTGGCTATACGTTCGCTTTGGGAGCTCGCGGATCGAGAGCGTATGTCGTTTCCTCGCGCAGCCGCCATTTTGAAGGAGGACCTATATGTTGACGATGTGTGCACTGGCGCGGCCACGGAGAGAGAGGCCCTGCTCTTGCGTGACGAGTTGATTGGCATTCTAGCCTCCGCAGGATATGAGTTGCGTAAATGGATCTCCAACTTACCTGCGCTCTTGGACGGGCTACCGGATGACCACCAGCAGGATCCTCACCTATTTGAGAACCGTGACAACCCTACCATGATGTCAGTGCTTGGAATCCAGTACAGACCAGTCCAGGACATCTTTACATTTAATGTCAATTTGGATTCGCATCACACTTGGACGAAACGACTGGTTCTGTCGACTGTCGCGAGAACCTTTGATCCCAATGGCTGGATATGCCCGGTCATATTCTGGGCCAAATGCTTCCTGCAGAAACTTTGGACTGCAGGTCTTGGATGGGACGAGCCACTTCGCGAAGCTGTTTTGAAGGACTGGCTCCTATTTGCTTCCTCATTGCCTGCCATCAATAGGATATCGTTACCCCGTGCTCTGCTTCCGCCAGGGAAGCACACCGCGTCCCTTCATGGTTTCTCGGACGCTTCGGAACGTGGGTACGCAGCAGCCGTATACTTGCGCACCGTGACCACAGATGGTCAGGTGAAAGTGTTGTTGGTCATGGCGAAGAGCAAGGTCGCGCCTCTTCGAACTGCCTTGACAATCCCTAAGTTAGAGTTGTCAGGGGCGGCCCTTCTTGTTCGCCTTTTGAATCACGTCATGTCCACCTTGTGCACGTCAATTGACGTTTCCACGATATATGCATGGACTGACAGTCAAATTGTGCTATGTTGGCTGAAGACGTCAGTTCACACCTTAGAGGTGTTTGTAGCAAATCGTGTCTCTCAGATACAGAAATCGGAGACCCCGTTGGTTTGGAGGCATGTGCCTGGCGAGGTCAACCCTGCTGATTGTGCGTCACGGGGATGTATGGCCCCCCTTTTAGTTGAGCACTCTCTGTGGTGGGGACCTGAGTGGTTGACCAGATCAGAATCTAATTGGCCGCGAACTCCGGCCTTAGACATTGTCGCACTGCCTGGGTTGCGAACGCTTGCGCTCGAACGGCAGGACCGTCCGTTCGACCCCGATTTCTTGCTTAATCGTTACAGTTCATTGGACAAATTGTTGAGTGTCACCGCTTGGATCAAGCGCTTCACGAAAAATTGTAGACATCCACAGAACAAATGTTTGGAGGCCTTCTTATCGCCACAAGAGCTCCAAGATGCTCTTCTTCACTGGGTTCGTTCTGTGCAAGAGGCACATTTTGAAGACGAGATTGACATCTTGAGGAAAGGCAAATCCAAGCTGTCTGGAGCCATTTGTAAGCTGAACCCTTTTTTGGATAGTGAGGGTCTTTTGCGTGTCGGAGGGCGTCTTAGGAACGCAAACCTCCCTTATGGATCTCGTCACCCCCTCTTATTGCCCAAGAGTGGCCACTTGGTGAACCTGTTGGTGACTGATCGTCACATCAAGAACTCCCACGCCGGCTGTAATGCCTTATTGGCCATCTTGCAACGGGAATTTTGGATTTTATCGGCCCGTCGGACGATCCGTAGTGTGGTCTTTCGTTGTATGCCTTGCTATAGGCTCAAGGCCCCTACCATGCAGCCTATCATGGGTGACCTTCCTTCGGATCGGGTCACTGAGATAAGGCCCTTTGCTGGAGTTGGTACGGACTTTGCAGGCCCCTTTTTTGTTAAGACCTCGACCCTCAGGAACAGTAAAACTGTCAAGGCTTATTTGTGCGTCTTTGTCTGTCTGTCCACCAAGGCGGTACATTTGGAACTCGTCTCAGCCCTCTCGACAGAGGCATTTGTTGCGACGTTAGATAGATTCGTGTCACGACGAGGACTACCGTCCTTGATTCGGTCGGATTGCGGTACCAACTTCAAAGGCACAAACAACTATTTAAAAGCGATGTATGATTTTTTGTCGGCTAACGAGACTGAAATTGCGTCTAGACTAGCTACACGTAGAATAACTTGGAGGTTCAGTCCCGTGTCATGTCCCCACTGGGGAGGAATATTTGAAAGCGTAGTAAAGGTTGCTAAGACACATTTGCGACGGGTAATTGGCGAGTCTGTATTGACCTTTGAAGAGCTCGCAACTGTGTTTTGCAAAATCGAGGCCGTTTTGAATTCACGCCCGTTGTGCCCGATCTCTTCAGATCCTAACGACTTGGAAGCCCTCACGCCGGGCCATTTTTTGATTGGGCAGCCACTGAACGCCCTGCCGGAATATCCCTTTGTTGATGTGAGACCTAATCGTCTCTCGCGGTTTGAATTGGTCCAACAACTCACTCAGAGCTTTTGGAAACGTTGGAATTTAGAATATTTGCACATTCTCCAGCAGCGCGTTAAGTGGACTGACAAGACTGATCCACCTCATGTTGGTGACCTCGTTCTGGTTAAGGACGCTAACTCACCGCCACTGTGTTGGCGCAGGGGGCGCATTCTCAACCTCGTCTTTGGAGCAGATGGAGTGCCCCGTTTTGCTGAGGTCCGGGTGGACGGTTCAATTTTGAAGAGAGCTGTATCAACCTTGTCGCGACTGCCAGTGAATTAGCGGCCAGGTAGTCCTGGCCGAGGCGGGTAGATGTTATGTACCAAACTTAACTTATCGTATAACTACGCGGGCAGTACGGCCCTGCGCGCACGCAGTCCGGCCCCGCGCGCAACGCGGCTGTCGAGCTCCGCTCAGTTGAAAAATCGAGTTGAAAGCGAGTTGACGTTCGATTGTGACTAGTTGTCACGTGTTCTCGCAACGGTTTTTAAAAGTTAAAAATTGTCACTAGAATTAATTGTTGATAAAACTAATTATCCTTGTTGTGTGAATCGATAATTACAATTGAAAACAAAACCTTGAAATGTCACCGCGAAATGTAATCTTCGCCAAATTGTTGGACATAAATGTGTTATAAAAACTAGTGAATTTTGTGTCTCCATACTTAATACGATTTGTATGTCTATATTTAATGCTATTTAATGTGAGTTGAACTGTTTGATAACTATAATTGTGATAGTATAATTGCATTGAGACGATTGGTGAAAGTTCACGCTTAAGTCACGCCAAATGTGGTCATTTTGAGGACTTCAAGAGTTCGTGTCTGCCTGTATAAAGTTAAGTATAGTTTGATTAGCACTCTGCGTTATTTTGGCCAATTTATCGTAGTTAGTTAATGAAGCTATAGCTAGGGCTTGACACAGTGAAGACATTGTTGAAGAACAAACAGGGTAAGTTTGTACTATTGTAAATTTGTTAGCGCTGTGATATACAGTATATGTTCGTTCATCTCGCGCCTGAGAGATATCACGCTTCCACTTAACCTATTATTAATTAAAATACCAGGTTGAACGCAACAGTATTAATAGGGATATTTTTAGGATTCCGTACCTATGTCACGGAACCCTAAAAATATGCGTACCTACGTAACTACGTAATACGACGAGTACTTAAATAATAGTATTAACCCGCCGCTATCACAACTTTGATTTACTTATTTACATTATTATAAATCACACGGTACTATTTCGTATCAGATTTATGAATAACTGATGATTTAAAAATTTCAAAAGATTTAATTACGATACAGTCGTTATAAATCATCGGCTCAAAATCAATCTTGAATCTATTTTGTATAGAAGAGGCAAAAGATTTGGTTGCGATTTTCTGATTTAAAGATTTAAAAGAGTGATTTAAATCTTTTCAAGCAAAAGATTTAAAGATTTAGTTTCACACAAAAGATTTATTTTGCGCATTACTAGACAGTAGTAGGTACATGCGGTAAAATTTTTTTTTTTATTTTTTTTTTTAATATACAAACCCTGGAACGTCAGCTATTCTGTAGCTATAGTGTCCCAACACCTCTGCGATTTTATATGGCTCAACAAACTTCGACAAAAGCTTTGTACTGGGCCCTGAGTCGGGTATTTCAACGGTGTCACAACTGTACCATTATTGTACCATTATGGTGCAATAGTAAAGTTTTTGGTAGTCTACTATTAACGTGTCGTCATAACGACTTCATCATTGTCTTACAATTGTCAAAGTGACATAAATTGCTAGTCTCGTACACAACTGCTTCACAATTGCAATTCAATGACTGAAATGTTTCGGTAGTCTGCTATTTTGAATTTGACAGTAATATTTTTAAATTGTCCTGTGTCGACAGATTGCCATAAATAAAAAATAGATAGATAGAAATATTAGAAATTGTTCTTTGTAATTTATTGCAATTTACTAATCTCCTAAACTTCACATTGCTTTTTATACTAATAAATAGTATGTACAAATATATTTAAACGAAGTCTAGCATGATTAAATGTTTAAATTTATTAGTATTTTTTCGAAAATCACTTCAACTAACGCATTTTTTAAAAACGGCAACACATACATACCATTCTAACACAATCCATAGATAAAAGAGACCGAAAATTCAATGCATAGATAAAAGAGATCGACAATTCTATTACCATTGAAAGACCGTTATGACGGCATATAGCAGACTACGGATATTTGACTTCAATTGCAACGGTATCGTGCCGGTATTGTGCCGGTATGACAATTGTTCCAAAATAGTGGACTTGAGCACCTGTTGTCATTATTATCGAAATTATTGCGATAAATTACCAATTTCGTATGTACGCGCAAATTCCCTATTCAGATCATGACGTGTTTTCTGTTTAAAAATATAGTCTTAAAAGCTGTTGTACAATAGTAGGGGAGCCGAAGAGGGGATTTCGGGATTTACTAAAGCGCGTCAGATTAATATACAGGAGGATACCTTGTACCCGGTTAAATACCTCCACAAAATATGAGACCCATATATAAGGCCGCCCGTGAAGGATACAGGATCAGATTAGTAAAAAAAAATTGACCATCAGAAATTCTCGAGCGCGTCAGATTAAGGTAGGGTGAGTTAATTACATCCTAAAAAGTGTATATTCCACTAATCTGACAATTTGAGAGTGACGTAAAAAAAGGGGAGGGCAACAAAGTTGTAAAAAAAAAACGTCATCTCGACATTCTCGAGCGTAGCTAAATTTTTTTTATTTTGAAGGTAATAATTCAAGAATAATGAAAAATATATAATCTGACAATTTCCGCAAGCCCAAATAACAAAAATTCGTCGATAAAGTTAAATGCGTGCAGCTGCGTGATGCCTATATTTGGGTTTGTTTGAGTTGGACTTCTAAATGTTTAATTAGGACTGTTTATGAGATATTAAGCCATCAAAATATATCGTAAAAAAAGTTGCAAAGTTACACTGTCGGCTTTTAAATTGTTAGATTTACCAGCTGCTCTGTGTCTAGCCAACCGGAGTCGCCGATAAGATATAACAATAGATTTTAAGGACAATAGAGTCGTAAAATCTCATCTCCATTGAATCATAGCTAGACAAGAAGCACAATTAAAAAGCTCTTAGGAATATTTATGAGTATGTTGTAAAGATAAATCATACAAATTTTTAGACAAGTATAAAATATTATTTCTATTACAGCGTGATCATTTATAATTTACAACAATTAAAAAGAAAGTAAATATTATGATCTAAGATAATTTGTATCACAGAATAGTTTTATCACATAATGGACAATAATTTGAAAGTGTAAATACTTTCGTTAATGTTTTCGTTCTTCAAACTATTTACTTTTGAGGTGTAAGTGTTTGGTACACAAGGAAACGTTGAAGTTACTAACTTTCTTTTAGTATTGAATATAGTCGCTTCAATTTTATTTTTCTCAAATCACGCTGTAATAGAAATAATATTTTATACTTGTCTAAAAATTTGTATGATTTATCTTTACAACATACTCATAAATATTCCTAAGAGCTTTTTAATTGTGCTTCTTGTCTAGCTATGATTCAATGGAGATGAGATTTTACGACTCTATTGTCCTTAAAATCTATTGTTATCTCTTATCGGCGACTCCCGTTGGCTAGACACCAGAGCAGCTGGTAAATCTAACAATATAAAAGCCGACAGTATAACTTTGCAACTTTTTTTACGATATATTTTGATGGCTTAATATCTCATAAACAGTCCTAATTAAACATTTAGAAGTCCAATTCATCTTTTTGAAATTTAACTTTTTCTAGTGTCGGCTCCTGCACTATAGTGTGGAGGACTGGGAATAAACGGCACCTTTCCCTCCTCACCCTTTTTATTCCCATTCGTCCACACTATTCCCATACCTCCACACTGTGGACGACGGGGTGTGGAGGACTGGGAATGACCCGCTGAGTTCAAAATATAGTTCAAAGTACAATTTTAAGCGCCCAGGAATGGAATTAGCGGGAAGTTGCAGGGATGGCCTTTAAGGTGAACCGTTTTTCGAATTTTTTTTTGTCAGATTAGGCGAATCCCTCTAGGTAATCGTCAGATTATGAGACAGTACGTTTAGAACATAAAGATGAACCATATATATCTTAATCTGACGCGCTTGAGTATTTCAAAATGGCGAATTTTTTTTGCACATTATGAAACTGCCCGTGAGTTTGCGTCCCATCGAAATCGTCAGATTAGTGAATGAGAGCTTTTTTTTGGTGCTCTTAACACTCCCTTAGAAAATCTGACGCGCTCGACAAAATTTTTTTTTTTTTCATTTTCAACCCTTAAATACAACCACCCGCATCATGCAAACGATCAGATTAACATACGTACATTATTAAAAATACGTAGGGCATTGATGCTATCAATATCTGACGCGCTCGAGGATGTCCATGCAACAGTTTTTTTTTACATATTTAAAAATCTATAGCCGCTTTCCCCACCGATAAAAGTGAAAAATCACATAACATTTTTTTCTTCTTATCATCTAAGCTTTGCAACTCAATAGGTCTCTATGACGCTCGAGTAAATCCCCATTTAGCATCGTGGGCTCCCCTACCACAAAGGGCAGCCCCATCACCAATCTTCCAGGCAACCGTATAATCGATAAAATCTAGAATAGATATTGCGGAGGTTGTTGGTGTATTCAACGTTCATATATAAATTATATTGAATATATATGAACAAATGCATAAAACAAAATAAACATAAGCACACTAATAAGTAAATAATACTATATGATATAATATATATATACTAAAAATACTAAGATTTACATAAACAAACGATAGACAATAATTCGATAGTTTTAGCCTAAAATTAGAGAGCAGAGTCTCTGCTTGTCTAATTCGTAAAGGTAGTTTGTTCCATAGTAATATAGCTTGCACAGTAAAAGATTTGCTATAAAAGTTGGTACTATGCTTCGGAACATTCATCTCAGATGTTCTCAGATCATTTGCATGTGTGTCATGTCGGAACACAAAACGAGAAGATATTGGGGAGTAATAAAATTAAATAATATGTTATATAATAGCGAAAGAATAAGAGTATTCCGGCGATGGAAAGCCACTTGAGCTTTGCTAAACTCTTCTTGCTTTGCTAAACTCTGAGACATTCATATTTGCAAAGGACATTCGAATATAAAGACATTCGAAGTCGCTCAAATTTATGAAGTTGTGCTTCCGTGAGATTGACATAACTGACATCAGCGTAATCTAGAATTTTATTTATTTATTTAACACTTCAATTCTAGTACATGTATAGGCGGGCTTAATGCCAGAGGCGTTTTCTACCAGCCAACCATAGGGTGATGAAGAACTGAAGGAGACAGGTGTTAATCATGGACATATTGATTGACGTAATGATTTATATGACAAATTCATACAAATATACATATTACACTGTTACGTAAATACATTGACAAACATATACATACCTCACACACACATATATACATACAGGAGAATGGGCAGAATTGGCAGGAGTAAAGACTGGGCAAGTGCTACTCTTGTGGGAATTGGTAAGTAAGATTGTAATCTTCGCAAGAACCTCACTGAAGCAAATAGTTTGCGACTTACTACTTGTAGTTGAGGACTTCAAGATAAGGTGCTATCAATAAGAATACCTAAATTCTTTACCTGGTCATTTATTTTCAAATTGGTACCATTGAAATTTAATTGTGGCAGGTAAGTTAATTTTAGCTATCATCTTGGAGCTGCCGACAGTAGTCACTTGAGTTTTAGAGGGATTAACATTTAGACCATAATTATTACCATCGATAAAGTATACTTATTACTCTACTTAAGTTGGAAATTTGGTTGGAAATTTGATCTTCGATAAGTGTAAGGGGAAATCGATCTTTTATCATTTTATTATTCAGTGCTTGGAAGTCAATGCATAGCCTTTGCTCTCCAGTTTTCTTTTTAACAATCAGAATTGGACATTGATAATTGCCTGATAATTGCCTGGCATAATCGGACATTGATTCCTGAATAACATCATTTTCCAAAAGTTCTTTTATAGTTTCACGAACTTTCTCCCTCTCATAATGAGAGAGGCGGTATATGGTCGATAAACTACTGGCTCATTATCTGTTACCTCTATTTTTATTTCTACTCCATTGATGTAACCTATCTCCCCTACTTGTAGCAAAACAATCCCGATAGTCTTGAAATAACAGGTATAGTTTTTTTTTTGCGCTGATTATTGTTCAACCCGGGACCAGTATTGACTTCATTCCTATCAAGAGGTTCCATTATAGATGACTCCCAGACTATTGTTAACCTGTCATACCTTATTTTTAGTAAAAAGAAGTGACCGCGCTGTCTACATGTATTGTTTTAAATTTATGACGCGATATTACAAATTCGTTACAACAGCTTCACCCTTACCATCGCGAATTATATAAGCACTAAGAAGCAAACGAAAACTGCATTTTATCGTTCAACAAAGACATCACTGTTGTAATTTAAATTAACATTGACAGGAACAATATTCGTCCTAGAGATCTGCAACGTCACGTATAGTTTTAATAGACCGTGCTGATCAAAAGTCTCCATGATACCTGGACTTTTATAAAACGTAAGTTCTGAATTATCTTTTAGAACGGTTACTAATGCTAATTCACTAAAGTTTTGACCTATCATCATAGAAGTTTGCATGTGTAAGTCTTCTACCACTAAAACGTCGATGGTGGATTCAACATCTATCTTATCGTTTAGATTAGCCAGATACAATGGTGCGACTGAAGATTGACCAAAACCTTTTACTACGGGAACATTATCAAAATTTAGTTACTTTAATTAATCAGCGTCAGAGTTTCGCAAAAGCGTGCATCCACTACCAAAATCAACATAAACTCTAAGGAGACGCTCGTTGGCCAAAATAGTTTTGAAAATCATTGCTATTATTAGAAGTTTCTATCACCAAGGTTCTTTTTTTTCAGTATCGTTCCGTACAGGGTTAGCGCAGCCGTACATGGCTCTAATTTATTATCGTGACCAATTATGCATTTTATTATAGGTTTTGTACATTTATAATATGGGTGACCTTTGGAACGGCAATTGGCATTGTTCATTTCATTGTTTTTTTTTTAAACTCCTAATTAGAGAACCATTTCGGGGAATAGAGATTCTGATCATAATTTATAAAAAGTACAAAGTAAAAGTAATTAAAAATCAGGAGATTTATTATGTTAAGAGTACTAAAAAGAAATAGACAAAAAACACTAGATAAAAATAAAGCAAATTAAAAGTTTACGCGACTGACTTCAGTTGTAAAATTTTATTAGGCAAAGGCAATACACAGTCTTCATACAACGTTGACGTCACAACATTTGAAGAAAATATTTTCATAAAGTAATTTTTTTAAATTCAATTTAATTAATATTTCGATAATACTGAAATTAGTTTCTTAAAATGATCTATATTTTCTAAAAAACACATAAAAACAGCAGGTAAAAAAAACTATTAACAATGCCAATTGAAGCAAGTGTTGGAGCTAATATTTACGCTAATATTAGGGTTAGTTTTATTGTTAAGTTTCTGAGATATGCTTTCTGTGATCTTGGAAACTGTAAAGGGCTGGTTCTTTTTTTTTTTTTTTTTTCAAATGGCAAAAAGTTTAGCAAGTCTGCTGGTTCTGAACTATTTAAGCTTGTGCACCATTCCTAACAGACCGATCAGTTAAACCGCATTTATTACAGTTTACAGCCTTTTTGCCGTTTATTTCACACCTAGTTGATAAGCTTAACTTATAATAATAATTTTTATTGGGACTAATAACATAACAACAATTTACATGTGATCTGTCTCCTAAATTAGGTTAGTACCTGTGTCTCAGAAGACAGATGTTCATAGTGTGCTAACAGTTCAAATTGTTTATGAGTTAGTTAGTTTAATTAAATAGTGAGATTAAAATTATTACACTTAAAAAAAACAAAACAAAAGAGGAATAAAAGAAAATCAAATAAAAAAAAACCAGTACAAATAAAGAAAATGGTAAATTAACGAACTTCTATATTAATAATGAGTATGTATGTGTGTGTTTGTGCGAGTGTGAAAGTGTGTGGGTGGGTAAGTGTGTAGTGTGTGTTATCATAAAATACTCTCGCAGTCTTTCCTCAATGCGTAAAGAAGACACCATCACCCTTCACACTGAAAAGTAATTACATCAGACATCATCCATTCACGTATATGTATATCCATAGCGGTATAAAATATTGAAAAACTTTATTCAGAGGTACATATCAATATAATAAATGACAATAAATATCCAGACATCTCGCACAACATCCTCTAGCTCCAAGCTAAGCGTAATACTAGTATACCAGATTACCGACAATGATAGGAAATACCCCAATTGCAATAAGAATATAATCTATTTAACAAAAATAATTTTCTAGTGCAGGTATTGAACAGACGATCTCGTAAACAATGGTTGGTTACATAAATTCGTAATTATCTAGATTTATTATAATTATATATATTGTACTAGCTGATGCCCGCTACTCCGTACGCGTGGAATTTTAGATCCCCATATATTTTGTCATTGTTTAAACCTTCCCTGGACTTTCACGAATATTTCAAGACCAAAATCACCAAAATCGGCCCAGCCGTTCTCGAGTTTTAGTGAGACTAACGAACAGCAATTGATTTTTATATATAAGATTATATAAATGTGTATATTCTTTTAAACGTTATTATTCCAGTGAGTATGCCCAACCCACTCAAGCCAGTCGGCAACCATAGTCAGCTCCTCAATTTATCATAATTCATCCATTCATTCATTACATAAAAAAAAAAATAGAAAATAGGCTAAAAATATGTACGGAGTGTCAATCACTTTAAATTCTAAATAAATCCAGCGAGTAATCCTAACTCGCTCAATCAAGTCAGCAAGCATAGCTAACTCATCCAACTACCAGACCTAAATAAATCCAGCGAGTAATCCTAACTCGCTCAATCAAGTCAGCAAGCATAGCTAACTCATCCAACTACCAGACCTAAATAAATCCAGCGAGTAATCCTAACTCGCTCAATCAAGTCGGCAAGCATAGCCAACTCATCTAACGACCAGACCTAAATAAATCCAGCGAGTAATCCTAACTCGCTCAATCAAGTCGGCAAGCATAGCCAACTCATCTAACGACCAGGGCCCTGAGTCGGGTATTTCAACGGTGTCACAACTGTACCATTATTGTACCATTATGGTGCAATAGTAAAGTTTTTGGTAGTCTACTATTAATGTGTCGTCATAACGACTTCATCATTGTCTTACAATTGTCAAAGTGACATAAATTGCTAGTCTCGTACACAACTGCTTCACAATTGCAATTCAATGACTGAAATGTTTCGGTAGTCTGCTATTTTGAATTTGACAGTAATATTTTTAAATTGTCCTGTGTCGACAGATTGCCATAAATAAAAAATAGATAGATAGAAATATTAGAAATTGTTCTTTGTAATTTATTGCAATTTACTAATCTCCTAAACTTCACATTGCTTTTTATACTAATAAATAGTATGTACAAATATATTTGAACGAAGTCTAGCATGATTAAATGTTTAAATTTATTAGTAGTTTTTCGAAAATCACTTCAACTAACGCATTTTTTAAAAACGGCAACACATACATACCATTCTAACACAATCCATAGATAAAAGAGACCGAAAATTCAATGCATAGATAAAAGAGATCGACAATTCTATTACCATTGAAAGACCGTTATGACGGCATATAGCAGACTACGGATATTTGACTTCAATTGCAACGGTATCGTGCCGGTATTGTGCCGGTATGACAATTGTTCCAAAATAGTGGACTTGAGCACCAGACCTAAATAAATCCAGCGAGTAATCCTAACTCGCTCAATCAAGTCAGCAAGCATAGCTAACTCGTCCGACGACCAGTTAATTCACTCAATATCCAAAGCAAACTGGTGCATAAAAATAATGTAGGTATGCTTCTAAATTATCAGAAATTCATTTTAAATTATGCAGAAATAAAATAAATTTAAATTATTTTATTTACCCTAAACTTAAACCTGTTCATTATTTTATAGAAACTATAACCATACATTCATTCATGCTATAACATCTTATTTGCCATCAATTCCATTATAGAAACAATAATACAAAATGTATCACTTCATATACTCGTACGTTCAATAAGAAACATGGTAGGTCGCGGCAGTCGCTATCAGAGGGTAGCCCTGACCGAACACTGACGCGACGATCCATGCACCAACGTATCTATGCATCACATTATCAGAGAGTAGCCCTGACGTAATATAATGCATAATACTCATATTTTTTTTTTACTTACTACAAATAATGAGGGTAGAATTGTAATAAAAATCATACAGCATCAGACACAAAATACCTTGGCCAAAAAAAAACACACTAGTTGCTATCAGAGAGTAGCCCTGCATCCAGCAACAATGCGATTGGCTGAAAAAGATGTTCAATGTGCGTCTTTGTACTACCAGGGAGTTGCCCTAGCCAAGTGCATACACACCGAACATTCATTTAACTTTAACATGCAATCCACATCGTCAGAGAGTCGCCCTGACCTTATGCAGATGTACACTTTACGGTAAGTATCATGAAAGATGCGTAATAATTTCTACGTGGGCGTGAAAGCATATACTTACGCGATTCAATAAATATATTTGCATTATAAAGAATTACTAGGCAAATAAGATATTCGAAGCGATTACTGTAATACTTAAACAAAATAATAAATACCTTTTTGGTTCTTTATCTCCGCTTCTGAAGTATAATGAAACAACTTTGTCCTTTTAATATTAACTTTTATTCGAGCTTATATGTACTTGCAACAATTACTTTATACATAAAATAAACGTTACTACTACTTATTTGCTAAGAACCTCTTCACTTGGTAGCTCACTAAGAACTGTCGTTTGTACTACCACTCCCTTCCTTGTTGATTGTCGACCGATATTGCAATCGAAGAGCCAACAAAGTGGGGATTCGAATACAACACGAAGTTAACACAAAGTCAATTGAAGTACTCTTATAGCTATTTACATTTTTATTAGGACTAAAGCTAAAATTATGGTATCATTAAATCATTAAAAATAATAATAAAAGAGGAATCATGACAGGCTTTATTAACATTCAACACTTCGTTTTTAAATGTTAGGTTTTTATTACATAAAGTTGGTACATAAGTTTAAAAATAAAAGTATTGAAGAAAAGTAAAAATTTAATCTCCGCCGTGTGATAATGTTTATTGAACTTTGTTATTTGTGATTAGCAAATAAAATCTGAAGAAATTTTCACCTACATAAGAGTTAGTGAGAAGAAAATCTAAGTCATGGATGGACATGTACAAGATAAACTTGTGATAGAAAGAGATAGACGATGTATGCTTTAGAAAATCTAACGGTGTAGAGAACAAGTTAAAATTTCAAAACCTTTGCAGCGAAGGAAAGTTTAAGATATCTATAAACATGCCAGTCGTTTCAAAGGCAACATGTATTTGTGTTATGGCAACCATAGACTTACGATATAGATCTAGACGTAACACTCGGTACAGCGAACCTGGCCTGCTTCTTTTAGTTGAACACATTAAGAAAAATAAATGACAAAGAACCTATTTAGTAGCCTTTCTAACTCTTTCTTTTTGAGCTGGAGTAAAAGAGAAAGCTAGTAAGAAGAAAAGAGAAGGCAAGGCTACTATTTTACTTTTAAACCGTAAACGGGCCGGGCCTTGGGACAAATCTATGTTCCCGAGTTGTTCCTCCCTACTTATAACCTCCTTGATGGGAACATGTATTGGGTGTTTCTATGTATTATACGTATGTATGTATTTATAGAAAAAAAGTAGTATATGTATTCTATTCGTATTATGGTACACATAACACAAGCATATAAGCTTAGCTTGGGACCAGAGGACGTTGTGTGAAATGTCCATGTATTTATTTATGTATTAGAAATCCGGTTTTGAAAAATCTTAAGGGTAAAAAATTTATTGATCTCTTTATTTTTATCTGTATAAATCAACTCAAACATAAAAAAAGCAATATTTTCTTTAAAAAATAGTATGCTTAACATAACATAACCTAAAGATTAAAATTGAATGATATTTTAGTGCATTTTCTGAAAAGATTTTCTATAGTAACATATTTTTTTTCAACATCGAATAGTAGAGATTTCAACGAACAGAAAGTATACCAACTTTTTGAAAAAACCTTATTCTTTGACAGGTGAATTTTCGATTGAAAATTAGGGTGCTATTTCGATATTAAATAAAAACAAGGTGAAAAAATAAATATTTCTAATCAAATAAATTACAGCATATTGGGGACATATACGTAAAGGTAAGATTTCACCAAATTTCGTAAAAAAAAAATGGAAAAGATAAATATAAAAACCAAAAACTTGGTTTTAGAACTTTTCACATAAATTGTGAGGTTTTTGAAAAAAGTGTGAATACAAAAGTTTTTGATAGTTTAATTACCTACTACTTTGCTATATGACTTTTTTTCATAGGAATTTTAGTTTTGCCGGAAATCGAGAAAAACAGTTTTTTACCCTTAAAAACTCACCCGCATCCCGTTCCCGACCTTCGATCGCTCGTAAATTATTTTTCCCTTAATTTTTATTATATTCCCCTCCTTTTCTGCTGGGTTTCATCCTACTATTATTCTTATTGGTTTTAAAAATTATCGACAGGGTCTAAATTCAATTTTTGAATTTATTAATATGTATGTTAATTTATGAACAAGTGTAAGGTACACCAACTAAAATATCATTTATTTAACAATCTACTGAATGTAGTTGTGTATGTGTCCAAGTCTTTTTAAAAGGCTTATATTAGTTCGTTACGTATCTATCAATGTATTAATCTATGTAACAGAATCTTTGAAAGTGATTCTCACCAACTTGCAGTAGTCAGATTAAACTTAAATTTTTAACACATAATACAATCCTATTTAAAAAAAATATTCAGGATTTTCAAGTGCTTTTTAGTTTTTGAACTATTTAAAATACGAATATTTTGCTAAACAACAACACGTCAATGTTAACTGAACTTTCTTTTTATAAAAACAGTGTATTATAGAATAACAATTTATATTAATATAATTTTATTTTAGTTCAGTCAAGTTATTGACGCACAATTATTATTGAAGTGAGACTTGTGTAGTATGTTTATATTGTGCTTAAATCTAGACATACCTTTATGTAAACTGTTCAAGTCCAATCGGTGTAACACAATCTTAACAGTTTTGGTACGTAAATCATTAACATTTACTGATGAGATGTTGTGATTAGATTTAGAAATATCACTCTCTAGAGGATCATGTTCTGAACAAGAATTATCTGAAGCTGAGTCACTTTGTACTTCTGTAGTCTGGATGCTGTAATCTAACTCATCATCTTCTGAACTTACATGTTCACATTTCATATGTTCTTGTTTTATTAACAGATTGCACATTCCATGATCTTCAACATTTGGGATGCTGTCATCATCTTCTAAAGTCACATCTTCACATTTGATATGTTGTTGTTGTATTAATTGAGTGCACATTCCTTTTTCTACAATATTATCTTCCAGATCTGTAAGATAGTTTCATTAAATAAAGTACAAACAAGAAGCAGCTGGTTCAGCTTGAAGATGAAACAAACACTACACTATACCTCCAACATGTTCCTCATGTAGTTGGTCACTTGTCGTTGGTGAAGGTTCAGGCTTAGGTTGCAGTTCCCTGTGAACCTCTGTGTCGAAACTCGCAGGCGTGAGTGACACTTTACATAGATTTCTTAAAACTATTATTGGCTTTACGTCAAACTGAAACATAACCCTGTATTGTGAAACTGCTCCTATATTTATATATTCACCACAGATACATCCGTATAGAGAGACACAGTTAACAGTTAGATCTTACATCATCATTGTCCAACAAGTGAGTGAACTGCTCCTCACTGTGAAGACAGGCGCTCCTCAGCTGGAGACAGTTGCGAAGTCTCGCGCAGCACACGTAGCACGCGTCTACTGGTCTTCTGTCTCTTGTTTCCAACTGACAACAATAATAAATATATCTGGTATGGCAGCATAGTAAAATATAACAAACTTGTTACAAGAACACTTACCAACTTGCCAGTCAGTAACTCGTATATTTCTTGTAAGTCGGTGTTAACTAGACAATGCATACGCACATCTTTGATTAAACAAATTCTACATATTGATAACTGCTCCATTATTTATCATAAAATTACAAAATTGTAATTTAATAGGTTATATTTAACTTTTTTTTTGGGATTTACATTTAATGACCTGGTTACGAGGACCTTTAGGTCAAATCTTCTTTTTCCAATTCTTTGTTGTTTTAGTTCTATTGTTTTGATAGTATTCTTGATATATTTATATATGGCAGCGTAACTGTTCTTGTTTTTTAGTAATTGATCAATAGGCGGCGGGCGGGATGAAGAAACACTTAAAATTTTCACGTCACTGACCCCGTTTTCCAATGGCAGAGCATTGAGAGCATAATGCGACTCAGTGCCGCACAATGTAGCACAATGCTGACGCTTAATTGGAACGTAAATTAGTTTTAAAATGCGCCAGCAGAGTGCGCTAAGTTCAAGGTTGAAAAAAAAATTCTAAAATAAACATTGTATTCACATTATATACATATGTGGAATATAAAAAAGTCATTGTTTATACCTTCATTCATACTTATATTTATTTATTTTTTAACACAGCTTCAATTAACTTTGAATACTTCCAGGGCCCTGAGTCGGGTATTTCAACGGTGTCACAACTGTACCATTATTGTACCATTATGGTGCAATAGTAAAGTTTTTGGTAGTCTACTATTAATGTGTCGTCATAACGACTTCATCATTGTCTTACAATTGTCAAAGTGACATAAATTGCTAGTCTCGTACACAACTGCTTCACAATTGCAATTCAATGACTGAAATGTTTCGGTAGTCTGCTATTTTGAATTTGACAGTAATATTTTTAAATTGTCCTGTGTCGACAGATTGCCATAAATAAAAAATAGATAGATAGAAATATTAGAAATTGTTCTTTGTAATTTATTGCAATTTACTAATCTCCTAAACTTCACATTGCTTTTTATACTAATAAATAGTATGTACAAATATATTTAAACGAAGTCTAGCATGATTAAATGTTTAAATTTATTAGTAGTTTTTCGAAAATCACTTCAACTAACGCATTTTTTAAAAACGGCAACACATACATACCATTCTAACACAATCCATAGATAAAAGAGACCGAAAATTCAATGCATAGATAAAAGAGATCGACAATTCTATTACCATTGAAAGACCGTTATGACGGCATATAGCAGACTACGGATATTTGACTTCAATTGCAACGGTATCGTGCCGGTATTGTGCCGGTATGACAATTGTTCCAAAATAGTGGACTTGAGCACCAGAAAACTCCGACGAAAAGGAAGCCTTAATTTTTTTTTAACAATAAATAATATTACTAACGATAATCTATACTTATAATAAATCTGTAGAGAGGTCAATTCTGTACATGAAATATATTTTCAAAATAACTATCAGGGGGTGATTAGTGATCGATACTGATACCAAAAATGCAATCAGTAAAATTTTTGTCTGTCTGTCTGTCTGTCTATCTGTCTGTCTGTCTGTCTGTCCGTCTGTATGTTCCTTATAGAAACAAAAACTACTCGACGGATTTTGACGAAACTTGGTACAATTATTCTTCATACTCCTGGGCAGGTTATAGTATACTTTTCATCACGCTACAATCAATAGGAGCAGAGTAGTGAAGGGAAATGTTGGGAAAACGGGAAAAGGTGCTCCATTTTTTAAGCTTCCGTCGCGTGTGCAGCTTTAATGGGTAAAGTTACATAGAAATCATGTATGACGGAAATATTCTTCATAAAATTGTCTAAAAAATATCATGAAACAGCACATATCTATATTTTATGGTTGACTCACAATAACACGTGTAACTCCTGATAGCTTAGCAATTCGTTCATTGTGATTATATTTGTTTACTCTTACGTTTATAAGACTCTCACTCAAGCAGTAGTTAAAAATGTTGCAAAAACGGGGAAAATTTCTTAAATTCTACGCGGACGGAGTCGAGGGCAACAGCTAGTATATAAATAAAATTTCAATCAATGCCAATTTAAAGAAAAAATACTTGTTAATTTTCTGTCGCTGAAGTTGGTATGGATTGCACGCATCACTTTTGAGAGTGCTCGATTGTGCGATGCGATGCTGTAATTGGAACATTCAACGTTGAGCATTGTGCCGCATAATGCGCTGATTGGAAAACGGGGTGAGGTCACTAGCGAATATTAGTCTGGCAATTAAAAAGATATTTTGATTTTGACATTTGACATCAATAGGGGGGTGTCAGTGTTAGTTCCGTAGATTTCACGCAGCGCTAGTGTACTAAACGCCATATTGGTGTCGATTCCAGGGCCCTGAGTCGGGTATTTCAACGGTGTCACAACTGTACCATTATTGTACCATTATGGTGCAATAGTAAAGTTTTTGGTAGTCTACTATTAATGTCGTCATAACGACTTCATCATTGTCTTACAATTGTCAAAGTGACATAAATTGCTAGTCTCGTACACGACTGCTTCACAATTGCAATTCAATGACTGAAATGTTTCGGTAGTCTGCTATTTTGAATTTGACAGTAATATTTTTAAATTGTCCTGTGTCGACAGATTGCCATAAATAAAAAATAGATAGATAGAAATATTAGAAATTGTTCTTTATAATTTATTGCAATTTACTAATCTCCTAAACTTCACATTGCTTTTTATACTAATAAATAGTATGTACAAATATATCTAAACGAAGTCTAGCATGATTAAATGTTTAAATTTATTAGTAGTTTTTCGAAAATCACTTCAACTAACGCATTTTTTAAAAACGGCAACACATACATACCATTCTAACACAATCCATAGATAAAAGAGACCGAAAATTCAATGCATAGATAAAAGAGATCGACAATTCTATTACCATTGAAAGACCGTTATGACGGCATATAGCAGACTACGGATATTTGAATTCAATTGCAACGGTATCGTGCCGGTATTGTGCCGGTATGACAATTGTTCCAAAATAGTGGACTTGAGCACCAGTGCAAGTTCAACTTGACTAAACTTAACTATAAATAAACTATATGTCGTAGGAGACTTGATTAAAATAGTTTACTTAGGGATCTTTAGTTTTAAGTTAGGTTCCAAGATTGTGAAGTGGGTCCTCAAATGGTGTCAATGGTGAGTAATTCGTTTATTAGATGAGAATGAATGGTGACCCGTTGAATATTCATAAAAGGATCCTTCCAAACCAGCTACACGTGTCGTAAGCCACGGATCAATCTCATCGTAGTACATAGAATGTTGTAGTTATCGTAGTTAGTTTATTCAGTATTACAATGTGTTTAGATGGATGACTGCTCTGGCTGTAACAACAGGTGATGTCTACGATACCTTTTCTCCGATATCAGAAGTGGGATCGAATAGTCGTTATTCGATTGTGTTTTGAAAAAAAAAACTAGAACAGTAAAATTAACCGTAACCAGCGTTCTAGTAAAAATTTAAAGTTTTCGCAAAGTTTCTTTTTGGATAAAAATTACTTTGATTATATTAACAAGCAAAGACAGATAATAACAAGTCACAGGTAATTAGTTAATTACACTGTAACTACGTAACAAAAATTAAATGACAATGATTTATTAGTAATTTTATAAATCTACAGTGTTCATTTGCTTAATTTATCTCGTGTATCAATCAATAAATAATTGTGAAATCGTTTTACTTGATTGCGAACAGAAATATAGTGTGGCTTTATCAACATTCAACACTTCGTTTCAAAGTGTTCGTGAAAAAAGTTATAAAGAAAAATAAAGATTTAATCTCCGCCGTGTAATAATGTGTTATTACATATTCTAACGCGTTATTAAACTTTGTTATTTGTGACTGTAAATCTTTACACAGCGAAAGAAAGTTTAGGAAATCTATATACGTGCCAGTCGTTTCAGAATTACTGTTTCGAAAAATCTATTTACCATTATGATCTCGACTGTGCTATTGACGTATGCAGACGTCCTGTAAGTCGTTAATAATATTGCCAACGCAACTTATTGTAGTGTACCTATAATATGCGGTTAAATTCGTCCTTTCTAAAATATCTAGCTATAAATACGAACCTGACGGTGCTATTGACGTATGGAGACGTCTAGTAACCATTAATAATTATTAACATCACTTTTTGTGGTGTATAATGAGTTTTTGAAATCTTTAACTTACTGACGTGTGAGAC
Organism: Orgyia antiqua; assembly: GCA_916999025.1. NCBI lineage: Eukaryota > Metazoa > Arthropoda > Insecta > Lepidoptera > Erebidae > Orgyia > Orgyia antiqua. The sequence goes on from OU779872.1 coordinate 4,129,069, forward strand.
GTCTAGTGAGGCAGTAATAATATTAATCACACGCTTTATTGTGGCTTACTCAGTCAGTTCGTGAAATATTCTGTTTAAAACATCTACTTACAAATATGATTTTGATAACGCAGAGACGTCTTGTAAACTATTAATAACATTAACCACACGTTTTATTGTGCTGTACCTATAACATGTTTCTAAAATTTTCATAGAGATGTCCAGTATAGCAGGTTCATCTTATTACAAATATTTAATTCCAAAATGCCTTTAATGCCCATACAATACTTCAGTTGTATTTTGATTTAAATGTATGCGACTAATATTATTGGTCTATGCAGGCTGAAAAAAAAAAATTATCACTAGCAATCTGCAACTGTTTCGCGTGGTTCTCATTGTAAATGAAGTCTACCGTTTGTTTTTAACTTTATTGCTTTCGGTTTATTCGCGCATACGACCCTTATTACAAATTATCGAGGTGACAGGAGATCACCTCTGAGTATTCACGAGCATAACTTTTGACCTTATTTACTTGAACAAGAATCTGTTGTAGTGGATTGACTATAGCAGATCTACATACCGTAACAAATTATCTACCTCTTAAATTTTAATTTGCGAGCGTTTTTGGTGTACAGAGACGTTCAGTGAACTATTTATAGTATTAACAAAGCAGTTTACCGTGGTGTATCCACGAGTAAACTAATTATTATTATTAAAAGAGCTGTTGGCGCGTGGAGCGTTACAGTAAGCCAAAAATAAAAGATGCTATTGGCGTGTGGAGCCGACCAATAAGCCAAGAAAAAAAAAATGAAAATAAATCAATAAATAAAAGATGCTATATTGGCGTGTGGAGCCGACCAATATAAGCCACTATAATTATCCTATCCTGAAAGAATAATGGTCCCCTGTGTACGACGGCGAACAGGACCGCCTATGGCACAGCATCAACCTATCCTTTTATTCCTAGGGCCCTTGCCTACGCGGCAACGTCGACCTTTCCCTTACCTATCCTTCCCAAACCCTTTATCCTTCCTAAATCCTTAATCCTTTCTATCCTTAAGACGCTATACTCATAAATATACCACGTTACGATACTATGCACCAACGGTTACTATTCACGATTTAGGTGTTTAGTAGCAACAGCTAAAAGAGTTATGTAGGCTTAACTTCTACTTGAGCTACAAGTAGGAGGTAAAGTAACAGTGTTTATTCGTATGCCAGTACGAAAATTCTAAATTCAACTTTTTATTCACTGATAGTTTAATCATTAGCATTTAAACTAAATTAGAAAATCATTCCTTTACTGTTGAATCCGTCTAGATCAGCAGGATAGGCCAAACGAAAACCCTTCTATTAGTTTCAAGTAGATAGGGAACACACGAGGACGCGTGCCTTTGCAGAATGGCCGTGTGACAATAAGGACAAAGAGAAACAAAGGAAAGAAAAGAAAGAAAAAGAAAACAAAAAAAAAAAAAATTTCTAATGCATTTACTAACGTAGCTAAAAATCATTTTCTGAGTAATTTACGACTAATTAGCTAAATCCTAAATAATTAGTTATCAAATTACAGCCGAGCGGTTGTCTTTATGAAAACACAAGTTTAATGTGTAGTGGATTTGATGATTAGAAACCATCTATTGAATGCTACAATTGTATTGGCTCGATAAGTCGATACGAACCCACTACAACTTAAAGTTCGTTAGCAAAAATGCGAAAAACCTGACAACTAGAGCAGTCAGTATTATACGGGTCGTTACGCTGCCCAGTTCTATAACTTAAACAATTAGAATATCCTCCAAAGTGTAATTGCTGAGTGTGTATTTGTGATAAAAAGTGCACAGTAACGATAATGCGGAATTATTGTAACTGACTGAGTGTGAATGTTGAATTATTGTGGGAATTGTTATAACTGACCGACGAATGGAGATAAAAAGTTAGTTGTGGATTTCTTTATTTTGCGTCTTTATATTGGGTCAGAATTAGCCGAGCGGAAAAACCTAGCTCTATTGCAGATTTACACACGGGGACGTGTGTATTCGCAGAATGGCCGTGTCGTAGGAGACTTGATTAAAATAGTTTACTTAGGGATCTTTAGTTTTAAGTTAGGTTCCAAGATTGTGAAGTGGGTCCTCAAATGGTGTCAATGGTGAGTAATTCGTTTATTAGATGAGAATGAATGGTGACCCGTTGAATATTCATAAAAGGATCCTTCCAAACCAGCTTCACGTGTCGTAAGCCACGGATCAATCTCATCGTAGTACATAGAATGTTGTAGTTATCGTAGTTAGTTTATTCAGTATTACAATGTGTTTAGATGGATGACTGCTCTGGCTGTAACAACAGGTGATGTCTACGATACCTTTTCTCCGATATATATATTTTAGTTTGATTAAGTGCTAAACCTATTCTGTTTCAATCAGAAATTAAACTAAAAATTTTAGTTGACAGCACTAAATCGATTTTGACATATGTTCCTGACATCGATCAACTGCAGGCCAATGTGGTTACGATGAATAGTGACATGGATGCTTTGAGGTCACAAATAGAGAAAATGGAGCAGAAAGCAAGAATAAATAATGTGGAGATTAAGGGCGTTCCTGTAAAATCAAATGAAAACTTATATTCTATTCTTGAATCTATCAGTAAGACTGTTAATTACAAATTTTCTAGATCTGATATCGATCATATTACTAGAGTTCCTGTCTATGGTCGCAATGATAAGACTATCGTCGTCAGCTTCTCCAGTCGTCATATTAAAGAGGACTTTGTGGCAGCAGCGCGCCTTAACAAGTCATTGTCAGCTGGGGATGTTGGGTTCAGTGGTGATCACGGTCGGATTTATGTCAACGATCACCTTACACCAGCGTCTAAAAATCTTCTAACTAAAGTTAAAACAATACTTAAGGCTAAAAATTATAAATATATCTGGGTTAAATATGGAAAAATACATGTACGAAAGAATGATGGTTCACGTGTCGTTATTGTTGCAACAGAATCTTTTTTAAACAAACTTACTTGAATATTGTTTCTTGTTTTTATTCGTAGCGTGCTTACATCAGTCATATAATTATTGTTACAATAATTACTTCTTATTAGTTACTCTCATGGATAATTTCTGTATTTATTTCTATTTTTACTTTGCTATACAAAAGCAATGCGCTTTGCAAAACACAAATGGCAACTATAAACTGTTTGTTGCCCCTGACGCTGTGGCCACGCCATGATCGATCAACAAGTTGCTTTACTGTGCAACTGATAATACTGCAGTTATCCTACTCACACTTACGGCTAATCCATACGGCTGCTTACTCATTTACTCCTATTATTATAGTTGAACATTATAACTGCTACCTGGTGCTCAAGTCCACTATTTTGGAACAATTGTCATACCGGCACAATACCGGCACGATACCGTTGCAATTGAAGTCAAATATCCGTAGTCTGCTATATGCCGTCATAACGGTCTTTCAATGGTAATAGAATTGTCGATCTCTTTTATCTATGCATTGAATTTTCGGTCTCTTTTATCTATGGATTGTGTTAGAATGGTATGTATGTGTTGCCGTTTTTAAAAAATGCGTTAGTTGAAGTGATTTTCGAAAAACTACTAATAAATTTAAACATTTAATCATGCTAGATTTCGTTTAAATATATTTGTACATACTATTTATTAGTATAAAAAGCAATGTGAAGTTTGAGAGATTAGTAAATTGCAATAAATTACAAAGAACAATTTCTAATTTTCAATATATAATCTAGGATCGCATAAACTCAGAAACGCGATTGAAAAAAGTTTTCTCGATAGAAAATCTTAGCGAAACAACCTCTCTCATTTTTTATTTTTTTCATTTGTCGGTCTAATAACGCGTATTAACTAATGAAATAACTTTAAAAACATAAGTAACTATTATATATAAATAAATAAAATAAAAAAGCCTTTTATTTCCTACAAATTAATTTTACATATAATTTTTTACATTAATTTATCTTACGCTTAACTAATTAAAATTAATATCTACTTATTTTGTTTATGTATATTATATTATGTAGCTATTATTTATATATATATTATGTAGATATTATTTTATGTAGATTATGTACATGTACATTATGTACATTAGATTATGTAGATGTTTATATTATTTATATATATATTAAGTAGCTATTTACTGATTTTATTTACTAGTATTATTATACTTGTTTGACACTATATACTATTTAAACGTTTAACTAATTGATCTAAATACCTACTTATTCTTATTTATTTTCTATATTATTTACCTATAACTATTTTATTTACTATTATTAATATACTTTAAAATATTTGCTACTATATAATATTTACTATTATTATTAGCTAGCTTGGTTAGATTTTAGATACCTAAATAATATAATTTGTAGGAACCCCATTATTGGGTGAAGGCCTCCTCCAAAGATGCCCATTTGTCTCTGTCCTGTGCAGTCTGTTTCCAGTTTGGGCTGGCTACTTTTTTGATCTCGTCGTCGTTGCTTCATTTAGCTCCAGCCAGCGTTCATGTGAAGATGTGAAGATAGGGTCCTGACGTTGTAAGCTGCGATTTTTAATTGGGTTGTGTTTTTGTTTTGCCTGTTCACCATCTGTGTGGCTTTTTTTGGAGGGTTTTGGTCGTAATCTTCCACGGTGACCAGCCGGGTTGGAAGATGCTTTGTGTTGTTTGTTTAGGGTCATCGTGTTCGTGTAGGAGTAGGAGGAGGGGTTTAATTGCTATACGTTGCTTGTCTTGGCATCGTTTTTCTGCTCGGTTGTTGTATTGTTATTTTTGTTTACCAAGAAGTTAAGCATGCTCGGCTTTATGACTCCATCAGATAAGCTGTTTGACCTCTGTGGTTTTGAATGCTGCGTTCGGTTCTTTTTTTGGAGTTGTGTGTTGGTATGGTTTTTTGACTGAGGATCTGCTTTTGGTGTGTTCTCTGGTGATATTGGGAGTGGTCTTTTGTTATTCGTTTTTAATATAATCAGTTTATCATATTTTATTTTCACATTGTTGCCGTTTTCTATTTCTATTTTCGCCTGTTCTTGTAGCTCTCTGCGTTTTTTCAAAACTTGTAGCAGGTAGTCCTCTTTCACATAATACTGTGTGTCTTTTAATAACCCCTTTTGCTTCATAATATTTATTTTTATTCTTAGCGTTGAAAAGACAACAGTAATTGGACGAGGTCTGTCTCTCTTTGTCCCTTTTCGCCTTGCCTCTTGAATATCTCTGAGTTCTATGTCAGTGCCGAAGTGATGTTTTGTAAAGTTCACGATTTTATTTAGAAGGTTATCGTACGACGATTCATTTTCTTCAATGCCAAAAATTACTTTATTTCGTTGTCTTGCTTGTTTTTCTAAAAAATATATTCTTTTCTCTTGGTTTTCTACCTTCTCCTTCAGTTTATCATGTTGATCCTGCAGTTTGAAAATTTTTTCATCTAATATTTTGTTGATATTCTGTGTGACCTGTTCTGTAACTTTGTCTGCACTTTTACGAATCTCAGATTTTTGTTCGTCTAGTTCTTTTTGTATGTTTTTAAGTGCAATCATGATTTCTTCCATGATTATCAATTTATTGTTATTGTTTTGGTACTACTAGAGTTCTCTAGTGGTTGATTCGCGTATACTTGGTGTATGTGCTACTTTGTGCGTGTGGCGCCCTCTCTTAATATTCCCTGGTACTGTTTACACTGTACCGTAGGCAGCTTGCTGGGTCCTGATATAGTGTAGGCTGTGTTGTAGGTGTAGTTCAACGTTGTTTGTACGTGACACTATAGATGGCGCGATATGATGTTCAAAAATCGATGTGTCATGCAACATGCAATTTATTGCAAATCTTTTTTTACTTTGAGGTTATGTTCAGAGTTGGAATTACTTCTGTATGTTATAATGGGTAATGATATATATAAATCGGAGTAATAATTACACATTTCTGCACTGATTTGTTTCTGTCTCACTTCAAAAAGGTTCTTGAAAACACTAAGCACACACGAAGTTTTGTGTGTTTTAGTTGATATTTTAGCACTTTGGTGAAACTGTCTTCAATATATGTTTTTCTGCACTTAGTTTAGTCATTTGAAAACGATCAATGATTATAAAACACTTTATCTAATTTTTAAACACTTTATATTTACGCAGCTGATCTTAGCCGTGGCATAGGTGGCGCCCTCCTCTATGGCGACTATTATATATAGAAACACGTAAATCAGAATTAAAATATATTTAGTAGATATTGAGTAAACAAAAAAAATAGCCCTAATTCTTCATTTTTTATACCTACAGCTAGTAGGTGTTAATATGTACATGTCGACGATAATATTGATGTAGGCCCTTAATAATAAATAATTTTCTTTGACTCCCCTTGAGTTTTCTTGCCAGATCTTTCCCAAGTGGGACGCGTTCCGATCTGGTGCTCAAGTCCACTATTTTGGAACAATTGTCATACCGGCACAATACCGGCACGATACCGTTGCAATTGAAGTCAAATATCCGTAGTCTGCTATATGCCGTCATAACGGTCTTTCAATGGTAATAGAATTGTCGATCTCTTTTATCTATGCATTGAATTTTCGGTCTCTTTTATCTATGGATTGTGTTAGAATGGTATGTATGTGTTGCCGTTTTTAAAAAATGCGTTAGTTGAAGTGATTTTCGAAAAACTACTAATAAATTTAAACATTTAATCATGCTAGACTTTGTTTAAATATATTTGTACATACTATTTATTAGTATAAAAAGCAATGTGAAGTTTAGGAGATTAGTAAATTGCAATAAATTACAAAAAACAATTTCTAATATTTCTATCTATCTATTTTTTATTTATGGCAATCTGTCGACACAGGACAATTTAAAAATATTACTGTCAAATTCAAAATAGCAGACTACCGAAACATTTCAGTCATTGAATTGCAATTGTGAAGCAGTTGTGTACGAGACTAGCAATTTATGTCACTTTGACAATTGTAAGACAATGATGAAGTCGTTATGACGACACATTAATAGTAGACTACCAAAAACTTTACTATTGCACCATAATTGTACAATAATGGTACAGTTGTGACACCGTTGAAATACCCGACTCAGGGCCCTGGTGGTAGTATATTAGATAAAATAATAAAAACTAAATAATTAAAATAAATACTAATTTACTATAAACTCAAATAAAAATTAACATTTTCTTTTTAATATAAACTAATTTAAATCTTAAACCAATAATTCTTTTTTAAAATTCTTGTTATTATGTAAATAATATTGTAATTAAGTATATAAACTTAGTTTTGCTTGCTATATTGTATACTACCTCTATAATAATTAAAACTCGATTAAACTCTTAGTCTATGATAAATTTATTTATGTTTTACCTTACATAATTTAAATTTAAAAATTTTCTTTATATTGTTACATTTTGTTAATGTATTTTAGAAACTAAAATAATGTTATTGATTTTATGTAGTCTGAGCACAATGTAATATGATATAGTTTATAGTAAAAGTCTATCTTTATGGTCAATGTAAAATTAAAATCGAATGTGGGTAAACCCTGTAATAACTGATCGTAGAAGACACATTACAGCTCAGTCTCACCCGTGACCATGGTGACTGCAAAGTCTCCGAAACGTCGGGCCAAAATTTAAAACAAATATACGCGTCTAAATCCGTAAAAAGTAGTTTTATTTAAACAGATGAGTCGCGCAAGTGTTAGAAAATATTTTCTTAAAACATTCTTATCACTAAAATCTTTCACACACGTGTTACATTAAAATTGTTTCTCGACAGTATGCTTCAGATTATGATTTAATAACTGAATCTCCCTAACAAAACCTTTCCCACATATATCACACTTGAATGGTTTTTCTCCAGTATGTGTACGATTATGAGTTATTAAATTACATTTTCGTGCAAACCCTTTTCCACAAATGTCACACTTGAATGGTTTGTCTCCAGTGTGTGTACGATTATGAGTTAATAGATGACCATTTCGTGCAAACCCTTTTCCACAAATGTCACACTTGTAGGGTTTTTCTCCAGTATGTGTGCGAATATGAGTTAATAGATGCCAATTATGTCCAAACCCTTTTCCACATATGTCACACTTGAATGGTTTTTCTCCAGTGTGTGTGCGAATATGCCTTTTAAAATCACTTTTTGTACCAAATTCTTTTCCACAAATGTCACACATGAATGGTTTGTCACCAGTGTGTGTACGAATATGAGATAATAAATTACCATTTAGTCCAAACCCTTTTCCACATATGTCACACTTGAATGGTTTTTCTCCAGTGTGTGTGCGAATATGCATTTTAAAATAACCTTTCGTACCAAATTCTTTTCCACAAGTATCACACTTGAATGGTTTTTCTCCAGTGTGTGTGCGAATATGCATTTTAAAATAACTTTTTGTACCAAATTCTTTTCCACAAGTATCACACTTGAATGGTTTTTCTCCAGTGTGTGTGCGAATATGCATTTTAAAATAACTTTTTGTACCAAATTCTTTTCCACAAGTTTCACACTTGAATGGTTTTTCTCGAGTGTGTGTACGATTATGAGTTAATAGATGACCATTTCGTGCAAACCTTTTTCCACAAATGTCACACTTGTAGGGTTTTTCTCCAGTATGTGTGCGAATATGATGTAATAGATTACCAGTATGTCCAAACCGTTTTTCACATATGTCACACTTGTATGGTTTTTCACCAGTGTGCGTGTGAATATGACGTTTTAAATATGAGCGTCTACTAAAGCTTTTCCCGCAATCGCCACACTTGAATGGTTTGTCACCAGTGTGTGTGCAAATATGCCTTTTAAAACCACTTTTTGTACTAAATTCTTTTCCACAAGTATCACACTTGAATGGTTTTTCTCCAGTATGTGTACGATTATGAGATATTAAATTACCATTTTGTGCAAATCCTTTTCCACAAATGTCACACTTGTAGGGTTTTTCTCCAGTATGTGTGCGAATATGAGTTAATAATTCAAATTTTTTGCTAAGCCCTTTACCACATATGTCACACTTGAATGGTTTTTCATCAGTGTGTAACCGAATATGAGTTATTAAATTACCTTTATCTCGAAACCGTTTTCCACATATGTCACACTTGTATGGTTTTTCACCAGTGTGCATGCGAATATGACGTTTTAAATATGAGCGTGTACTAAAGCTTTTGCCGCAATCGCCACACTTGAATGGTTCGTCACCAGTGTGTGTGTGAATTATATTAAAGGCATCGCTGTCGCGGCTACAGTGTGCCTCACTTGACATTTGTTCTGTTTTCTTAAATTCCTGTAAAGTATTTGCTTTAACTAGTTGTTGTGGTTGATTGTTTAAACTAGTACTTGTAGAAGTATCTTCCAGATCATCTGATGTCAGTTTCTCAGTGACAGCAGCATCTGAAACAATACAACTATTAGCTGACAATGGTACCAATTGTACTGGCATCATTTATCCTACTTTAACTTAGACATAAATATTATACATATCGTGGGAGACTTGATTAAAGTAGTTTAATTAAGGATTTTTTAGTTTTAACTTAGCTTCCAAGATTATGAAGCAAGTCCTCAAATTGTAGTGATGTGCCGAGTCCCTGTTTTGGTGGAAAGGGTATTAAGTGCAAAGGGTATTTATAGCGCAAAAAAAGTGCGTACGTGCGGTCTACGGTGCTGAATATTTAGCGCACTGTAGACCGATATTTAAGGATTTAAAAAGTCTAACACTACCAGGCTTATATATCTATGAAATTTGCTTATTTGTTCGAAAAAATCCACACTTTTTCCCAATACATGATGAAATTGTAAAAAAAGTTAATAGTAGAAATCCCACTAAGTTGTATACGCCTCGTCATAGACTTCACTTGTACAGCAGAAATGCTTATTGTATGGCTATTACTCTTTATAATAAACTACCAGCTCAATTGAAAACACTGCCATTCAATAAATTTAGGAAAAATTTGTACAGCTGGTTGGTAGACAAATGCTTTTATACAGTGAAGGAATATTTGTCACACAGATAATACTTTATGCTTATGTATTAATTTATAGTAACTGATGTTGACAATATGCTAACTAAGCTTATGCTGACTATTATAAGTTTAATTATATTTCTACGCCGGCTTACGGTAGAATATGTGTGACTGCAATATGCACCTATTTATAAGAATCTATTGTACCACATTCTTGGAAATAAATGACTATTCTATTCTAAAACAAAAAGTTGCAGGTTCCATCTTGTTTGTATTATTAGGCCCACGCCACTTCATTAGTCAAGTAAACAGTTTGCGATTACGAGCGAGTTAACCAAACTCGAATACTGGACTCGAGTCAGTTGGACTCGCATAAATAGAATCGAGTTACCGAGTACGAATCGAATCTGCCTGACTCGAGTATCGGAATCGAGTCCGGCGTACTCGAATCAAAATAAATTGGTATTCGAGTAGGCGAGTCCAAAGCAGGAATCGAGTCTGACTCGAGTCAAACCGTACTCGGCACTTCGCTATCAAATTGTGCCAATGGTGAGTAATTTGTTTACTTAGTGTAGTTAGTGATGAGCTTGAAATGGTGACCCGTTGAATATTTTATATAATATTTTTTATTATATTAGGATCCTTCCAAACCTCATAGTTACGGATCTCGCTCATCATAGTCAATAGTGTTGTATTTATCGTAGTTACGTGTAGTTTGTCCAGTATTACAAGGCTCTTAGATAGATTACTGCCCTGGCTGTAAATACAGATAATTTCTATGATGTTCATCAGAATCGAAGAAATATCAGAAGTGGGATCGATAAATCAAATAAAAGTTATTTATTTTCGTTTTTGTTTTGAATAGTCGAGAACAATAAAATTAACCGTAGTCGGCATTTTAGTAAAAAATTTAAAGTTTTGCAAAGTTTCTTTTTGGGTAAAGATTGCTTTGATTATATTAACAAGTAAAGAGTGATAATAACAAGTCATGGGTAATTACCCTATAACACTGTAACTACGTAACAAAAATTTATTGACAATGATTTATTAGTAATTTTATAAATCTACAGTGTTCACTTGCTTTATTTCTCTCGTGTATCAATAAATAATAGTAAAAACGTTTTAGTTGATTGCGAACAAAAATATAGTGTGGCTTATGAACATTCAACACTTCGTTTTTAGTATTAGGTTTTCATTACATAAAGTTGGTACATGAGTTTAAAAATAAAAGTATTTAAGAAAAGTAAAGATTTAATCTCCGCCGCGTGATAATGTTTATTGAACTTTGTTATTTGTGATTAGCAAATAAAATCTCAAGAAATTTTCACCGATACCGTTGGATCACAGATAAGAGGTAGTGAGAAGAAAATCTAAATCATGGATGCACATGTACAAGATAAACTTGTAATAGAAAGAGATAGACGATGTATACATGCTTTAGAAAATCGAACGGTGTAGAGAACAAGTTAGTGTTTAAAATTTCAAAAACTTTGCAGCGAAGGAAAGTTTAAGATATCTATAAACATGCCAGTCGTTTCAAAGGCAACATGTATTTGTGTTATGGCAACCATAGACTTACGATATAGATCTAGACGTAACACTCGGTACAACGAATCCGGCCTGCTTCTTTTTTTAGTTGAACACATTAAGAGGATACCAAAATAGCTTCGTGCATTTTTCTATGTACGAAGTTTTCATTGTTTCTTTAGATTGAATGGCTAGAGCTCTAATTTTTAAGTATATGTTTTTTCAATATATTATCTAGGATCGTATAAACTCAGAAACGCGATTGAAAAAAGTTTTCTCGATAGAAAATCTTGGCGAAACAACCTCTAAAATTTTTTATTTTTTTCATTTGTCGGTCTATTATCGCGTATTAACTAATGAAATAACTTTAAAAACATAAGTAACTATCATATATAGAAACACGTAAATCAGAATTAAAATATATTTAGTAGATTTTGAGTAAATAGGAAAAGTATCCCTAATTCTTCATTTTCTGTGCCTACTGGCTGTGTTAATATGTACGTGTCGGCGATGATATACGATAACATTGATGTAGGCCCTTAAAAAAAAAAAATGACAAAGAACCTATTTAGTAGCCTTTCTAACTCTTTCTTTTTGAGCTGGAGTGAAAGAGAAAGCTAGTAAGAAGAAAAGAGAAGGCAAGGCTACTACATATTTTACTTTTAAACCGTAAACGGGCCGGGCCTTGGGACAAATCTATGTTCCCGAGTTGTTCCTCCCTACTTATAACCTCTTTGATGGCAACATGTATTGGGTGTTTCTATGTATTATAAGTATGTATTTATAAAAAAAAAAGTAGTATATGTATTCTATCCGTATTCTGGTACACATAACACAAGCATATAAGCTTAGCTTGGGACCAGAGGACGTTGTGTGAAATGTCCATGTATATTTATTTATTTATGTATTAGAAATCCGGTTTTGAAAAATCTTAAGGGTAAAAAATTTATTGATCTCTATTTTTATCTGTATCAATCAACTCAAACATAAATAAATAATAGTTTTAAAAAAGTAAAAAACACGCTTTATTTAATCGAATTATTGCATTGTCATCGGTCTTTGACAGGTGTGCAAAATTTGAATAGAATCTGACCGTTTAAAGTGGGTCAAAATAGCGTCCAAAGGAGTCGGTTACAAACATACAAACAAACATACAAGTGAAGCTAATATAAAGCGTGTAAAAAGCAATATTTTCTTTAAAAAATAATATGCTTAACATAACATTACCTAAAGATTAAAATTGAATGATATCTTAGTGCATTTTCTGAAAAGATTTTCTATAGTAACATATTTGTTTCAACATCGAATAGTAGAGATTTCAACGAACAGAAAGTATACCAACTTTTTGAAAAAACCTAATATAGTGACGGGTGAATTTTCGATTGAAAATTAGGGTGCTTTTTCGTTCGTGACAAAAGTATCATCTTACAAAACTTACTTAGCAAATGATCTGTTAGCAAACACTACACTTGACAAATGTGTTAAGTGTTCAAATGTCGATTGACCTTTTTTTCATTTCAGCAAATGGTATGTTTCGTAAATTAAGTTGTTTTAAATTTATCATTATCATCATGAACCATTATTAATGGGAGAAATCAGTTTCGGCCGAAACCGAAACCGAACTTTCGGTCGGACACTAATACATAATACAGGCTGTCCCAGAAATCAACGTCAAGCCGAAAACGGATGACGGGCCAAGGGATGGTGGTTCTCAGAAAAATAGGAATAAATTTTTTTTACCAGCACTACATATTATAGCCATTTAAAAAAAAACGTGAAAATCAACACCTTGTTATGATTTTTCAAGTACTATGACTACAAAATGTTACTTAGCTTAATTATTTTGGGGGGGATTTGTTACTGAATAATGTTAGTATAAATTACAATTCAAAATTTGAACACAACTATCTTGGTTTCAGAGGAAATATCCCTAATTTGCCCAAACATGTACTCAAAATTATTACATCATTCTAATTAAACTACCTGTGCTGAAAAAAAAATGTACTACACTATTTCGGGACATGGCATTAAAAGATGGCGCATTTAGTGGGCTTTCTAAAATGCTATAACACTTACTACATTTTATCCTAATTATGGTTTTTTTTTTTAAAACAACTCGTATTTATGGTTTTTGTTTTACTCAAAAAAAATTTGGTAATGGCATCTAGTTTCCCTTCCCCCATTTTTAGGAGTCGGGTAAAAAAATACTAGTGACACTGTTTTGCGAAGTTATTGTGAATAGGGCAGATACCTAATTTATTAATAAACCATACCTTTGGTCGTTGTGAATCATTATGTGTTAAGACGATACCAAAATAGCTTCGTGCATTTTTCTACGTACGAAGTTTTCATTGTTTCTGTAGATTGAATGGCTAGAACTCTAATTTTTAAGTATATGTTTTTTCAATATATGATCTAGGATCGCATAAACTCAGAAACACGATTGAAAAAGTTTTCTCGATAGAAAATCTTAGCGAAACAACCTCTCTAATTTTTTTTTTTTTCATTTGTCGGTCTATTATCGCGTATTAACTAATGAAATAACTTTAAAAACATAAGTAACTATTATATATAGAAACACGTAAATCAGAATTAAAATATATTTAGTAGATTTTGAGTAAATAGGAAAAGTATCCCTAATTCTTCATTTTCTGTGCCTACTGGCTGTGTTAATATGTACGTGTCGGCGATGATATACGATAATATTGATGTAGGCCCATAAGTTTAAAATAAAAATTCAAAAATTCAATGCAACAGTTTATTTAATTTTTTTACAATACATGTTCAAATTGTTTCCCTTCAACTTTAATGCAGGCCCTACATCTCTTTAAAAACGAACGCTTTATTTTGCGAGCGAAACTTCTTGAATTTATGTATTCAGCGGCCCCCGCAATTCTTTGACGCAGTTCATCGACGTTTGCGATGGGCTTAGAGTAAACTTGATCCTTCACAGCTCCCCAGTAAAAAAAAATCAATGGGGTTTAAGTCTGGTGATCGGGCGGGCCACGAGATCGTACCAGACCGACTGATCCACCTATTCGGATATTCTTCATTCAGGAATTCCCTTACTGAGCGAGCATAGTGCGCAGGGCAGCAATCTTGTTGGAGCCACATACCTGTGTAAATGTTGAGTGGCACGTCTTCCAATAAGCCTGGTAGATGATTTTGTAAAAAGTCTAAGTAAGCCTCACTGGTTAAGGTGCCTGGGAGTTCGAAAGGTCCAATAATTCTACTGTTCAGTATACCGGTCCACATGTTTATTTTGAAGCGATATTGTGACCGATCTTCTCTCATTAAATGTGGATTTTCCACGTGCCACTCATGCACATTATGTAGATTTAAGTATCCATCATTTTTAAAAGTTGACTCATCCGTCCAGAGTACTTTATCCAGGAAGTGGGGGTCTTCTCGGTGTCTTTGTAACATCGTTTCACAAAATACAATCCTTGCAGGATAATCTCGAGGCGACAAAGATTGAACTCGTTGCACATGGTACGGGTGGAGCTCGTTTTCCTGTAAAATCCGGTGTGCTATACAAGAGTATAGCACACCGGATTTTACAGGCACAGATTTACAGGATTTTACAGGATTTTAAAGGCACTCCTATGTTTGCCCCAAGTCCACGTACTGAGACACTCGGGTCTTCTGTGCTAGAACTTGTTCCTCGTATGGAATGCTGAGTCTTCCTGTGCTAACCATTTGATTAGGAAATCGGCCTTCTAAGAGTGATCGGTGCAGATTAACAAACACTCTATGATCCGGATGACGCTCAGAATTGGGGTATCTCTCACGATAGAGTCGAGCTGCAGCATTAGCGTTGCACCTGCATTCTCCATAAATGAGATGCATGTTTGCATACTCCCGTGCTGTGTATCAAAGCGGCATGGTGGCGATCACAGAATACACAAAATCACACGATCAGCGATAACGATAGTCCAAAAGAAAGCCAAGTTCGTCACAGACGGTCAAATCACAAATCAAATCCAAGTAGCACGTAATCAAGTCCAATAAGCAAGCCAAAGTGAGGAAGTACGAAAACGACACGAACGAATACAGAAAGATGCGCAGTAAACGAAAGAACGTAACGTACTGAAGTATTGCAATTCGGGCTGTTATAGTCCCTCTCTGTATGCCTTATTGCATACCTGTTCCCATTTCTGCCCTTTCAGCATTTCTTCGAACAGACGAAGCTCTGTGCCTCACTACCATACCCCAGTTCCCATCCATCCTTCGCCCGTGTTAGACATATATTTCTATTATTCTAAATAAATCCTTTTAATTAAATAAAGTTCTTTTTTAAAAAGACCCAAGGGAACTCCCATATAACATTGGTGGCAGCGGTGGGATTTAAAAGTGAAAAATCCTCGGTCCGTCTCAAGTGTCAAGTGGTCAAAAGTGTCTAAAAAGTGAATAAAAGGGCAAAATAATTAAAATCATACTCCATTTATTTTATTAAAATCATAACTATTTCCTCTACGAATCAATTTAAATCTATTCATATAAACTGTGTGTGTGAACTCTGAACTGTGCGCGTGTCAATTCCAAGAATCCTCGAAATTCTCATCAAGTCCAAGGGCACCGGACTTATCGCAACGAAATGCAGTACGCCAAAACATCCGTCACGTTCCTGTTGCTGTAAGTCAATTGTTTGTGTTAACTCTTGATAACGTATTAAGGTGATACCATACTGTGTGTATTAAGGCGATACCATACAAAAAGTGATATAAAAAATTAAAAGTGATAAAAGTGATGCCTAAATCGGTTAAGTCAGAAGAATTAAAACTCGTGATCGATATCCTTGTATCCGAAGGAAAAGAGTAAACGGATAAATCAACACCGTCGAGCCCCAGAATAACCAGAGCAGCCGCAAACTTAGCTATAATGTCTGACTAGACCTTAATTTACTCTTTAAATTTATCAAGCCCTACGATGGCAACAGAACTACACTAAACTCATTCTTAATAAATTGTCAAAACGCCTACGATCTGGCCTCAGAAGGTCAGAAGTCTATCTTGTTCAAGTACATCATAAGCCAACTGCAAGGCAAAGCAGAGATAGCATGTTCCATTAAAGAGTTTAATAACTGGGAACAACTTAAAGATTTTTCTAAATTCCCAATTTTGCGAGCAGAAACATTATACCTATTTACTAACCGACTTACAGGAAAGCAAACAGAACATTAACGAAACTGTAAATCAATATGCTTTGTGTGTAGAATCTTGCTTATCACAATTACTAACCGAAATTTCCTTAACCACTACTAAAGCCAAAGAGCTACCTGGTCGTATAGCAACCATGGAAGACCTAGCATTACATCATTTTCTTATGGGACTTAATCCCCGTATCTCGACAATAGTTAGATGTAAGAGCCCTAAATCATTAAATGACGCTATTAATTTTGCTAATGCTGAAGAGAAACTTCTTCAAGTTACGTCGAAACGGTCAGCGTCCTCCTTTAATCAAAATAATCCAATACGCGCAACTCAACCACAGAGACAATTTCAACCTGTAAACAAAGCTTATAATAATCAACGCGGCACGTTCACACCACCTCATCCTAATTATCAAAACTTCTCTCCTCCTACTCGTCCTGATTATCAACGCTTCTCTCCACCTACAAATAAAGATGATGTATGTAGGTACTGTAAACTTCCAGGCCACACTATAGATGTGTGCCGAACACGTGAAAATAATAATAACCGTAGATTCGGAACTGAACAAATGCCTAACCAAAATCATCGTCCTCCCTATCGTCCTATTATTAATACTTACCTTATCGAAGAAGAAAGCCGTGACGAAGTAGACGGTAATTTAAACTCAAACACCCTCCCGACCGGTATCGTGCGGGAAGAATAATCGGGCAAATCGATACACGACCACAGCATTTTCCTATACGGAACTCGACGAAATCCTTTAAACAATGTAACTCGATTAAATCCAATCCAATAAGGACCTCGATGAAATCCAATGAAACTGAGACCTTGTCTCCTCCAATGAATCCTAAAACTGAGACTTTGTCTCCTCCAATGAATCCTAAAACTGAGACCTTGTCTCCTCCAATGAATCCTAAAACTGAGACCTTGTCTCCTCCAATGAATCCTAAAACTGAGACCTTGTCTCCTCCAATGAATCCTAAAACTGAGACCTTGTCTCCTCCAATGAATCCTAAAACTGAGACTTTGTCTCCTCCAATGACTCATAATCAACGATATTATAAATCACAAAATAAACAATCCTATCAAACTGAGACCTTGTCTCCTCCTATAAAAGAAAATGAAAATCAAATTACCTCTACGAAATCCAATGAGAAATATTATAAACGAAATATTAAAACCAATCAAACTGAGACGTCGTCTCCTCAATCTATATCAAAAGAAAACGAAGTTAATTCACCTAATAATCCTAAATTTCCTATAAAAAATAAAAATCCAATACCTACAACCAGCGCTTATTATTATTTATTTATTATTTAATTGGCTGAATTTGGCAATTTCGATATAAGCCCATTAGATACGCAAAACGTAGATTTTAATCCTCCAAGCCTTCCTCCTATGCCAATCGTCGAAGATACAATAAACCTTAACACGGATATTCTTCCTAGTCCTCCTAGTCCTCCGACAAATGACGAATACTCTAACTTCTTAAAATCCCTGAAAACTAAAGATACAAATTATAGTACTTATATTAAAGAACACAACGATAGCCTACTAAAGTGTAACTCTAAAGTCATTCTCATTCCTGTCTCAATTGATCTAGATGATTCAAACCCTTATATTCCAGATATCATTTCCCTCTTAGGCGATAACGTTAAATCCTTAAATGATGGTGAAAGAGAACTTCATGCATTTAAGAAAGTAGACATTAAAGATAAAACATTCTATTTCCTATTTACTAAAGTTTATTATTTCGATGACTGTAGCTTTACCGATATCTTTAAAACTTTAAAAGCCGTTAGAGACGATATTCTACTTAATGGTACTATTGGAGAAATAGCTGTAAGTATCAGATTTTAAAAATTCATTCCAACAACATTCTTTCATTAAAATATATAACATGTTCATGTATCTTTTTAACAATACCAACATTACAATAAATATCCATCACAACAACATAATTTATCCAGTCCTTACCGAAATTAATAAAATCCTTAGAGATAACCATGATATACCGATAGCCGGACATTTAGGTACAGATAGAATGTACAGTAGAATCAAAGAACATTATTACTGGAAAGGTATGCGCTCTGACATCGAAAAGTATGTCAAAAATTGTAGCCTGTGTCAAACTAATAAAGCTTTACGAAAAATTAATCGAGCACCGATGCAGTTAACATCGACTTCAACACGTCCATTCGAGAGAATCAGTCTCGATATCGTCGGTCCCTTACCCGAAGCCGGTATCCTAAACCTAAAATTCATACTTACTCTCCAAGACGACCTTACAACTTGCGAATTCTTTAAAATAAAACAACTATGGTCCTCACCCTATCACCCTCAAACCCAAGGAGCTTTAGAACGCAGTCATTCTACATTAAAAGAATATTTAAAATCCTATGTAAACGAAAATCAAACTAACTGGCATAAATTTGTATACACAGCTATGTTTACCTATAACAGCACTGTTTATTCCACAACTCGATTTACTCCTTATGAACTCATCTTCGGTCATAAACCATATATTCCTAATTCTATTTTCGATACAAACACTAGTGCTACTTACCCAGAGTATGTAAGAATGCTCCAACATAGATTAAAAATATCTAGAGAAAAAGCTCTAGAAAATATTAACGCTTTCAAAGAAAGATCAAAGGCTTACTATGACCGCCACACTCGTCCAGCTCAATATAAAGTTGGTGATTACGTTTATTTGAAAAATCACGTCCGTCTTCGAAAAGCATTATCCCCGTTATGGAAAGGTCCATATAAGATCGTGAAAATTCACGGTAACAACACCCTATCCCTCTTAATAAATCGACGACACGTCAAACATCATTTTGATGAAATTAAACCAGTATCCGTAGTATGAGAAATAAATATATTTTCAGGATCGCATCAGCCACGAACATCCTTGCATCCAATGACATTCTAATTCAACCCGTGGATAGTGGTCCAGGTATCTATTTCGATCCCATTGGTACTGTAAAAACCATCAATGGACACCTGAGTGTGATTATACCGGTGGATATATCTTTCATTACTCCTCATTTAGATAACATTAATAATATTCTAGATTTAAGTCGTAGACTTTGCTATGAAAGCGAAGCATTTGAAAATGCGGAATGAGAAAATATTATCCAACCTCTTGAAGTTAGATTTTCTGATATGATTAGAGACTTTGATTCCATTTCCCATTTACTCCCTCGACGAACTAAGCGTTCTGCTTGGTTTAGTGCAATAGGCACCGTATCTAAACATCTGTTTGGATTAATGGATGAAAACGACGCTATCCGTTACGATGACGCTGTTCAGGATCTGCAAAATGATCAAAAGCAATTAGCAACATTAATGAAAGAGGGCATGTTAATAACAACATCAGCACTTACCTCATTTAATAAAAGTATTAACCAACTTGTAGTTAATGAAAACTCTTTAAAAACCGCTGTTGACTCCTTATCTGAAAATTTACAAAACTTAACTAAGATGTCTGCAACCTTAACGATTAAATCTAAAGTAATGGAAATCATAACAATTCTTGAAAATAGTATACTTACCTTGTCATTCAAACTAGAAGATATTGCAAATGGCCTTATGTTTAGCAAAGCTAATGTTCTCTACCCTGCTATCTGCTCTCCTAAAGAACTATTTGATAATTTAGTTAATAATTACATATACTTACCTAGTTATAAAACGTTCCCAGTTGCCTTAGAATTAAATAATATCCATGTGCTCATGGAGCTCTCTAGTATAAGTTCATATTATGTAGATAATAAGATCATATTTGTAATCAAGATACCATTAGTTAATCCTGTAGAATTTAGTTTATACCATGTATTACCTTTACCCGTACCGTACAACAACAATAGTACTTATATATCTATTTTACCAACAATCAGTCATATAGGTTTTACCAATGATAAAACACAATACTGTCAAATAAAAAGTATTAATGAATGTAAACTTGTTAAGAAAAACTATATTTGTAGTAATGTAAACATAATGTCTAGTATATCCCATCCAACTTGTGAAAGCGAAATAGTATTAAAAACTTTAACTTCTGTACCCGACTTATGTCAAATTAAATTAATTGAAGGTCAAGTAGAAATTTGGCAAGAAATAAGTGAAAACACTTGGATATTTGTACTTTCTAAATTGTCAAAATTAACTCTAGATTGTAATAACAATAATTTAAAAGAAAACAATATTGTAAACACTGGTATAATCAAAATACCTATTGACTGTATTGGATATTGTAATGGTGTGGAACTGCAACCAAAACAAACTATTAATATTAATATTTCCCATATAAATCTAGATTTCAATATTATTAAATATCTCCCTAATATCTCTATCATTAATGCTCATTCTCTAAATTTCTCTAATAACATAAAACTTTCTACCTTTGAACCCTTATATAACTATAACGACAATATCGACAAACTTGACAACCAAATTGACGATATTACCATTAAGTCCACATTTCCACACCACATCTTTTACATTCCTTTTCTGATCTATTTGTTATTAATAGTAATATTTGTAGTAGTATTTAAGTATTATAGTTATTTTAGAGATAAGATCATTTTATTATGTACCAACCATCCTTCTTCTTCCAACTCCAACAATTCCCATGAAGATCCCATTGAACTCTCTTCTATTCCCGTCCAAAATCCTAGACTTCGGTTCTGAACCTAAACTTCACCCGTAAGGTGGAAGTTTAGTCTCAACCGGGGGGCTGTTATAGTGCCTCTCTGTATGCCTTATTGCATACCTGTTCCCATTTCTGCCCTTTCAGCATTTCTTCGAACAGACGAAGCTCTGTGCCTCACTACCATACCCCAGTTCCCATCCATCCTTCGCCCGTGTTAGACATATATTTCTATTATTCTAAATAAATCCTTTTAATTAAATAAAGTTCTTTTTTAAAAAGACTCAAGGGAACTCCCATATAACAGGGCGCAGATGATGCGGTCTTCCTATCTTTTTCACTCGTGGCCTCTATCCGTTTCATTCTAACTCATGACTCAAGGCTTGCTATCTCTTTCACTCACACTCTCACTAACACATTGAAGTGGCGTCTCTATCTGTTTCACTCTAACTTGTGCTATTGATGATGCTCAGACTTGCTATCTCTTTCACTCTCACACGTTGAAGTGGCGTCACTATCTGTTTCACCCAAACTTGTGCTGTCTTAGTTTAATTTATGTAAGCTTTATAGAAAACCAACATGCCATTAGCAAGTAAGCAAAACAAACAATAAATCAATCATTTGTTTTAGAAAAAAAAAACCATAATTAGGATAAAATGTAGTAAGTGTTATAGCATTTTAGAAAGCCGAAAAATGTTAGTTTTGTAAAGTAATCATTTATAAAATGTAAATTTAATTGTTGATCATCTGGCAAAATGAAAAATTTGTAAAATGATCAGTAGTAAAATGATAAATAGGCGAATTTATTGTTTTGCCAAACGTTGTTTGTCAAGTTTAATTTTGCCAAATGACTTTTGGTCAAACAATCTGACACCGTGGACTGCACCATTTGATCGGAGCACTATCTTTAGAGCTTACCTCCTACATACTAGGGTATCGAGAACAGATACTGCTTGTAGGAATTGCGAATTTCGGTAACGGCCTTTACTGGAAATAGGAATTACCGGGAACTTCGGACTAAAACTACGCTAACTAGTATAGCAATTAAGCCTCTTTATTCACTAACTACCTGGTGTTCGCATCTTCGTACGAGTGAAATTGCCATAAGGATGTTAAGGGCGATGTTATTTTGTCTTAAGAATGTTAAGGGTAATGTAATTTTGCCATAAGAATGTTAAGGGCGGACAACCCTCATCACTTAGGGGTATGAAAAATAGATAGTAGCCGATTCTCAGTCCTACTATACATGCATAAAATATTTGTGTCGCTATGTTGTGATTGATACGTGTTAGATGACGCTTTTATAAACTTCATGTCCTGATCCTGGAAAAATATGATCTTTAGAAAAATAATGTTTTCGCGTAATGTGATTAGAAATTTAAAGTTTTCGGATTTTTCCCAGTATCAACAGTATCTAGTCTAACTCTGAACCAAATTTCAAGTCTCTAGAGTAACTGTACGGGACCCAGGTATATTACGTGTAATAAAAAACCTGATCGATGTTAATTCGTGTATTCCATGAGTATCAGTATAAAGAGAGTGAAAAACAGGTACATAAAAATAAGTTTGAAAATACGTTGACAAAATGTTGTCGGTAGATACATTTACTTGTTTTTAATAATTGACGCATCAGCGACGATAGCGCGCGAAGATTTAAATCTCGAACAGTAACGGTAAGTAGGTGAAGAATTTCATTCCCAAAAGCAGCGAAAACTGCTCAAATGTCGCTGGAATGCACCTTCACTTCACTTTTTAAAATATTTTCTAATTGATTAGACAAATCAGGTTGATTATATTTTTTGCAGTAAGGTACCGCGTAGATCTACATTTGGTATGAGTTTCAAGTTGATAACTTTAGCCGTTGCTGGGTAAAAAATGTTTGACAGACAGACAGACGGACACCGAAGTGAGACTATAAGGGTTTGTAAGAAACCCTAAAAAGTATATAATTACATCTTCTTTTCATTTATGGTTTTATATGTATATGTAGTTTGTTTTCTAAATTCCACACGTACGAAGTCGCGGGCGCAGCTAGTATCGTTATATTTTGAATAATTCACATGGTATCTTTATAAATTATTGTTTATGTGTTAACTACAAAAACTCAGTTCATCTCATTGTTTTTTCCGGATCTGGGTCTGTATAAAAAAACCGAGAATACCCGGGATTTTCGGTATCGGGAATTCCCGAATCTATACTATCTATACTACATACATACTACATACATATTACAAACTCTACCTCTTTATTATTTGTATAAATTAAATGCACCAGCTTAAATGTACACATACCTTTATGTAAACTGTTCAAGTCCAATCGGTGTAACACAATCTTAACAGTTTTGGTACGTAAATCATTAACATTTACTGATGAGATGCTGTGATTAGATTTAGAAATATCACTCTCTAGAGGATCATGTTCTGAACAAGAATTATCTGAAGCTGAGTCACTTTGTACTTCTGTAGTCTGGATGCTGTAATCTAACTCATCATCTTCTGAACTTACATGTTCACATTTCATATGTTCTTGTTTTATTAACAGATTGCACATTCCATGATCTTCAACATTTGGGATGCTGTCATCATCTTCTAAAGTCACATCTTCACATTTGATATGTTGTTGTTGTATTAATTGAGTGCACATTCCTTTTTCTACAATATTATCTTCCAGATCTGTAAGATAGTTTCATTAAATAAAGTACAAACAAGAAGCAGCTGGTTCAGCTTGAAGATGAAACAAACACTACACTATACCTCCAACATGTTCCTCATGTAGTTGGTCACTTGTCGTTGGTGAAGGTTCAGGCTTAGGTTGCAGTTCCCTGTGAACCTCTGTGTCGAAACTCGCAGGCGTGAGTGACACTTTACATAGATTTCTTAAAACTATTATTGGCTTTACGTCAAACTGAAACATAACCCTGTATTGTGAAACTGCTCCTATATTTATATATTCACCACAGATACATCCGTATAGAGAGACACAACTAACATTTAGATCTTACATTATCATTGTCCAACAAGTGATTGAACTGCTCCTCACTGTGAAGACAGGCGCTCCTCAGCTGGAGACAGTTGCGAAGTGTCGCGCAGCACACGTAGCACGCATCTACTGGTCTTCTGTCTCTTGTTTCCAACTGACAACAATAATAAATACATCTGGTATGGGAACAACGTAAAATATAACAAACACAAATGTTACAAGTACACTTACCAACTTGCCAGTCAGTAACTCGCATATTTCTTGTAAGTCAGTGTTAACTAGACAATGCATACGCACATCTTTGATCTTACAAATTCTACATATTGATAACTGCTCCATTATTTATCACAAAATTAAAAGAGAATAGGTTATATTTTACAAACTATAAAAGCAAAGAGGTTATGTGCACAGACGTGGCACAGACCACAGACAATTATATACCAAAGAGTAAAATAATGGTAGTTTTCCAATTACAGCATAAGAGCGCATTATGCGGCATAATACTCAACGTTAAATGTTTCAACTACAGCAACGCTTCGCACAATCGAGCACTCTCAAAAGTAATGTTTTTGCGTGATGCGTGCAATCGATACGAAAAATGGAAAGACTACCATAATTTTTTTACGGACGCCTCTAAACTTTCCCCCCGTGGTAATACTGGCATCGCTGTCTATTACCCACAATCTCACATTATTTTGCAACTCCAATGTCCACCGGAGACATCTGTTTTTACCGGTGAGTGCATTGCTATATTAGAAGCATGTCTATTTATATCATCTCATGAGGCCATTAAGAAAGCAATCATCTTTTCCGATTCTAGGAGCGCCCTAGAGGCAATAACCAAAAGTCCCTTTAGAGATAAATTGCAAAACCCCATAGTTTCAGATATTAGGAACTGCTTGATGTCCTGCTCTAAGAAACTAACTGAAATAATATTGGCATGGATTCCTGGACACACAGGAATAAATGGAAACGAAGTGGTCGATGCTATGGCCAAAGCAGCCATAAATAGCAACTTAGTTGATCACAAATACAACTGCGTACTGACCTATGACCTGCTTCACCAAACAAAAACAAATCTACATGACTCATGGCAGTCCTCTTGGGCTGAAAGTAGTAAGAGAAAAGGTAGTACATACGCTTCTATCCAGCCTAATGTACCAGTTAAGCCCTGGTTTTTCCGTTTTAAAAAGGTGTCAAAAAGAATCACCTCGGTTATATGTAGAATACGAATCGGTCATTGCTGCTCTCCCACATTTCTACATAAGATTAGAATAAGAGATACATCAATTTGTGAATGCGGTCTTGACGATGGCACAATAGATCATATCTTCCTCAATTGTACATTAAACCAATTTTACTCATTAGATCAAATAATAGAAAAATTAAAAATCCCACGCCCTGTCAATGTTCGCTTTCTCCTATCATTTTTCCCAGACCCTCAAATTGTAGACGCTTTTATTAAATTTATTAAGAACAACAATATAAAATTATAACTCATATATTAATATTTATATATATATATATATTTGTGATGTCTGTAATATTCAACTAACAACTAACACTCATATTTTGTGTCTCTATTTGTTTCAGGCTTCTCTTATTTTGTCAAAATCTAATATTTCATAATTTCAAATTATATAGTTTTACCACCTCGTCACTTACATTGTCAAAAGCCTTAAAGGCCTACATCGATATTATCATATATCATCGCCGACACGTACATATTAACACAGCCAGTAGGCACAGAAAATGAAGAATTAGGGATACTTTTCCTATTTACTCAAAATCTACTAAATATATTTTAATTGTGATTTACGTGTTTCTATATATAATAGTTACTTATGTTTTTAAAGTAATTTCATTAGTTAATACGCGATAATAGACCGACAAATGAAAAAAATAAAAATTTTGAGAGCTTGTTTGCCAAGATTTTTCTATCGAGAAAACTTTTTTCAATCGCGTTTCTGAGTTGATGCGATCCTAGATCATATATTGAAAAAACATATACTTAAAAATTAGAGCTCTAGCCATTCAATCTAAAGAAACAATGAAAACTTCGTACATAGAAAAATGCACGAAGCTATTTTGGTATCGTCTTAACGATAAGAAAAAAGTTCTCACTATATTTATAGACCTTAAAAAGGCTTTTGACACAGTTCCCACAAATACCCTTTTGCTTAAATTAGAAAACATGGGTATAAGAGGTGCACAATTAGATTTCTTTAAGAGTTATCTTACAAACCGGACTCAATCTGTACAGATAGGTGAATACAGAAGTGATGAAGGGCCAATCTTTTATGGAGTTCCCCAGGGAAGTATTTTGGGGCCAACTTTATTTTTGGTTTTCATCAATGATTTGTGTAATTTAAATCCCTCTAATTCAAAAATCGTATGTTATGCTGATGATACTGCAATCACTTTTGTAGCAAATTCATTTTCTGATCTTTTTTCCAGCGCTCAAAATTAAACACCAAACATTGTTGACTGGCTTGTGTCTCATACTCTGACTCTTAACTCAGCTAAAACCCAGTACATCATTTTCTCTACAAAGACTAAATCTCCCGTCTGATACTCCCGTAAGCCTCTTCATTCATTCATGTCACCTAAAAACAGTACCATGTAACTGCCCCGCTATTACTTCCGTTAATACTATTAAATATCTTGGCATCATGCATCATTGGACAGCACTCTGGATTTCAAAGCTCATATCGAGCAATTAACCTCTAGAATAAGAAAGTTAATATTTGTTTTTAAGCTGTTACGTCAAGCAGCAAATCAATTTTTGATACGTCGTATTTATCAAGCCTTATGCCAGTCTATCCTGACTTACTGCATATCCTGCTGGGGCGGCACACACAAAACTTCATTGAAACCACTAGAAGTTGCCCATATTAAAAATCTCCACTTGTCGTCCAATACTCTTTCACACTTCTTCATTTATTAACTAGTACATGTATTAGAATCACGCGCAACAGGTTCCGCGCCATAGCCAATTTCGGGATTGTGACATTTGTAACACACACAGAAACACAAACAAAAGGTATTTTTTGGTACACTATTAACAGCACAGGCACAGAATAAATATAGAAAACCACGACGATTTCACATTAAAACCTTTATGAACAATATAAATACGTAGCACTACTAAACACGAACTGTCGCGCCGCGCATTTAAACTTACACTGACCACAGTATAAAATATTTATTACTATGTTAGACCACATTATCGGCTTGCCCACCTTGACTGGCAAGCGGCCATATTATGGTCGCGTGCCAGTTGTTCGTTGCGCTATGTAAATACGGTTCATTTTTGTATGGCATTCGTATTTGTATGGAAAATTCTAGAATTCTAGATGCTATTTTCTAATTATTCTTATATGGTAAGTACATAAAAGCGTTTTTAATTGTGTAGAAAATATTATATACTATTTATATAAAAAAATTCTAATAAGAATTACGGCATACATTTCTCAATAAAAATTATCGTAGTAAAGTCGGTGATTCGAGTCCCAAACTTACAATGGGTCGCTTTATTTGAATCGTATTTAAAAATAAACAAAGATAAACATCTGTTGTTTATATTATAAACAGTAGATAAACCAAACTGTGGGTCAACACATGTTAGGTACTCGAAACCCTAGCCGTACGATAACAAAGCCACTTGAAACTACCGTGTTTTTTTTCTTAAATGCCCGCCATTGTGAGAGATTGTACCGTTAGTTTTTATAGCCGTGGTGTAAAAAAAATGTTTGTGAACGTGTTATGTGGTTATTACATTTCGTAATTATAACATTTAGCTATAAGAAAAAATAAGCACTGTAATATGAAACTATTTCAATTTCAAAATCCTACTAATATTATAAAGGCGAAAGTTTGTAAGTATGGATGTATGTATGGATGTTTGTTACTCTTTCACGTAAAAACTACTGAATGGATTTGAATGAAACTTTACCACAATATAGCTTATACATCAGAATAACACATAGGCTACAAATTGGCTGGACCGATTTTGATGAAATTTTATTTTATACAGAATTGTATGGCAAAACAACGTTTGCCGGGGCAGCTAGTATACCATAATTTATACAAATTTATCGTAATTTTTTATTACCCTACTAATTACCGGAAGTTTTAAAAACATTTATGTATTAAGCTTTAGAATTGTTAAATACTAATTCGTAAAGAATTTTATACTCAAGCCAAATAATATATATACATCTTATTAGGTGTTTATACAAAATCATTGTGAAATCTTCGAAACAATGCATCTATTGTTATCTAGCGGGGGGCCGGGCGGGGGGCGGTGCCAGATGTTCCGTTATAAATCAAGGTCAAGTGCCAATTGAGAGGTTAATATAATATCTACATCTGTCATTCTTTATTGTCATTCTGCGTACTGCCGGATATCCGATATTGTTCTATTTCCAATAAGTCGATATTATAAAGAGTACCAATTGAGTGACTATACTAATGACTTGTGTATACAGGGCCCTGAGTCGGGTATTTCAACGGTCTCACAACTGTACCATTATTGTACCATTATGGTGCAATAGTAAAGTTTTTGGTAGTCTACTATTAATGTGTCGTCATAACGACTTCATCATTGTCTTACAATTGTCAAAGTGACATAAAATTGCTAGTCTCGTACACAACTGCTTCACAATTGCAATTCAATGACTGAAATGTTTCGGTAGTCTGCTATTTTGAATTTGACAGTAATATTTTTAAATTGTCCTGTGTCGACAGATTGCCATAAACAAAAAATAGATAGATAGAAATATTAGAAATTGTTCTTTGTAATTTATTGCAATTTACTAATCTCCTAAACTTCACATTGCTTTTTATACTAATAAATAGTATGTACAAATATATTTAAACGAAGTCTAGCATGATTAAATGTTTAAATTTATTAGTAGTTTTTCGAAAATCACTTCAACTAACGCATTTTTTAAAAACGGCAACACATACATACCATTCTAACACAATCCATAGATAAAAGAGACCGAAAATTCAATGCATAGATAAAAGAGATCGACAATTCTATTACCATTGAAAGACCGTTATGACGGCATATAGCAGACTACGGATATTTGACTTCAATTGCAACGGTATCGTGCCGGTATTGTGCCGGTATGACAATTGTTCCAAAATAGTGGACTTGAGCACCTGTATTAAGAAATCGGTAACAGCTCGGCCATCCGTCAGTTTTACGAGTCCTTCGTAATCTACATTTTAGTATAAAACAAAGGAGGGATCAAACTAAATACATCACTATTACCTACCTCTATTATAGTCTACCTAGGCGTCTGAATTTGTTATTACATTTATTATTGTTAAAATCGAGACAAAATATACACATGTTTTGATATAACTTACGGGACAGTTGGACAGTAGTTGGAATATGTTATTACATTTATTATTGTTAAAATCGAGACAAATTATATACAGATTTCAAATATTTTCAAATTCAAATATTTTTAAAATAAATAAATAAATAAAATACTCTTTATTGCACACCATATTAATTTACACAACTTACTTACTAGACTTAATAATAGGTACAAACGGCGATTGATTGAACGATTGAAACGAGATTGTCGATCTCTTTTATCTATGCATTGAATTTTCGGTCTCTTTTATCTATGGATTGTGTTAGAATGGTATGTATGTGTTGCCGTTTTTAAAAAATGCGTTAGTTGAAGTGATTTTCGAAAAACTACTAATAAATTTAAACATTTAATCATGCTAGACTTCGTTTAGATATATTTGTACATACTATTTATTAGTATAAAAAGCAATGTGAAGTTTATGAGATTAGTAAATTGCAATAAATTACAAAGAACAATTTCTAATATTTCTATCTATCTATTTTTTATTTATGGCAATCTGTCGACACAGGACAATTTAAAAATATTACTGTCAAATTCAAAATAGCAGACTACCGAAACATTTCTGTCATTGAATTGCAATTGTGAAGCAGTTGTGTACGAGACTAGCAATTTATGTCACTTTGACAATTGTAAGACAATGATGAAGTCGTTATGACGACACATTAATAGTAGACTACCAAAAACTTTACTATTGCACCATAATGGTACAATAATGGTACAGGTGCTCAAGTCCACTATTTTGGAACAATTGTCGTACCGGCACAATACCGGCACGATACCGTTGCAATTGAAGTCAAATATCCGTAGTCTGCTATATGCCGTCATAACGGTCTTTCAATGGTAATGGAATTGTCGATCTCTTTTATCTATGCATTGAATTTTCGGTCTCTTTTATCTATGGATTGTGTTAGAATGGTATATATGTGTTGCCGTTTTTAAAAAATGCGTTAGTTGAAGTGATTTTCGAAAAACTACTAATAAATTTAAACATTTAATCATGCTAGACTTCGTTTAAATATATTTGTACATACTATTTATTAGTATAAAAAGCAATGTGAAGTTTAGGAGATTAGTAAATTGCAATAAATTACAAAGAACAATTTCTAATATTTCTATCTATCTATTTTTTATTTATGGCAATCTGTCGACACAGGACAATTTAAAAATATTACTGTCAAATTCAAAATAGCAGACTACCGAAACATTTCAGTCATTGAATTGCAATTGTGAAGCAGTTGTGTACGAGACTAGCAATTTATGTCACTTTGACAATTGTAAGACAATGATGAAGTCGTTATGACGACACATTAATAGTAGACTACCAAAAACTTTACTATTGCACCATAATGGTACAATAATGGTACAGTTGTGACACCGTTGAAATACCCGACTCAGGGCCCAGTTGTGACACCGTTGAAATACCCGACTCAGGGCCCTGCTGTGGCTGAAATACTAGATTGTAGTGTAGATGTTACTCTAAGGTCTTGTACATCATCCCAAGTAATAGAGACGCAAATATGTTCTGACTCTAATAAATCAACTAGTAATACAAATTTTCATTCTTTAATGTTCTCAGACAGTATTGGAAAGGGTTTTGGTGTATTACTAGGTAACAGCCTGGAGCATTCCGTTCAAAACCATTGTTTACCCGGAGTACACTATAATCAAATAGTTGAGTCTATAATGAAAGACACATATAACTCCAAAACTGACATAACTGTATTTGTAGGTAATTGTCTAAACATTAGGAAAAAAGATATTACTGATAGTTTCACTAGTATGCTAAAGCTTAATACGTTCAGTGCGGCTAACGCTTATGCGCGTTTTTCTGATCTTCACCAAGTGCGGGCCGACGCGTATACGCGTCCATACAAAAAAAAATCTGTAGGCAAGCGGGGTGCGCCGCACCTGTGCGTTTATAGCGTGTATTCTGGGTGTCTATTGTTTCGAAGCGGTCGTAAAATGTGGAATTGTAAAGGAGACTACACACTAGTCAGGTTTCTGCTACGAATCTTGCAGGGGGGGGGAGGCGGCGGCGACGACAACAATAAATATATATTCATGGACATTTCACACATCGTCCTCTGGTCCCAAGCTATGCTTATTATGCTTGTGTTATGGGTACCAGAATACGGATATAATACATATACTACTTTTCTTTTGTAAATACATACATAAAATACATAGAAAACACCCAGACGTAGTACAAACATTTGTATGACATTTATGAATATCACACAAATAATTGTCCCAAGCGGGAATCGAACCCGCGACCTTGTGAACGGCAGTCCAGTACATGAACCACTACGCCACGAAGCCCGTCTACAATAACCTAATTTAGTACAATAGATTATTGAAATAATTTTATTATGACTCGCTCTTTTAACTAAAGTAGTAGGTAGTTTTAGTCTATTTATAAATGGTGTCTATTACGAGGCGGGCGAAGTGTCGTAAATAAAAAAAGGTAATGTGGTTTTATGAAACCATGGTAAAAGTGAAACCTTTTTTCATATTATAGACATTTAACTAAAATCCGCGGAGTAGGGATAAAGTGCTAGCACTTTATCCCTACTCCGCGGCCAACCGTCACGCGACATGCAACACACAGACCAAAAAGTTTGAGACGATGTAATAAAAGTTTCACTTTAAAAATTAAGAATAAAAGGGCTTTCGGGAGAAGGTACCTAAATTATTCAGCATTGCATAGCATTCAATGCTGAATAATTTGCGAATTTATAGCCAATGCTAAGAAAAAAGTCATTCGCCCAGTGCTGAAAACGCGCATGTGCGTTCAAAAAATTTTTCGCGTAGTGCTAAGAACGCTTATATGCGTTCATAGAAAACTCGCGTAGTGCGGCTGGACGCTATAGCGCGTTGTCTTTTACCTTCCCGCAGTGCGGCCGACGCTTATGTGCGTTCGGTAACTTTCGAGTTTTATGACTGTCATATAACAATTACGGGTCATATAAAGGTGTTGGATGGATAAAGGTGCTTCCACACTAGTGTTTATTTGTAAGAGACTTTGTGAAGTTTACGCCATAATATATCTTCGTTCGGTTTTGTTATAATAGTAAGTTATACCTTAATAAAACAGTAATAGTAAAGGTACCTTCTCCCGAAAGCCCTTTTATTCTTAATTTTTTTTAATTTACGACTCTTCGCCCGCCTCGTAATAGACACCATTTATAAATAGACTAAAACTACCTATTACTTTAGTTAAAAGAGCGAGTCATAATAAAATTATTTCAATAATCTATTGTACTAAATTAGGTTATTATTATTATTATTAGGACGGGCCTCGTGGTCTAGTGGTTCATATAACGGACTGCCGTTCACGAGGTCTCGGGTTCGATTCCCGGTCAGGACAATCATTTGTGTGATGTTTTTAATTGTCATACAAATGTTTGTACTGCGTCTGGGTGTTTACTATGTATTATAAGTATGTATTTACAAAAGAAAAGTAGTTTATGTATTATATCCGTATTCTGGTACCCATAACACAAGCATATAAGCTTAGCTTGGGACCAGAAGACGTTGTGTGAAAGGTCCATGAATATTTATTTATTTATTTATTGTTGTCGTCGCCGCCGCCGTCCCCCCCCCCTGCAATATTCGTAGCAGAAACCTGACTAGTGTGTAGTCTCCTTTACAATTCCACATTTTACGACCACTTCGAAACAATAGACACCCAGAATACACGGTATAAACACACAGGTGCGGCGCACCCTGCTTGCCTACAATTTTTTTTTTTGTATGGACGCGTATACGCGTCGGCCCGCACTTGGTGAAGATCAGAAAAACGCGCATAAGCGTTAGCCGCACTGAACGTACTAAATGCCATAAAATAAGGTTATGTGCTTTTCCTTATCTTGACAATTTGTCATCTAGACAAAATAACTATATTTATATGCTAAATAAGCATATGCAATTTTTAATTAGTCACCACTCTGACAAGTTTACTTTCTTTGACACCAACACTTTTGTTGGTCCTATAAAAATGACAAGGGATACTGTGTACCTGCCTAATAAGTTTAAGGTAAACATTGCTACATTGTTAGCTTATAATATTAAGTTAGATGTTAAAAGTTTGACAAGATCCTTCTGCACTAACACTGCAGTTAGTGACGGGAGTGTTACGAGGGATATTCCTGATTTAAACTAGTTATTAAGACAACAGAGAAGCTAAGTCACTCTCTAACACTTTCACACCAAAATGTAAATCGCTTCTCTGGCAAACTATTAGATGTTGAATTGTTAATTGATAAACACAATATTGATGTTTTATGTTTTACTGAAACATGGCTAAAGTCAGAGGAAATGCCGTTTAATATAGATAATTTTACTATTGCTAGTTCATTCCAGAGAGTCGCCGCCGCCGGGGGAGGGTCTCTAATTATTGTTAAAAATAACTTGAAATACAAAGAAAGATTAGATATTAAAACACTCTCTGTGGAACGTATTTGCGAAATCGCGTGTGCTGAAATTGAAAATTACATAATTTTATGCGTGTATAGGCCACCATCTTCTAGTATATCAGATTTTTTTGAAATTATGGAAGAGGCACTTATTAAGTTAAAAGTAAATAAAAACATATTGGTTTGTGGAGACTTCAACATTGACATTTTGAAAGATACCACAGACAAACAAAATTTTTTAACCTTATTCAAATCCTATAGCTTGGTAAACCAGTACTTTGAGCCAACCAGAGTAACACCTACTTCGGCCACTTGCATCGATAATATTATGACTAACTTTGAATTATTGGAAAAACAATTAATAAGTGGTATTAGGTCAGATCACACTTGTCAAATATGTAGGTACCATGGGTTATACCTAGTCACTACCTACTCTGTAGTGACAGTCAGGATAGTCTGTGGTAGCGTCCTTCCTCTCTCTCTCTTGGGCAATGGCGTCGTTAAAAGACTACTACAATTGTAACGATATTTATTAAACAATAAAAGCATATAAATTCACATAATAGTCTTCTTAATTATACATGGCGCTGAGGATAAAGCGAAATATAAAAGTAAGTGGACAAAGATATTAAAATGGAAAATCTTAGCCAGCCTCCGCCATTGGTG
Source organism: Orgyia antiqua (assembly GCA_916999025.1). Taxonomy (NCBI): domain Eukaryota; kingdom Metazoa; phylum Arthropoda; class Insecta; order Lepidoptera; family Erebidae; genus Orgyia; species Orgyia antiqua. Next base: position 4,163,806 of record OU779872.1, read on the forward strand.
TTGGCGTCGGGCAATTTAAAGGAAAATTTTCGTAAATTCAAACAAAAGTTCACGTTCTATTTAAAAGCCTCGGGCAATTATAACAAAATGAAGGAAGACGAAAAAATAGCTCTATTACTCCACGTAATTGGAGATGACGCTATAGAAGTTTTTAATACTTTTGAACAAGACGAAAATCCAACAATGGAAAAGCTTTTGACGAAATTTGAAAACTATTGTGTTCCCTTAAAAAATGAAACTATGTCAAGGCACATGTTCTTCCAGAGAGTGCAAGGAGAAGATGAAAGTTTTAACGAATTTTTAACTATGTTACGAAATCTGGCTGGAGATTGTGGATTTGAGACCCTAAAAGACAGTTTAATTAGAGACCAAATAATAAGAGGAATCAACCAGATTGGCTTGAAAGAAAGATTACTTAAAGAGGCAACATTAGATCTCAAACATTGTATAGATTTGTGTAAGGCAGCAGAACTTGCTACAATAAACTTAAAAAACCTAACTGAAAATACTATTATAAATAGATTACAACAAAAGTCACAAGCAAAACAGAATTATGACACAAATAACCCTATTAAAAGCACAAGTCAATATAAAAAGAAGAATTGTTCCCGGTGTGGATATGATCACGGATTTAAATGTCCAGCGTTTAGTCAGATCTGTGCAAAATGTAATAAAAGAGGTCATTATGCAAGGATGTGCAGGTCTGTTCGAGTCGTCAATAAAACTGATGAATCTGATGGTGAAGAGAACAACTTTACATTGGGAGCAGTCAGCGTGAACAACATAAAGGACCGGTCACAGTATGAATGTTTGCAGATTAACAACAGGTTAGTTGATTTTAGAATAGATACTGGAAGTGATTGTGATGTTTTACCTTTAAAGGTTATAGAGACTCTTCAGTTACAAAATAACATGGTTAAATCAAATTGTAATTTACATAATTATGATGGAACCGCATTAAATTGTAAGGGGATAATTAAAATAGTTTGTAAGTTAGTAAATGGCAAGAATATATTGTTAGAATTTCAAGTTATAGATAAGAAGGGTGTATGTCCAATATTGGGCGACAAAACTGTTAAAGGATTAGGTTTGATAGAAAGAAAATATTTAAACACATTAAATAAAGGTAATAAATATGATAGAATTATAGACAAATACAAAGATAGTATATTTAATAAAAACAAATTGGGTTTGTTAAAAAATTTTGAATATAATATAGAGTTAATAGAGAATAGTACAGCAAAAATTGCACATCCACGAAGTATACCAATAAAATTACATGAGCCACTGAAATTAGAATTACAAAAAATGGAACAGGCTAATATTATTGAAAAAATTACAGAACCTACTGATTATATTAGTAACATAGTCATAGTGCGAAAACCTAATGGGAGTATCCGAGTTTGCTTAGATCCAAGTAATTTAAACAAAAATATTAAACGAGAACATTTTAAGCTTCCAACTTTTGAAGAGGTAGCTGCAAAAATGGGAGGTTCTAAAATATTTTCAAAATTAGATGCTTCCACTGCATTTTTTCACATTAAATTGTCTGAAAATAGTAAGAAATTATGTACATTTGCAACACCATTTGGTAGATATTGCTTTAAAAGAATGCCATATGGGCTGTCATCAGCACCAGAAGTTTTCCACAGGCAGTATAGTGAGATATTCAGTAACATAAGTGGATGTGAAATATTTGTTGACGATGTTGTGATATATGCAAAAAATCAAGCAGAACATGATAAAATATTAGAAGAGGTACTAAAAGTAGCTGAACAAAATGGTATCCAATTTAATTTAGAAAAATGTCAGTTTGGTATTACAGAAATAATGTACTTAGGGCATATACTTAGTAGTGATGGCATAAAACCGGACAGTAAAAAAGTAGAATCCATATTGAATTTAGAAAAACCAAAAAATGTCAAAGATGTACAAAGGTTGTTAGGGATGATTACTTATGTATCCAAATTTATACCTTCAATGTCACAAGTGTGTAATCCGTTAAGAGAACTAGTTAAAAAAGGTAAGGACTGGGAATGGACAGGAGAACATGATAGTGCGTTCAAAGATTTAAAAAATATTCTAATGTCACAACCCGTTTTGCAATTTTATGACCCAAATAAACCATGTAAAATATCTGTAGATGCATCAAAAGATGCATTAGGAGCTGTATTGTTACAAAATAACCTACCTGTAGCATATGCATCAAAAGCTTTGACCAACACTCAAAAGGCTTATGCACAAATAGAAAAGGAAATGTTGGCCATTGTCTTTGGATGCATACGTTTCCACCAGTTCATTTATGGTATGACTGTTGAAATAGAAAGTGATCATAAACCATTAGAAGTTATATTCAAGAAACCTTTGTGTGAAATACCTTTGAGGTTACAGCGAATGAGATTACAAATACAAAAATATGACATAAATGTTATATATAGGCCTGGTAAAACATTGTTATTGGCAGATACATTATCAAGGGATGTTAAAAATAGAGTAGGTGATAGCAATATAGAAGAATTATGTGAATCACAAGTATGTTTAGTAAAATCTAACTTATCTATTTCAGATCATAAGTATAAGATATTTAAGGAAGAAACAAGTAAGGATCATGAGTTAAACCTGTTAAAACAGTATATTTTAGAAGGATGGCCAGTTAATTTAGAAAATGTACCTCAAAGTTTAAAGACATACTATACATATAGAGAACAATTATATTTGTATGATGGGTTAATTTTTAAGAATCAATGTGTGGTAGTACCTAAAACTCTAAAAGAAGATATTCTTAATAGAATTCATTATAACCATATGGGAGTAGAAAAATGTAAAAATAGAGCGAGACAATGTGTGTATTGGTCTAATATGTCTAAAGATATAGAGAATCATGTACTGTCATGTAGTACATGTGATAGGTTCAAAAATAAAAATTGTAAAGAACCAATGATAGTTAGAGAAATGCCTGATAAGCCATGGTCTATGTTAGGCACAGATGTTTTTCATTATAAAAATAAGAATTATATCATTGTAGTTGATTATTTCAGTAAATATTTTGAAGTGTTAGAATTGAAATACTTAACACCAGAATGTACAGTAGAAGCATTGAAATCTATATTTAGTAGACATGGCATACCGGAGAAAGTATTCACAGACAACGGTACAAATTATTCAAGTTGTAAATTTAGAAATTTTGCAAGGGAGTGGAATTTTATTCATGTAACTAGCAGTCCATTATATGCACAATCTAATGGTCTAGCTGAGAGATTCATACAAACTGTAAAAAATATATTTAAAAAAGCAGACTATGAAGGAAAAGATAAATATTTAGCACTGTTAGAATATAGGGTCACACCAATCTCAGATTTAGATTTTAAAACTCCTAGTGAGTTACTAATGGGCAGAAGAATTCAAGGTCTGTTACCACACATAAATATTTGTAATAATAATAAAAACATACAGGATAAACTATATGATATTTGTAAAAAACAAAAACTTTATTATGATAAAAATACTAAAGCATTAAAAGATCTCAATATCGGTCAGAAAGTTGTAGTAACAAGTGGGCAAAATAAGCCTTTGCTTTATGCAGAGGTTTTAAAGCCATGTGAACGACCTAATTCATATAAATTATTAACTGAAAAGGGCACTATAATTGATAGAAATAGAAGACATCTGATTGAAAGTAAAAATGATAGGAAAATGATTGTTAAAAAAGAAGAGGATATAAATGATAGTGTTGAGTTATTGAATAAAAATATAGATCATAAGTTAGTTGATAGTAATGATTGTGTTGCTGAAAATGAGTGTGTAACTACTCCACTAGAATCTCTAGAGAATACAAAAATTTATAGTAGAACAGGTAGAGAAATTAAGAAACCTAGTTATTTAAGTGATTATGTTTAGTACCTATTCATTAAAACCTACTTAGGTATCATATAATAGTTAAGCTCTCATTGTCTTAAAAGAAGGGAGATGTAGGTACCATGGGTTATACCTAGTCACTACCTACTCTGTAGTGACAGTCAGGATAGTCTGTGGTAGCGTCCTTCCTCTCTCTCTCTCTTGGGCAATGGCGTCGTTATAAGACTACTACAATTGTAACGATATTTATTAAACAATAAAAGCATATAAATTCACATAATAGTCTTCTTAATTATACACTTTTTATATGTATAATTTTTTATTTTCTCACTTAGTTATTTTAGTTGTATGAATCATTTTGGTGTTACAATTAATTTTGGTGGTTCAAATTACAAAGCCATAAAAATTTCTCCGTGTAGTGACAGATTAAGATACAAGTGTCACCACCCCATCTCCTCCCAAGGGTGCTGTAAGAGTCAGCTAAGAGATATTGCACGCAGATAACATCTTCTGTGAGAGACGGAAAACTCGAAAATAAACCCTGTGCCAACACGCCTGGTCACCGTAGCACAGTAGACCATAATTCCTCCCAAAGTGGAGGAGGCCCGGGCCCAACAGTGGGACGTAAATGGGCTGGACAGAGGGAAAGCCATAAAATAAAAAGAATTTGTAGTTTCGTAAACGTAACGTTCACTTTTCTGCGCGGATTAAAAGCAAGACTTTCAATCACCGCAATTGGCATTGTTCATATTTTTTTTAAACTCTTTATCCGAAAGCCATTTCGGGGAATAGAGTTTCTGATCATGATGCACAATTTTTTTTCGGAAAATTTGCTATAATAGCTATTATTTTTCCAAAACAGGAAATGATCTCTATTTGCCCTTGAAGTAAAGGACTTAAATTGTTAAGGCGTTCTTAGGGATATACTACTCTGGGGTGGAGTTAAAATTGGTCTATTATTTCAACATGGCAACTTTGAAAAGATGTATTGCAATCTGTCTTAAGTGTATCAGGAAAAGGCAACACAGACTGCGTATAACGATGACGTCACAACATTTAAAATAATATCTTTAAGTATTTAAAAAAAAATCTATATAGCGAATATTTCAATAATATTGAAATTAGTTACATAAAATAGTCGTAATAACTAGATGATGAAGATCAGCATAATCAAAAATTATAGCATAATCCTATATTAGTTAAAAAGTCTTTTAAGCTTATCAGATGTCAGATAAAAATCCTAATTCATATTCGTTTAAAAAACTTCCGATAGCTAAAATGTCTCTAATTTACAGAGTGTTACCATTTCGTAGAAACATGGTGAAATATGGATGGTAGAAAAAAAAAATCTTACTAGTTGTCAAACTTGACATAGCGTTTATAAACAAACATTGTAATTTACACAATATTCGAGAAGTGATATTGTAGTAAATAAACTACAGCAGGAAAGTGAAAATCAGGTAATCTTTAATGTATGATACAGTAGCTCATCCAACACCTGCAGATTTGCTGGATCCACTAATGTCTTGAGATTCGCAAGCGCTGGGTCCAAAACCTACAAACATAATAGCTATGATGAGAATAAAAAATCTGAAAATTTTAAGTTGGAGCACGAATCACTCAAATATAAAATAGAATATCTACACCCCAAGCCACTCACACCGGTCGGGTGTTCTTCGATGTTCAAGTTACGGGCTATTTCTATTAAAGAATTTCTTCTTTAATAGAAATAGCCCGTAACTCGGTAAATGAAAAACAATAAATTTATTAAATCAGTCATTTTATTTTGTTTTATTTACTTGCAAGTAGGGTGAACTTTGTTCATTACAAGGCCTTGCAATAAAAGTTTTCAAGATTGCGGCATTTCTACCTCACATATGGTTTGCATTTACTTTAATTGGCTGTTCCATTAGCCCTTCTATAATGGGCTCATTGTCCTTCATCGCATTGTAAACTACCACTTTCAGAATTCCTCATCTTCCAAAGAAAATATCTTACTTCTTTAACAGTACACTTTTCTTCGCCGATTGTTAACAAGATTGTTAATGCCACAATGCTTTACAGGGTTCATAAGACATGTATAATTATTGTATTGTATGTATGTATAATTGGCGGGCCTCGTGGTGGAGTGGTTCATATAACGGACTGCCGATCATGAGGTCTCGGGTTCGATTCCCGGTCAGGACAATCATTTGTGTGATGTTTTTAATTGTCATACAAATGTTTGTACTGCGTCTGGGTGTTTACTATGTATTATAAGTATGTATTTACAAAAGAAAAGTAGTATATGTATTATATCCGTATTCTGGTACCCATAACACAAGCAATATAAGCTTAGCTTGGGACCAGAGGACGTTGTGTGAAATGTCCATGAATATATATGAATATAATTAAGCAAATTCCGTGTCGGATATTTATCGTGATTTATGCACGTATCACTATAATATAAAACCTCGTTAGTTTAATAACTTTTTGGTTAATTATTGTGACTCTATGAACAACACCTGTGCAAATGACCGGGCAAACGTCAATATAAATAATCAGCTGATGAATATATACGCCATTTTTTTCACTAATATAGGCTTAAAGTAGGGTCGGAGCTTGTTTAAAATAATGTCACTTTATGGGATAGTTATAGAACGCTTTAGTGTAAAAAAGCTATTATGAATTACATTTTTGACAATCCGCTTATAGCTAACTTTTAAGCCTCTGATAAGTCATTACGAATAAGACCGTAGTCGGAATAATGTCACTTTATCGGATAGATATAGAACGCTTTAGCGTAAATAACTATTATGAATCACAATTTTTGACAATCCGCTTTTACCGTTACGGTCTAATTCATAATGACTTATAGGAGGCTTAAAATTTCGTTAAAAGCGGATTGTCAAAAATTGTGATTCATAATAGCTTTTTTACACTAAAGCGTTCTTTAACTATCCCATAAAGTGACATTATTTTAAACAAGCTCCGACCCTACTTTAAGCCTATATTAGTGAAAAAAATGGCGTATATATTCATCAGCTGATTATTTATATTGACGTTTGCCCGGTCATTTGCAAAGGTGTTATTCATAGAGTCACATTAATTAACCAAAAAGTTATTAAACTAACGAGGTTTTATATTATAGTGATACGTGCATAAATCACGATAAATATCCTACACGGAATTTGCTTAATTATACATGTCTTATGAACCCTGCAAAGCATTGCGGCATTAACAATCTTGTTAACAATCGGCGAAGAAAAGTGTACCGCTAAAGAAGTAAGATATTTTATTTGGAAGATGAGGAATTCTGAAAGTGGTAGTTTACAATGCGATGGAGGACAATGAGCCCATTATAGAAGGGCTAATGGAACAGCCAATTAAAGTAAATGCAAACCATATGTGAGGTAGAAATGCCGCAATCTTGAAAACTTTTATTGCAAGGCCTTGTAATAAACCAAGTTCACCCTACTTGCAAGTAAATAAAACAAAATAAAATGATTGATTTAATAAATTTATTGTTTTTCATTTACCGAGTTACGGGCTATTTCTATTAAAGAAGAAATTCTTTAATAGAAATAGCCCGTAACTTGAACATCGAAGAACACCGGTGTGAGTGGCTCGGGGTGTAGATATTCTATTTTATATTTGAGTGATTCTTGCTCCAACTTAAAATTTTCAGATTTTTTTATTTTCATCATAGCTATTATGTTTGTAGGTTTTGGACCCAGCGCTTGCGAATCTCAAGACATTAGTGGATCCAGCAAATCTGCAGGTGTTGGATGAGCTGGTGCCTCTACTGTATCATACATTAAAGATTACCAGATTTTCACTTTCCTGCTGTAGTTTATTTACTACAATAACACTTCTCGAATATTGTGTAAATTACATTGTTTGTTTATAAACGCTATGTCAAGTTTGACAACTAGTAAGATTTTTTTTCTACCATCCATATTTCACCATGTTTCTACGAAATGGTAACATTCTGTAAATTAGAGACATTTTAGCTATCGGAAGTTTTATAAACGAATATGAATTAGGATTTTTATCTGACATCTGATAAGCTTAAAAGACTTTTTAACTAATATAGGATTATGCCTTAATTTTTGATTATGCTGATCTTCATCATCTAGTTATTGATGTTTGCAAAGAAGTTGAAAAGAAAAGCCATTAAAATTGTTACATTCAATTATAATTCTTAAATATCAAGCCTTACAAATCCTACACAGTATTGCGGTGATTGAAAGTCTTGCTTTTAATCCGCGCAGAAAAGTGAACGTTACGTTGTTTTCCGTCTCTCACAGAAGATGTTATCTGCGTGCAATATCCCTTAGCTGACTCTTACAGCACCCTTGGGAGGAGATGGGGTGGTGACACTTGTATCTTAATCCGTCACTACACGAAGAAATTTTTATGGCTTTGTAATTTGGAAGAAACATACCACCAAAATGATTCATAAAACTAAAATAACTAAGTGAGAAAATAAAAAATTATACTCAAAAGAAATAAATCAAGAAAAAAAATAAGAAACAGAAAAACTAATGTAATGAATAAAAATCAAAACTAATAATAGTTTATAATAATAAGATTATTAACAAATAAGTTTGTTTACATTTACAAACAGCGTCAAAGATGCATTATGTTAACTTGTATCAAAACTTGGGATAAAACTCATAACAAATTTGAATGGTAGAAAAATGCTACCATTCATATTTCACCATTTTTCTACGAAATGGCAACAAAGACATTTTATAGTTATCGGAAGTATAATAGACGAATATGAATAAGGATTTTTATCTGACATCTGATAAGCCTAAAAGACGTTTTAACTAATATAGGATTAAGCCTTCAATAAGCGTTTCAATATGAATAAGACTGTTTATATTTACGCAGCTGATCTTAGCCGTGGCATAGGTGCCGCCCTCCTCTATGGCGACTATTATATATAGAAACACGTAAATCAGAATTAAAATATATTTAGTAGATTTTGAGTAAACAAAAAAAATAGCCCTAATTCTTCATTTTTTATACCTACAGCTAGTAGGTGTTAATATGTACATGTCGACGATAATATTGATGTAGGCCCTTAATAATAAATAATTTTCTTTGACTCCCCTTGAGTTTTCTTGCCAGGTGCTCAAGTCCACTATTTTGGAACAATTGTCATACCGGCACAATACCGGCACGATACCGTTGCAATTGAAGTCAAATATCCGTAGTCTGCTATATGCCGTCATAACGGTCTTTCAATGGTAATAGAATTGTCGATCTCTTTTATCTATGCATTGAATTTTCGGTCTCTTTTATCTATGGATTGTGTTAGAATGGTATGTATGTGTTGCCGTTTTTAAAAAATGCGTTAGTTGAAGTGATTTTCGAAAAACTACTAATAAATTTAAACATTTAATCATGCTAGACTTTGTTTAAATATATTTGTACATACTATTTATTAGTATAAAAAGCAATGTGAAGTTTAGGAGATTAGTAAATTGCAATAAATTACAAAGAACAATTTCTAATATTTCTATCTATCTATTTTTTATTTATGGCAATCTGTCGACACAGGACAATTTAAAAATATTACTGTCAAATTCAAAATAGCAGACTACCGAAACATTTCAGTCATTGAATTGCAATTGTGAAGCAGTTGTGTACGAGACTAGCAATTTATGTCACTTTGACAATTGTAAGACAATGATGAAGTCGTTATGACGACACATTAATAGTAGACTACCAAAAACTTTACTATTGCACCATAATTGTACAATAATGGTACAGTTGTGACACCGTTGAAATACCCGACTCAGGGCCCTGGTGGTAGTATATTAGATAAAATAATAAAAACTAAATAATTAAAATAAATACTAATTTACTATAAACTCAAATAAAAATTAACATTTTCTTTTTAATATAAACTAATTTAAATCTTAAACCAATAATTCTTTTTTAAAATTCTTGTTATTATGTAAATAATATTGTAATTAAGTATATAAACTTAGTTTTGCTTGCTATATTGTATACTACCTCTATAATAATTAAAACTCGATTAAACTCTTAGTCTATGATAAATTTATTTATGTTTTACCTTACATAATTTAAATTTAAAAATTTTCTTTATATTGTTACATTTTGTTAATGTATTTTAGAAACTAAAATAATGTTATTGATTTTATGTCGTCTGAGCACAATGTAATATGATATAGTTTATAGTAAAAGTCTATCTTTATGGTCAATGTAAAATTAAAATCGAATGTGGGTAAACCCTGTAATAACTGATCGTAGAAGACACATTACAGCTCAGTCTCACCCGTGACCATGGTGACTGCAAAGTCTCCGAAACATCGGGCCAAAATTTAAAACAAATATACGCGTCTAAATCCGTAAAAAGTAGTTTTATTTAAACAGATGAGTCGCGCAAGTGTTAGAAAATATTTTCTTAAAACATTCTTATCACTAAAATCTTTCACACACGTGTTACATTAAAATTGTTTCTCGACAGTATGCTTCAGATTATGATTTAATAACCGAATCTTCCGAATAAAACCTTTCCCACATATGTCACACTTAAATGGTTTTTCTCCAGTATGTGTACGATTATGAGTTATTAAATTATCATTTCGTGCAAACCCTTTTCCACAAATGTCACACTTGAATGGTTTGTCTCCAGTGTGTGTACGATTATGAGTTAATAGATGACCATTTCGTGCAAACCCTTTTCCACAAATGTCACACTTGTAGGGTTTTTCTCCAGTATGTGTGCGAATATGAGTTAATAGATGCCAATTATGCCCAAACCCTTTTCCACATATGTCACACTTGAATGGTTTTTCTCCAGTGTGTGTGCGAATATGCCTTTTAAAATCACTTTTTGTACCAAATACTTTTCCACAAGTATCACACTGGAATTCTCCAGTGTGTGTACGAATATGCCTTTTAAAATCATTTTTTGTACCAAATTCTTTTCCACAAGTATCACACTTGAATGGTTTCTCTCCAGTATGTGTACGATTATGAGTTATTAAATTATCATTTCGTGCAAACCCTTTTCCACAAATGTCACACATGAATGGTTTGTCACCAGTGTGTGTACGATTATGAGATAATAAATTACCATTTAGTCCAAACCCTTTTCCACATATGTCACACTTGAATGGTTTTTCTCCAGTGTGTGTGCGAATATGCATTTTAAAATAACCTTTTGTACGAAATTCTTTTCCACAAGTATCACACTTGAATGGTTTTTCTCCAGTGTGTGTACGATTATGAGTTATTAAATTACTTTTATGTCCAAACCCTTTTCCACATATGTCACACTTGAATGGTTTTTCTCCAGTATGTGTACGAATATGAGGTAATAATTCATATTTTTGTCCAAAGCCTTTTCCACATATGTCACATTTGAACGATTTTTCACCAGTATGTGTACGATTATGAGTTAATAGATGACCATTTCGTGCAAACCTTTTTCCACAAATGTCACACTTGTAGGGTTTTTCTCCAGTATGTGTGCGAATATGATGTAATAGATGACCAGTATGTCCAAACCGTTTTTCACATATGTCACACTTGTATGGTTTTTCACCAGTGTGCGTGCGAATATGACGTTTTAAATATGAGCGTCTACTAAAGCTTTTCCCGCAATCGCCACACTTGAATGGTTTGTCACCAGTGTGTGTGCGAATATGCCTTTTAAAACCACTTTTTGTACCAAATTCTTTTCCACAAGTATCACACTTGAATGGTTTTTCTCCAGTATGAGTACGATTATGAGTTATTAAACTACCATTTCGTGAAAACCCTTTTCCACAAGTATCACACTTGAATGGTTTTTCTCCAGTATGTGTACGATTATGAGATATTAAATTACCATTTTGTGCAAATCCTTTTCCACAAATGTCACACTTGAATGGTTTTTCATCAGTGTGTAACCGAATATGAGTTATTAAATTACCTTTATCTCGAAACCGTTTTCCACATATGTCACACTTGTATGGTTTTTCACCAGTGTGCATGCGAATATGATGTTTTAAATATGAGCGTGTACTAAAGCTTTTCCCGCAATCGCCACACTTGAATGGTTTGTCACCAGTGTGTGTGTGAATTATATTAAAGGCATCGCTGTCGCGGCTACAGTGTGCCTCACTTGACATTTGTTCTGTTTTCTTAAATTCCTGTAAAGTATTTGCTTTAACTAGTTGTTGTGGTTGATTGTTTAAACTAGTACTTGTAGAAGTATCTTCCAGATCATCTGATGTCAGTTTCTCAGTGACAGCAGCATCTGAAACAATACAACTATTAGCTGACAATGGTACCAATTGCACTGGCATCATTTATCCTACTTTAACTTAGACATAAATATTATACATATCGTGGGAGACTTGATTAAAGTAGTTTAATTAAGGATTTTTAGTTTTAACTTAGCTTCCAAGATTATGAAGCAAGTCCTCAAATTGTAGTGATGTGCCGATTCCCTGTTTTGGTGGAAAGGGTATTAAGTGCAAAGGGTATTTATAGCGCAAAAAAAGTGCGTACGTGCGGTCTACGGTGCTGAATATTTAGCGCACTGTAGACCGATATTTAAGGATTTAAAAAGTCTAACACTACCAGGCTTATATATCTATGAAATTTGCTTATTTGTTCGAAAAAATCCACACTTTTTCCCAATACATGATGAAATTGTAAAAAAAGTTAATAGTAGAAATCCCACTAAGTTGTATACGCCTCGTCATAGACTTCACTTGTACAGCAGAAATGCTTATTGTATGGCTATTACTCTTTATAATAAACTACCAGCTCAATTGAAAACACTGCCATTCAATAAATTTAGGAAAAATTTGTACAGCTGGTTGGTAGACAAATGCTTTTATACAGTGAAGGAATATTTGTCACACAGATAATACTTTATGCTTATGTATTAATTTATAGTAACTGATGTTGACAATATGCTAACTAAGCTTATGCTGACTATTATAAGTTTAATTATATTTCTACGCCGGCTTACGGTAGAATATGTGTGACTGCAATATGCACCTATTTATAAGAATCTATTGTACCACATTCTTGGAAATAAATGACTATTCTATTCTAAAACAAAAAGTTGCAGGTTCCATCTTGTTTGTATTATTAGGCCCACGCCACTTCATTAGTCAAGTAAACAGTTTGCGATTACGAGCGAGTTAACCAAACTCGAATACTGGACTCGAGTCAGTTGGACTCGCATAAATAGAATCGAGTTACCGAGTACGAATCGAATCTGCCTGACTCGAGTATCGGAATCGAGTCCGGCGTACTCGAATCAAAATAAATTGGTATTCGAGTAGGCGAGTCCAAAGCAGGAATCGAGTCTGACTAGAGTCAAACCGTACTCGGCACTTCGCTATCAAATTGTGCCAATGGTGAGTAATTTGTTTACTTAGTGTAGTTAGTGATGAGCTTGAAATGGTGACCCGTTGAATATTTTATATAATATTTTTTATTATATTAGGATCCTTCCAAACCTCATAGTTACGGATCTCGCTCATCATAGTCAATAGTGTTGTATTTATCGTAGTTACGAGTAGTTTGTCCAGTATTACAAGGCTCTTAGATAGATTACTGCCCTGGCTGTAAATACAGATAATTTCTATGATGTTCATCAGAATCGAATAAATATCAGAAGTGGGATCGATAAATCAAATAAAAGTTATTTATTTTCGTTTTTGTTTTGAATAGTCGAGAACAATAAAATTAACCGTAGTCGGCATTTTAGTAAAAAATTTAAAGTTTTGCAAAGTTTCTTTTTGGGTAAAGATTGCTTTGATTATATTAACAAATAAAGAGTGATAATAACAAGTCATGGGTAATTACCCTATAACACTGTAACTACGTAACAAAAATTTATTGACAATGATTTATTAGTAATTTTATAAATCTACAGTGTTCACTTGCTTTATTTCTCTCGTGTATCAATAAATAATAGTAAAAACGTTTTAGTTGATTGCGAACAAAAATATAGTGTGGCTTATGAACATTCAACACTTCGTTTTTAGTATTAGGTTTTCATTACATAAAGTTGGTACATGAGTTTAAAAATAAAAGTATTGAAGAAAAGTAAAGATTTAATCTCCGCCGCGTGATAATGTTTACTGAACTTTATTATTTGTGATTAGCAAATAAAATCTCAAGAAATTTTCACCGATACCGTTGGATCACAGATAAGAGGTAGTGAGAAGAAAATCTAAATCATGGATGCACATGTACAAGATAAACTTGCAACAGAAAGAGATAGACGATGTATACATGCTTTAGAAAATCGAACGGTGTAGAGAACAAGTTAGTGTTTAAAATTTCAAAAACTTTGCAGCGAAGGAAAGTTTAAGATATCTATAAACATGCCAGTCGTTTCAAAGGCAACATGTATTTGTGTTATGGCAACCATAGACTTACGATATAGATCTAGACGTAACACTCGGTACAACGAATACGGCCTGCTTCTTTTTTTAGTTGAACACATTAAGAGGATACCAAAATAGCTTCGTGCATTTTTCTATGTACGAAGTTTTTATTGTTTCTTTAGATTGAATGGCTAGAGCTCTAATTTTTAAGTATATGTTTTTTTCAATATATTATCTAGGATCGCATAAACTCAGAAACGCGATTGAAAAAAGTTTTCTCGATAGAAAATCTTGGCGAAACAACCTCTAAAATTTTTTATTTTTTTCATTTGTCGGTCTATTATCGCGTATTAACTAATGAAATAACTTTAAAAACATAAGTAACTATCATATATAGAAACACGTAAATCAGAATTAAAATATATTTAGTAGATTTTGAGTAAATAGGAAAAGTATCCCTAATTCTTCATTTTCTGTGCCTACTGGCTGTGTTAATATGTACGTGTCGGCGATGATATACGATAACATTGATGTAGGCCCTTAAAAAAAAAAAAATGACAAAGAACCTATTTAGTAGCCTTTCTAACTCTTTCTTTTTGAGCTGGAGTGAAAGAGAAAGCTAGTAAGAAGAAAAGAGAAGGCAAGGCTACTACATATTTTACTTTTAAACCGTAAACGGGCCGGGCCTTGGGACAAATCTATGTTCCCGAGTTGTTCCTCCCTACTTATAACCTCCTTGTTGGCAACATGTATTGGGTGTTTCTATGTATTATAAGTATGTATTTATAAAAAAAAAGTAGTATATGTATTCTATCCGTATTCTGGTACACATAACACAAGCATATAAGCTTAGCTTGGGACCAGAGGACGTTGTGTGAAATGTCCATGTATATTTATTTATTTATGTATTAGAAATCCGGTTTTGAAAAATCTTAAGGGTAAAAAATTTATTGATCTCTATTTTTATCTGTATCAATCAACTCAAACATAAATAAATAATAGTTTTAAAAAACTAAAAAACACGCTTTATTTAATCGAAAAATTTTTTTTACCAGCACTACATATTATAGCCATTTAAAAAAAAACGTGAAAATCAACACCTTGTTATGATTTTTCAAGTACTATGACTACAAAATGTTACTTAGCTTAATTATTTTGGGGGGGATTTGCTACTGAATAATGTTAGGATAAATTACAATTCAAAATTTGAACACAACTATCTTGGTTTTAGAGGAAATATCCCTAATTTGCCCAAACATGTACTCAAAATTATTACATCATTCTAATTAAACTATCTGTGCTGAAAAAAAAATGTACTACACTATTTCGGGACATGGCATTAAAAGATGGCGCATTTAGTGGGCTTTCTAAAATGCTATAACACTTACTACATTTTATCCTAATTATGGTATTTTTTTTTTAAAAACAACTCGGATTTATGGTTTTTGTTTTACTCAAAAAAAATTTGGTAATGGCATCTAGTTTCCCTTCCCCCATTTTTAGGAGTCGGGTAAAAAAATACTAGTGACACTGTTTTGCGAAGTTATTGTGAATAGGGCTGATACCTAATTTATTAATAAACCATACCTTTGGTCGTTGTGAATCATTATGTGTTAAGAGGATACCAAAATAGCTTCGTGCATTTTTCTACGTACGAAGTTTTCATTGTTTCTTTAGATTGAATGGCTAGAGCTCTAATTTTTAAGTATATGTTTTTTCAATATATGATCTAGGATCGCATAAACTCAGAAACACGATTGAAAAAGTTTTCTCGATAGAAAATCTTAGCGAAACAACCTCTCTAATTTTTTTTTTTTTCATTTGTCGGTCTATTATCGCGTATTAACTAATGAAATAACTTTAAAAACATAAGTAACTATTATATATAGAAACACGTAAATCAGAATTAAAATATATTTAGTAGATTTTGAGTAAATAGGAAAAGTATCCCTAATTCTTCATTTTCTGTGCCTACTGGCTGTGTTAATATGTACGTGTCGGCGATGATATACGATAATATTGATGTAGGCCCCTAAGTTTAAAATAAAAATTCAAAAATTCAATGCAACAGTTTATTTAATTTTTTTACAATACATGTTCAAATTGTTTCCCTTCAACTTTAATGCAGGCCCTACATCTCTTTAAAAACGAACGCTTTATTTTGCGAGCGAAACTTCTTGAATTTATGTATTCAGCGGCCCCCGCAATTCTTTGACGCAGTTCATCGACGTTTGCGATGGGCTTAGAGTAAACTTGATCCTTCACAGCTCCCCAGTAAAAAAAATCAATGGGGTTTAAGTCTGGTGATCGGGCGGGCCACGAGATCGTACCAGACCGACTGATCCACCTATTCGGATATTCTTCATTCAGGAATTCCCTTACTGAGCGAGCATAGTGCGCAGGGCAGCAATCTTGTTGGAGCCACATACCTGTGTAAATGTTGAGTGGCACGTCTTCCAATCAGCCTGGTAGATGATTTTGTAAAAAGTCTAAGTAAGCCTCACTGGTTAAGGTGCCTGGGAGTTCGAAAGGTCCAATAATTCTACCGTTCAGTATACCGGTCCACATGTTTATTTTGAAGCGATATCGTGACCGATCTTCTCTCATTAAATGTGGATTTTCCACGTGCCACTCATGCACATTATGTAGATTTAAGTATCCATCATTTTTAAAAGTTGACTCATCCGTCCAGAGTACTTTATCCAGGAAGTGGGGGTCTTCTCGGTGTCTTTGTAACATCGTTTCACAAAACACAATCCTTGCAGGATAATCTCGAGGCGACAAAGATTGAACTCGTTGCACATGGTACGGGTGGAGCTCGTTTTCCTGTAAAATCCGGTGTGCTATACAAGAGTATAGCACACCGGATTTTACAGGCACAGATTTACAGGATTTTACAGGATTTTAAAGGCACTCCTATGTTTGCCCCAAGTCCACGTACTGAGACACTCGGGTCTTCTGTGCTAGAACTTGTTCCTCGTATGGAATGCTGAGTCTTCCTGTGCTAACCATTTGATTAGGAAATCGGCCTTCTAAGAGTGATCGGTGCAGATTAACAAACACTCTATGATCCGGATGACGCTCAGAATTGGGGTATCTCTCACGATAGAGTCGAGCTGCAGCATTAGCGTTGCACCTGCATTCTCCATAAATGAGATGCATGTTTGCATACTCCCGTGCTGTGTATCAAAGCGGCATGGTGGCGATCACAGAATACACAAAATCACACGATCAGCGATAACGATAGTCCAAAAGAAAGCCAAGTTCGTCACAGACGGTCAAATCACAAATCAAATCCAAGTAGCACGTAATCAAGTCCAATAAGCAAGCCAAAGTGAGGAAGTACGAAAACGACACGAACGAATACAGAAAGATGCGCAGTAAACGAAAGAACGTAACGTACTGAAGTATTGCAATTCGGGCTGTTATAGTCCCTCTCTGTATGCCTTATTGCATACCTGTTCCCATTTCTGCCCTTTCAGCATTTCTTCGAACAGACGAAGCTCTGTGCCTCACTACCATACCCCAGTTCCCATCCATCCTTCGCCCGTGTTAGACATATATTTCTATTATTCTAAATAAATCCTTTTAATTAAATAAAGTTCTTTTTTAAAAAGACCCAAGGGAACTCCCATATAACATTGGTGGCAGCGGTGGGATTTAAAAGTGAAAAATCCTCGGTCCGTCTCAAGTGTTAAGTGGTCAAAAGTGTCTAAAAAGTGAATAAAAGGGCAAAATAATTAAAATCATACTCCATTTATTTTATTAAAATCATAACTATTTCCTCTACGAATCAATTTAAATCTATTCATATAAACTGTGTGTGTGAACTCTGAACTGTGCGCGTGTCAATTCCAAGAATCCTCAAAATTCTCATCAAGTCCAAGGGCACCGGACTTATCGCAACGAAATGCAGTACGCCAAAACATCCGTCACGTTCCTGTTGCTGTAAGTCAATTGTTTGTGTTAACTCTTGATAACGTATTAAGGTGATACCATACTGTGTGTATTAAGGCGATACCATACAAAAAGTGATATAAAAAATTAAAAGTGATAAAAGTGATGCCTAAATCGGTTAAGTCAGAAGAATTAAAACTCGTGATCGATATCCTTGTATCCGAAGGAAAAGAGTAAACGGATAAATCAACACCGTCGAGCCCCAGAATAACCAGAGCAGCCACAAACTTAGCTATAATGTCTGACTAGACCTTAATTTACTCTTTAAATTTATCAAGCCCTACGATGGCAACAGAACTACACTAAACTCATTCTTAATAAATTGTCAAAACGCCTACGATCTGGCCTCAGAAGGTCAGAAGTCTATCTTGTTCAAGTACATCATAAGCCAACTGCAAGGCAAAGCAGAGATAGCATGTTCCATTAAAGAGTTTAATAACTGGGAACAACTTAAAGATTTTTCTAAATTCCCAATTTTGCGAGCAGAAACATTATACCTATTTACTAACCGACTTACAGGAAAGCAAACAGAACATTAACGAAACTGTAAATCAATATGCTTTGTGTGTAGAATCTTGCTTATCACAATTACTAACCGAAATTTCCTTAACCACTACTAAAGCCAAAGAGCTACCTGGTCGTAGAGCAACCATGGAAGACCTAGCATTACATCATTTTCTTATGGGACTTAATCCCCGTATCTCGACAATAGTTAGATGTAAGAGCCCTAAATCATTAAATGACGCTATTAATTTTGCTAATGCTGAAGAGAAACTTCTTCAAGTTACGTCGAAACGGTCAGCGTCCTCCTTTAATCAAAATAATCCAATACGCGCAACTCAACCACAGAGACAATTTCAACCTGTAAACAAAGCTTATAATAATCAACGCGGCACGTTCACACCACCTCATCCTAATTATCAAAACTTCTCTCCTCCTACTCGTCCTGATTATCAACGCTTCTCTCCACCTACAAATAAAGATGATGTATGTAGGTACTGTAAACTTCCAGGCCACACTATAGATGTGTGCCGAACACGTGAAAATAATAATAACCGTAGATTCGGAACTCAACAAATGCCTCAACAAAATCATCGTCCTCCCTATCGTCCTATTATTAATACTTACCTTATCGAAGAAGAAAGCCGTGACGAAGTAGACGGTAATTTAAACTCAAACACCCTCCCGACCGGTATCGTGCGGGAAGAATAATCGGGCAAATCGATACACGACCACAGCATTTTCCTATACGGAACTCGACGAAATCCTTTAAACAATGTAACTCGATTAAATCCAATCCAATAAGGACCTCGATGAAATCCAATGAAACTGAGACCTTGTCTCCTCCAATGAATCCTAAAACTGAGACTTTGTCTCCTCCAATGAATCCTAAAACTGAGACCTTGTCTCCTCCAATGAATCCTAAAACTGAGACCTTGTCTCCTCCAATGAATCCTAAAACTGAGACCTTGTCTCCTCCAATGAATCCTAAAACTGAGACCTTGTCTCCTCCAATGAATCCTAAAACTGAGACTTTGTCTCCTCCAATGACTCATAATCAACGATATTATAAATCACAAAATAAACAATCCTATCAAACTGAGACCTTGTCTCCTCCTATAAAAGAAAATGAAAATCAAATTACCTCTACGAAATCCAATGAGAAATATTATAAACGAAATATTAAAACCAATCAAACTGAGACGTCGTCTCCTCAATCTATATCAAAAGAAAACGAAGTTAATTCACCTAATAATCCTAAATTTCCTATAAAAAATAAAAATCCAATACCTACAACCAGCGCTTATTATTATTTATTTATTATTTAATTGGCTGAATTTGGCAATTTCGATATAAGCCCATTAGATACGCAAAACGTAGATTTTAATCCTCCAAGCCTTCCTCCTATGCCAATCGTCGAAGATACAATAAACCTTAACAAGGATATTCTTCCTAGTCCTCCTAGTCCTCCGACAAATGACGAATACTCTAACTTCTTAAAATCCCTGAAAACTAAAGATACAAATTATAGTACTTATATTAAAGAACACAACGATAGCCTACTAAAGTGTAACTCTAAAGTCATTCTCATTCCTGTCTCAATTGATCTAGATGATTCAAACCCTTATATTCCAGATATCATTTCCCTCTTAGGCGATAACGTTAAATCCTTAAATGATGGTGAAAGAGAACTTCATGCATTTAAGAAAGTAGACATTAAAGATAAAACATTCTATTTCCTATTTACTAAAGTTTATTATTTCGATGACTGTAGCTTTACCGATATCTTTAAAACTTTAAAAGCCGTTAGAGACGATATTCTACTTAATGGTACTATTGGAGAAATAGCTGTAAGTATCAGATTTTAAAAATCCATTCCAACAACATTCTTTCATTAAAATATATAACATGTTCATGTATCTTTTTAACAATACCAACATTACAATAAATATCCATCACAACAACATAATTTATCCAGTCCTTACCGAAATTAATAAAATCCTTAGAGATAACCATGATATACCGATAGCCGGACATTTAGGTACAGATAGAATGTACAGTAGAATCAAAGAACATTATTACTGGAAAGGTATGCGCTCTGACATCGAAAAGTATGTCAAAAATTGTAGCCTGTGTCAAACTAATAAAGCTTTACGAAAAATTAATCGAGCACCGATGCAGTTAACATCGACTTCAACACGTCCATTCGAGAGAATCAGTCTCGATATCGTCGGTCCCTTACCCGAAGCCGGTATCCTAAACCTAAAATTCATACTTACTCTCCAAGACGACCTTACAACTTGCGAATTCTTTAAAATAAAACAACTATGGTCCTCACCCTATCACCCTCAAACCCAAGGAGCTTTAGAACGCAGTCATTCTACATTAAAAGAATATTTAAAATCCTATGTAAACGAAAATCAAACTAACTGGCATAAATTTGTATACACAGCTATGTTTACCTATAACAGCACTGTTCATTCCACAACTCGATTTACTCCTTATGAACTCATCTTCGGTCATAAACCATATATTCCTAATTCTATTTTCGATACAAACACTAGTGCTACTTACCCAGAGTATGTAAGAATGCTCCAACATAGATTAAAAATATCTAGAGAAAAAGCTCTAGAAAATATTAACGCTTTCAAAGAAAGATCAAAGGCTTACTATGACCGCCACACTCGTCCAGCTCAATATAAAGTTGGTGATTACGTTTATTTGAAAAATCACGTCCGTCTTCGAAAAGCATTATCCCCGTTATGGAAAGGTCCATATAAGATCGTGAAAATTCACGGTAACAACACCCTATCCCTCTTATTAAATCGACGACACGTCAAACATCATTTTGATGAAATTAAACCAGTATCCGTAGTATGAGAAATAAATAAATAAATATATTTTCAGGATCGCATCAGCCACGAACATCCTTGCATCCAATGACATTCTAATTCAACCCGTGGATAGTGGTCCAGGTATCTATTTCGATCCCATTGGTACTGTAAAAACCATCAATGGACACCTGAGTGTGATTATACCGGTGGATATATCTTTCATTACTCCTCATTTAGATAACATTAATAATATTCTAGATTTAAGTCGTAGACTTTGCTATGAAAGCGAAGCATTTGAAAATGCGGAATGTGAAAATATTATCCAACCTCTTGAAGTTAGATTTTCTGATATGATTAGAGACTTTGATTCCATTTCCCATTTACTCCCTCGACGAACTAAGCGTTCTGCTTGGTTTAGTGCAATAGGCACCGTATCTAAACATCTGTTTGGATTAATGGATGAAAACGACGCTATCCGTTACGATGACGCTGTTCAGGATCTGCAAAATGATCAAAAGCAATTAGCAACATTAATGAAAGAGGGCATGTTAATAACAACATCAGCACTTACCTCATTTAATAAAAGTATTAACCAACTTGTAGTTAATGAAAACTCTTTAAAAACCGCTGTTGACTCCTTATCTGAAAATTTACAAAACTTAACTAAGATGTCTGCAACCTTAACGATTAAATCTAAAGTAATGGAAATCATAACAATTCTTGAAAATAGTATACTTACCTTGTCATTCAAACTAGAAGATATTGCAAATGGCCTTATGTTTAGCAAAGCTAATGTTCTCTACCCTGCTATCTGCTCTCCTAAAGAACTATTTGATAATTTAGTTAATAATTACATATACTTACCTAGTTATAAAACGTTCCCAGTTGCCTTAGAATTAAATAATATCCATGTGCTCATGGAGCTCTCTAGTATAAGTTCATATTATGTAGATAATAAGATCATATTTGTAATCAAGATACCATTAGTTAATCCTGTAGAATTTAGTTTATACCATGTATTACCTTTACCCGTACCGTACAACAACAATAGTACTTATATATTATCTATTTTACCAAAAATCAGTCATATAGGTTTTACCAATGATAAAACACAATACTGTCAAATAAAAAGTATTAATGAATGTAAACTTGTTAAGAAAAACTATATTTGTAGTAATGTAAACATAATGTCTAGTATATCCCATCCAACTTGTGAAAGCGAAATAGTATTAAAAACTTTAACTTCTGTACCCGACTTATGTCAAATTAAATTAATTGAAGGTCAAGTAGAAATTTGGCAAGAAATAAGTGAAAACACTTGGATATTTGTACTTTCTAAATTGTCAAAATTAACTCTAGATTGTAATAACAATAATTTAAAAGAAAACAATATTGTAAACACTGGTATAATCAAAATACCTATTGACTGTATTGGATATTGTAATGGTGTGGAACTGCAACCAAAACAAACTATTAATATTAATATTTCCCATATAAATCTAGATTTCAATATTATTAAATATCTCCCTAATATCTCTATCATTAATGCTCATTCTCTAAATTTCTCTAATAACATAAAACTTTCTACCTTTGAACCCTTATATAACTATAAAGACAATATCGACAAACTTGACAACCAAATTGACGATATTACCATTAAGTCCACATTTCCACACCACATCTTTTACATTCCTTTTCTGATCTATTTGTTATTAATAGTAATATTTGTAGTAGTATTTAAGTATTATAGTTATTTTAGAGATAAGATCATTTTATTATGTACCAACCATCCTTCTTCTTCCAACTCCAACAATTCCCATGAAGATCCCATTGAACTCTCTTCTATTCCCGTCCAAAATCCTAGACTTCGGTTCTGAACCTAAACTTCACCCGTAAGGTGGAAGTTTAGTCTCAACCGGGGGGCTGTTATAGTGCCTCTCTGTATGCCTTATTGCATACCTGTTCCCATTTCTGCCCTTTCAGCATTTCTTCGAACAGACGAAGCTCTGTGCCTCACTACCATACCCCAGTTCCCATCCATCCTTCGCCCGTGTTAGACATATATTTCTATTATTCTAAATAAATCCTTTTAATTAAATAAAGTTCTTTTTTAAAAAGACTCAAGGGAACTCCCATATAACAGGGCGCAGATGATGCGGTCTTCCTATCTTTTTCACTCGTGGCCTCTATCCGTTTCATTCTAACTCATGACTCAAGGCTTGCTATCTCTTTCACTCACACTCTCACTAACACATTGAAGTGGCGTCTCTATCTGTTTCACTCTAACTTGTGCTATTGATGATGCTCAGACTTGCTATCTCTTTCACTCTCACACGTTGAAGTGGCGTCACTATCTGTTTCACCCAAACTTGTGCTGTCTTAGTTTAATTTATGTAAGCTTTAAAGAAAACCAACATGCCATTAGCAAGTAAGCAAAACAAACAATAAATCAATCATTTGTTTTAGAAAAAAAAAACCATAATTAGGATAAAATGTAGTAAGTGTTATAGCATTTTAGAAAGCCGAAAAATGTTAGTTTTGTAAAGTAATCATTTATAAAATGTAAATTTAATTGTTGATCATCTGGCAAAATGAAACATTTGTAAAATGATCAGTAGTAAAATGATAAATAGGCGAATTTATTGTTTTGCCAAACGTTGTTTGTCAAGTTTAATTTTGCCAAATGACTTTTGGTCAAACAATCTGACACCGTGGACTGCACCATTTGATCGGAGCACTATCTTTAGAGCTTACCTCCTACATACTAGGGTATCGAGAACAGATACTGCTTGTAGGAATTGCGAATTTCGGTAACGGTCTTTACTGGAAATAGGAATTACCGGGAACTTCAGACTAAAACTACGCTAACTAGTATAGCAATTAAGCCTCTTTATTCACTAACTACCTATTGTTCGCATCTTCGTACGAGTGAAATTGCCATAAGGATGTTAAGGGCGATGTTATTTTGCCTTAAGAATGTTAAGGGTAATGTAATTTTGCCATAAGAATGTTAAGGGCGGACAACCCTCATCACTTAGGGGTATGAAAAATAGATAGTAGCCGATTCTCAGTCCTACTATACATGCATAAAATATTTGTGTCGCTATGTTGTGATTGATACGTGTTAGATGACGCTTTTATAAACTTCATGTCCTGATCCTGGAAAAATATGATCTTTAGAAAAATAATGTTTTCGCGTAATGTGATTAGAAATTTAAAGTTTTCGGATTTTTCCCAGTATCAACAGTATCTAGTCTAACTCTGAACCAAATTTCAAGTCTCTAGAGTAACTGTACGGGACCCAGGTATATTACGTGTAATAAAAAACCTGATCGATGTTAATTCGTGTATTCCATGAGTATCAGTATAAAGAGAGTGAAAAACAGGTACATAAAAATAAGTTTGAAAATACGTTGACAAAATGTTGTCGGTAGATACATTTACTTGTTTTTAATAATTGACGCATCAGCGACGATAGCGCGCGAAGATTTAAATCTCGAACAGTAACGGTAAGTAGGTGAAGAATTTCATTCCCAAAAGCAGCGAAAACTGCTCAAATGTCGCTGGAATGCACCTTCACTTCACTTTTTAAAATATTTTCTAATTGATTAGACAAATCAGGTTGATTATATTTTTTGCAGTAAGGTACCGCGTAGATCTACATTTGGTATGAGTTTCAAGTTGATAACTTCAGCCGTTGCTGGGTAAAAAATGTTTGACAGACAGACAGACGGACACCGAAGTGAGACTATAAGGGTTTGTAAGAAACCCTAAAAAGTATATAATTACATCTTCTTTTTGTTTATGGTTTTATATGTATATGTAGTTTGTTTTCTAAATTCCACACGTACGAAGTCGCGGGCGCAGCTAGTATCGTTATATTTTGAATAATTCACATGGTATCTTTATAAATTATTGTTTATGTGTTAACTACAAAAACTCAGTTCATCTCATTGTTTTTTCCGGATCTGGGTCTGTATAAAAAAACCGAGAATACCCGGGATTTTCGGTATCGGGAATTCTCGAATTTATACTACTACATACATATTACAAACTCTACCTCTTTATTATTTGTATAAATTAAATGCACCAGCTTAAATGTACACATACCTTTATGTAAACTGTTCAAGTCCAATCGGTGTAACACAATCTTAACAGTTTTGGTACGTAAATCATTAACATTTACTGATGAGATGTTGTGATTAGATTTAGAAATATCACTCTCTAGAGGATCATGTTCTGAACAAGAATTATCTGAAGCTGAGTCAGTTTGTACTTCTGTAGTCTGGATGCTGTAATCTAACTCATCATCTTCTGAACTTACATGTTCACATTTCATATGTTCTTGTTTTATTAACAGATTGCACATTCCATGATCTTCAACATTTGGGATGCTGTCATCATCTTCTAAAGTCACATCTTCACATTTGATATGTTGTTGTTGTATTAATTGAGTGCACATTCCTTTTTCTACAATATTATCTTCCAGATCTGTAAGATAGTTTCATTAAATAAAGTACAAACAAGAAGCAGCTGGTTCAGCTTGAAGATGAAACAAACACTACACTATACCTCCAACATGTTCCTCATGTAGTTGGTCACTTGTCGTTGGTGAAGGTTCAGGCTTAGGTTGCAGTTCCCTGTGAACCTCTGTGTCGAAACTCGCAGGCGTGAGTGACACTTTACATAGATTTCTTAAAACTATTATTGGCTTTACGTCAAACTGAAACATAACCCTGTATTGTGAAACTGCTCCTATATTTATATATTCACCACAGATACATCCGTATAGAGAGACACAACTAACATTTAGATCTTACATTATCATTGTCCAACAAGTGATTGAACTGCTCCTCACTGTGAAGACAGGCGCTCCTCAGCTGGAGACAGTTGCGAAGTGTCGCGCAGCACACGTAGCACGCATCTAAAGGTCTTCTGTCTCTTGTTTCCAACTGACAACAATAATAAATACATCTGGTATGGGAACAACGTAAAATATAACAAACACAAATGTTACAAGTACACTCACCAACTTGCCAGTCAGTAACTCGCATATTTCTTGTAAGTCAGTGTTAACTAGACAATGCATACGCACATCTTTGATCTTACAAATTCTACATATTGATAACTGCTCCATTATTTATCACAAAATTAAAAGAGAATAGGTTATATTTTACAAACTATAAAAGCAAAGAGGTTATGTGCACAGACGTGGCACAGACCACAGACAATTATATACCAAAGAGTAAAATAATGGTAGTTTTCCAATTACAGCATAAGAGCGCATTATGCGGCATAATACTCAACGTTAAATGTTTCAACTACAGCAAAGCTTCGCACAATCGAGCACTCTCAAAAGTAATGTTTTTGCGTGATGCGTGCAATCGATACGAAAAATGGAAAGACTACCATAATTTTTTTACGGACGCCTCTAAACTTTCCCCCCGTGGTAATACTGGCATCGCTGTCTATTACCCACAATCTCACATTATTTTGCAACTCCAATGCCCACCGGAGACATCTGTTTTTACCGGTGAGTGCATTGCTATATTAGAAGCATGTCTATTTATATCATCTCATGAGGCCATTAAGAAATCTTTTCCGATTCTAGGAGCGCCCTAGAGGCAATAACCAAAAGTCCCTTTAGAGATAAATTGCAAAACCCCATAGTTTCAGATATTAGGAACTGCTTGATGTCCTGCTCTAAGAAACTAACTGAAATAATATTGGCAGGGATTCCTGGACACACAGGAATAAATGGAAACGAAGTGGTCGATGCTATGGCCAAAGCAGCCATAAATAGCAACTTAGTTGATCACAAATACAACTGCGTACTGACCTATGACCTGCTTCACCAAACAAAAACAAATCTACATGACTCATGGCAGTCCTCTTGGGCTGAAAGTAGTAAGAGAAAAGGTAGTACATACGCTTCTATCCAGCCTAATGTACCAGTTAAGCCCTGGTTTTTCCGTTTTAAAAAGGTGTAAAATACGAATCGGTCATTGCTGCTCTCCCACATTTCTACATAAGATTAGAATAAGAGATACATCAATTTGTGAATGCGGTCTTGACGATGGCACAATAGATCATATCTTCCTCAATTGTACATTAAACCAATTTTACTCATTAGATCAAATAATAGAAAAATTAAAAATCCCACGCCCTGTCAATGTTCGCTTTCTCCTATCATTTTTCCCAGACCCTCAAATTGTAGACGCTTTTATTAAATTTATTAAGAATAACAATACAAAATTATAACTCATATATTAATATTTATATATATATATATTTGTGATGTCTGTAATATTCAATAGTATATCAACTAACAACTAACACTCATATTTTGTGTCTCTATTTGTTTCAGGCTTCTCTTATTTTGTCAAAATCTAATATTTCATAATTTCAAATTATATAGTTGTTACGTTCAACCTGGGTTTTGTAAATCGTTAGTTTTGTGGAAGCGTGCCAATTCTCCAGGCCAACACGAACGAACTTAAAATCTGCGATTCACAGCGTTAACAAGAGATTTAATGCTAGAAACTTACCCTGTTTTCGTTCTTCAACAATGTCTTCACCGTGTCACCCTAGCTATTGCATAACTATCGATTAAAACATTGGCCAATATTAAAATAAATAATCAAGCTTACCTAGCTTATTCAACAACACAACACGGGTAGACCACGGGCTCCTGATGACATCAATCGTCCCAATACAATTACGCTATCACAATTATAGTTCAATTTCAAAATAGTTCAATTTACATTAAATAGCATTAAATATAGACGCACAAACTTAACCGGTTTTTATAACGCATTTATGTCGAACAATTTGGCGGACATTACATGTCGCGGCGACATTCAAAGTTTTGTTTTCAATTGTAATTATCGATTCACACAACAAGGATAATTAGTTTTATCAACAATTAATTCTAGTGACAATTTTAACTCGCAAAAACAGTTGCAAGGAAAACGCTTCAAATCACATTCAAATCGCGACGTAATTTGCAAACAAGATGTGTTTTACGACTGACTACGCGCGCTCGGTAACCGTGTCGCGCGCACGGCAACGAGCCACGAGGGCAGATGCACTGGTCAGTTCTCAACGTCATCGATAGTGACGTTATCAATAGTTAGAGATGCCCGTGTGCAGACTTAATACGATAAGTTAATCGTTTGGTACATAACAATAGTTTTACTACCTCGTCACTTACATTGTCAAAAGCCTTAAGGGCCTACATCAATATTATCGTATATCATCGCCGACACGTACATATTAACACAGCCAGTAGGCACAGAAATGAAGAATTAGGGATACTTTTCCTATTTACTCAAAATCTACTAAATATATTTTAATTGTGATTTACGTGTTTCTATATATAATAGTTACTTATGTTTTTAAAGTTATTTCATTAGTTAATACGCGATAATAGACCGACAAATGAAAAAAATAAAAATTTTGAGAGCTTGTTTGCCAAGATTTTTCTATCGAGAAAACTTTTTTCAATCGCGTTTCTGAGTTGATGCGATCCTAGATCATATATTGAAAAAACATATATGTACTTAAAAATTAGAGCTCTAGCCATTCAATCTAAAGAAACAATGAAAACTTCGTACATAGAAAAATGCACGAAGCTATTTTGGTATCGTCTTAACGATAAGAAAAAAGTTCTCACTATATTTATAGACCTTAAAAAGGCTTTTGACACAGTTCCCACAAATAACCTTTTGCTTAAATTAGAAAACATGGGTATAAGAGGTGCACAATTAGATTTCTTTAAGAGTTATCTTACAAACCGGACTCAACCTGTACAGATAGGTGAATACAGAAGTGATGAAGGGC
Organism: Orgyia antiqua; assembly: GCA_916999025.1. Lineage (NCBI taxonomy): Eukaryota > Metazoa > Arthropoda > Insecta > Lepidoptera > Erebidae > Orgyia > Orgyia antiqua. Next base: position 4,193,153 of record OU779872.1, read on the forward strand.
CAATCTTTTATGGAGTTCCCCAGGGAAGTATTTTGGGGCCAACTTTATTTTTGGTTTTCATCAATGATTTGTGTAATTTAAATCCCTCTAATTCAAAAATCGTATGTTATGCTGATGATACTGCAATCACTTTTGTAGCAAATTCATTTTCTGATCTTTTTTCCAGCGCTCAAAATTAAACACCATTGTTGACTGGCTTGTGTCTCATACTCTGACTCTTAACTCAGCTAAAACCCAGTACATCTTTTCTCTACAAAGACTAAATCTCCCGTCTGATACTCCCGTAAGCCTCTTCATTCATTCATGTCACCTAAAAACAGTACCATGTAACTGTCCCGCTATTACTTCCGTTAATACTATTAAATATCTTGGCATCATGCATCATTGGACAGCACTCTGGATTTCAAAGCTCATATCGAGCAATTAACCTCTAGAATAAGAAAGTTAATATTTGTTTTTAAGCTGTTACGTCAAGCAGCAAATCAATTTTTGATACGTCGTATTTATCAAGCCTTATGCCAGTCTATCCTGACTTACTGCATATCCTGCTGGGGCGGCACACACAAAACTTCATTGAAACCACTAGAAGTTGCCCATATTAAAAATCTCCACTTGTCGTCCAATACTCTTTCCCACTACAGAGCTTTATAATAAATGTAATGTATTGAATATTAGACAGTTATATATCTCCCACGCTCTATTTCAGCAATATAGAAACACTCCTTATCAACCTATGTCCAAACGTCGTAAGGATATTATTTGCTCCGTACCTAAAGTTAATTTTTCATTTACCAAGCGATTCTTATACTTTTTGGGGCCGTATCTGTATAATAAAATAAATAAAACTATACCTATTCATCACCTATCTCAACGCAAGTGTAAACAAACTATAGACAAATTCTTAATAAATAAATCGTATGAAGAGACTGAAAATTTTTTGGCAGTCATAACTTAATAGTAATACTCACCTTATTGTAAAATATTAACCAAAATTCTGTAGAACAATAATTATAGAAATGTTAACCTGTCATAATCTTCAATTTTATCAACAATCACATTCACACACTCACACACATTCACCCACACACACACACGTACACACACACACACATACACACAAAAACTCAACTATTACACACACCTTTGTTCTTCACTGCATGCTGCATGATCTTATTTAATCTACAATGTATATGTATTAATAGTACTGCTTACACAATACGTATTCAATATGTGCCTAGTTCAAGTCCAATCATAGGGGGTCAGGGACTGTATCCTAAACACAGGCTAAATTCTTAGCCTAGTTAGGTAATGCAGGACCGCACTCGCATCTCTGTACTTATGAAACAATTTTTGTAATATTCACAAACAGTTTTTGTAAACAGCTGTACTGTACTACTAAAAATCTTGTATTTTGAGAAATAAAGAATTATTATTATTATTATTACTAACAAAATACACATGTGCAGCCACTACATGATGCTGGCAGTAATCTGCTGATAACACAAAACATCAGCAGCTTGCCATAAAGGAAAAAAAAAAAAAATTTACCTATTTTTACTATAATGTACATATCGTACAAATATTGGATCACGAAGTATAGATAGAAGGAGTCCGAACGTAATGTTGAACGAATGGTCTCAATTTAAGGGACAGATTTTTTGCCGGTAGAGCGCGCCATTTTTCAAGGAGTTTTCGTTTGAATTCTATTATATTTATAAATAATATTATTATTTATTTATAAATAATATTATGTATTTAATTAAATGTATTTAATTAAATTAAATTCAACATTCACGAGCCAGCGCGTGTTTACATGTAATAATAATAATAGCATCGGTACGCCCTGAACACTTGCGCAGCCAGTGGCAGAAAATAGAACTATGATCTGGGTTTATTATTGTGTACACGAAATATTATGGAAAAGCCTATACCGTTCGGACTCCTATCTATACTTCGTGTATTGGATCTTCACTGGAAATGACGCAAGACTATAAAAATACTAGAAATGACGGAAGAATATAATATTATTGAAAATGACGCAAGATATTTATTATACGAACAAAGAAGGAGATACAAAGAATATAATCTACTGAAGACAAGGCAGTATGGCTATTAAGCCTTAGCCTTTCCTATAAGGACAAACTAAAAAAAAAAATTAAGATAGTGTCACATATGACATATGTTAGACCACCTTGGCTAACATTAATCGCCTGGTGCTCAAGTCCACTATTTTGGAACAATTGTCATACCGGCACGATACCGTTGCAATTGAAGTCAAATATCCGTAGTCTGCTATATGCCGTCATAACGGTCTTTCAATGGTAATAGAATTGTCGATCTCTTTTATCTATGCATTGAATTTTCGGTCTCTTTTATCTATGGATTGTGTTAGAATGGTATGTATGTGTTGCCGTTTTTAAAAAATGCGTTAGTTGAAGTGATTTTCGAAAAACTACTAATAAATTTAAACATTTAATCATGCTAGACTTCGTTTAAATATATTTGTACATACTTTTTATTAGTATAAAAAGCAATGTGAAGTTTAGGAGATTAGTAAATTGCAATAAATTACAAAGAACAATTTCTAATATTTCTATCTATCTATTTTTTATTTATGGCAATCTGTCGACACAGGACAATTTAAAAATATTACTGTCAAATTCAAAATAGCAGACTACCGAAACATTTCAGTCATTGAATTGCAATTGTGAAGCAGTTGTGTACGAGACTAGCAATTTATGTCACTTTGACAATTGTAAGACAATGATGAAGTCGTTATGACGACACATTAATAGTAGACTACCAAAAACTTTACTATTGCACCATAATGGTACAATAATGGTACAGTTGTGACACCGTTGAAATACCCGACTCAGGGCCCTGATGTCTTGAATGGCGGGCGTCACGCCATATTCCAAATGAAACCATATTTCATTGTATTATTTATCAGTTTATTATTCTTCGTATGAGTTTATACATTTTCCACATCAATTATATTTAATAATTTACTATTCTTCATTTATTAACTAGTACATGTATTAGAATCACGCGCAACAGGTTCCGCGCCATAGCCAATTTCGGGATTGTGACATTTGTAACACACACAGAAACACAAACAAAAGGTATTTTTTGGTACACTATTAACACAGGCACAGAATAAATATAGAAAACCACGACGATTTCACATTAAAACCTTTATGAACAATATAAATACGTAGCACTACTAAACACGAACTGTCGCGCCGCGCATTTAAACTTACACTGACCACAGTATAAAATATTTATTACTATGTTAGACCACATTATCGGCTTGCCCACCTTGACTGGCAAGCGGCCATATTATGGTCGCGTGCCAGTTGTTCGTTGCGCTATGTAAATACGGTTCATTTTTGTATGGCATTCGTATTTGTATGGAAAATTCTAGAATTCTAGATGCTATTTTCTAATTATTCTTATATGGTAAGTACATAAAAGCGTTTTTAATTGTGTAGAAAATATTATATACTATTTATATAAAAAAATTCTAATAAGAATTACGGCATACATTTCTCAATAAAAATTATCGTAGTAAAGTCGGTGATTCGAGTCCCAAACTTACAATGGGTCGCTTTATTTGAATCGTATTTAAAAATAAACAAAGATAAACATCTGTTGTTTATATTATAAACAGTAGATAAACCAAACTGTGGCTCAACACATGTTAGGTACTCGAAACCCTAGCCGTACGATAACAAAGCCACTTGAAACTACCGTGTTTTTTTTCTTAAGTGCCCGCCATTGTGAGAGATTGTACCGTTAGTTTTTATAGCCGTGGTGTAAAAAAAATGTTTGTGAACGTGTTATGTGGTTATTACATTTCGTAATTATAACATTTAGCTATAAGAAAAAATAAGCACTGTAATATGAAACTATTTCAATTTCAAAATATACCATAATTTATACAAATTTATCGTAATTTTTTATTACCCTACTAATTACCGGAAGTTTTAAAAACATTTATGTATTAAGCTTTAGAATTGTTAAATACTAATTCGTAAAGAATTTTATACTCAAGCCAAATATATATACATCTTATTAGGTGTTTATACAAAATCATTGTGAAATCTTCGAAACAATGCATCTATTGTTATCTAGCGGGGGGCGGTGCCAGATGTTCCGTTATAATATCCTCTCAATTGGCACTTGACCTTGATTTATAATATCTACATCTGTCATTCTTTATTGTCATTCTGCGTACTGCCGGATATCCGATATTGTTCTATTTCCAATAAGTCGATATTATAAAGAGTACCAATTGAGTGACTATACTAATGACTTGTGTATACTGTTTTACGAGTCCTTCGTAATCTACATTTTAGTATAAAACAAAGGAGGGATCAAACTAAATACATCACTATTACCTACCTCTATTATAGTCTACCTAGGCGTCTGAATTTGTTATTACATTTATTATTGTTAAAATCGAGACATAATATACACATGTTTTGATATAACTTACGGGACAGTTGGACAGTAGTTGGAATATGTTATTACATTTATTATTGTTAAAATCGAGACAAATTATATACAGATTTCAAATATTTTCAAATTCAAATATTTTTAAAATAAATAAAAAAATAAAATACTCTTTATTGCACACCATATTAATTTACACAACTTACTTACTAGACTTAATAATAGGTACAAAGGGCGGTCTTATCGCGAGCTGTGATCTCTTCCAGATATTTTTATTGTGGATCATAGGTACAAAATGTTGTTATAAAGATATAATTGATAAGCCATGTCCCGCCTCGTAGGCATACAATATTCTTAACATAATTATAAATACAATTAATTCTATTATGATTAAATTATTAAATTTTTATATAAATACAAATAAGTCGGTAGGTACACCAAGAGAATACAATATATAATAAAGAGGTATCATAAATTAAGATCACAGAATTAGTTAGTCATAAGTCAAATAACAAATATGTATTGCAATAAAAAAGGGTTTATACATTATGTTAACTTAGATACACTTATTTTTTCTTGAGAACCCAGTGGATATATAATTATGCGAACTATTTCCCGTACTAGTTTTAAAACTGTATCACGGTGAAACAGGCTTCCTCATACAATATCTGGCTAGTAAATATACTTAGGCATAATGCTTTATATAATTTAAAAAATATATATGAAAAAGATAAAATAACAAAGTTCCAGTTTTAAATAATTAAATTAGAACAATAATTATTTCTACGCCGAGCAAAATATCAAAAGATGTAGGTAGCAGAAGATATCGTGTAGTATAAGCAATAGTCATAAGTCAATATCAATTATTTAATTATTAGTCAATTATTGTCCATGAAAGTTTATTATTATTATCAATACACATGTCAAAAGAGTATTTATATGCAAGAAAGAAACAGACAGCTAGAGAACTATCAGCTGATTTATTCATACATAGAAAGAAAGAAACAAAACATTTATTGCTGCAACCAAACAATATATAAACAAAACTTAAATAAAAGCAGAGAATAAACAAATAGGTTTACATCACAAATAAGCTAGAATAATAATATTATATAAATGCTCTTTGTGTCCAGTCAGTAGCAACAGGTCCCATTTCAGCATAATGTCAAGTCTCAAAGACTTGACGCTGGTTTTCAATAGGACCTTGGAGTGATGGCAAGGATGCCCAGAAGCCAACAAGCTTAATTTACAATAAATATATTAACTACTAAACTTACATTACAACTTACTTTAACAAACGTAATTGTATACAAGTTATTTTTAAAAAAACAATGACACTTCAAAATTTAAATTTTATACCCGTACCTAAACTTAATTGTACTTATTAACGACCTACATAATAATATACACATACCCACTATTACATACATTATGTTCTTAACTAATAAATACAGCTATCTACTGATTTTTATAAATTTAATATAACTTCAAAAATAGAAACTAACTTATATGATATAGATCAATCAATTTAAAATGTTTCTAATTGATTGACATCATTTGTTTTGACACAATTTAGGTTTTATTTATTCTAAAATAACTGACCCATGACCATGAGCAATCACAAGTACTAATTGTAGTATGATTAATTTATGATCTTGACCAACCATGCTCTTTTATGTAATATGTCTGCCCGGAGCAATCAGATGTACTTATGCGACATAGTCAATACTTGATCTTGCACTTACTTGTACTTATTCTAACACGATTGATCGGTGACCTGACCAATCGTGTGCTTATCCTAACATGGTTGATTGGTGACCTGACCAACCATGTGCTTATTCTAACACGATTGATCGGTGACCTGACCAATCGTGTGCTTATCCTAACATGGTTGATCGGTGACCTAACCAACCATGTGCTTATTCTAACACGATTGATCGGTGACCTGACCAATCGTGTGTTTATCCTAACATGGTTGATCGGTGACCTGACCAACCATGTGCTTATTCTAACACGATTGATCGGTGACCTGACCAATCGTGTGTTTATCCTAACATGGTTGATCGGTGACCTGACCAACCATGTGCTTATCCTAACACGATTGATCGGTGACCTGACCAATAGTGTGTTTATCCTAACATGGTTGATCGGTGACCCGACCAATCGTGTGTTTATCCTAACATGGTTGATCGGTGACCTGACCAACCATGTGCTTATTCTAACACGATTGATCGGTGACCTGACCAATCGTGTGCTTATCCTAACATGGTTGATCGGTGACCTGACCAACCATGTGCTTAATCTACTAGACTGGTCAATGACCTTGAGCAATCATATGTGGGTACCGATTTTATAGTCGGAGTATTTTTAAAACGTTATCTTCGGCGACTTCAATCATTTCCAATATCTCTTAGGTCTTTTTTTTGTATTGTTTATGCCCACTGGGTCCTGCCAGTCTAGCTACATGTCTTGCTTAGCTCTGCTTTAAGCGCCACTTTAGCTAGATTAAAGCATCTATTAATTTTGGGTTTTCCTTTCTAATACAAATTCTCCAGGACGTTTCCATGCAATCATTTCCCTCCAATAATATTTCTCTACATGATTTCTAGCTTATTATTAGTTTTTTTTTTTGTATAAACCCACCTTTTTTGGGCTCTAGTATTGAAGTAGTATTCTTCTGTCAAGCTGCACTTTTTATCTTTTCCATTCATTTATATCATTAAATATATTGTATCAGACGATATTGATTTATTTATGCATATTTATTTATAAGAATCTATCGGCTTTAGTGTAACTAAATAAAATAACGTATTTCTAGTAAATACAATCACCCTGATCAAACATTTTTTTTTTATTTTTTTTTATTAATGGTGACAAGTATTTGTAACTTCGGGAATCAAAGTACCATTTCTAAAACTATTTTCTATATAGGATCTGCAACAGTATTACTTTTACTATATTGACTGAATAAGACTGAACAATTTATTTCTTGAACTGAGGACTCCTCTATGTCAAACTAAACTTACACCAATTATGATGTAGGTAACTACCACATGTTAGCACTATCTATGCACAAGTTAATTATTGTTAATAGAATGAAAATGTACCGTATAAAGAGATTCTCATATGTTGACCAACTTTACAGCGATGATGGTTTAAGAATAAAAACTAATTCACATGATTAATGATAGTCGCTAAAACCATGTATCATTTACACAATCTTATAGAAAGTAGATATCTTTGTCAATTGTCTGATTGATTTACAATTCTATTTACTGCATGTCAATCTGAGTCTACTTAAGCAGTGTAATTAATAAATTGTAAAATCCGTAATGAGCAGTAGGTAGTTGTTGTTTAGCGAGCTGGCGTTCTACAGTTATAATCAATTCTTGCATTCTTAGTTGTGATTAATCTTTTGTACTGTTACTAAAATAAACATTATTATTTTGACATGTTATTGTTGATACCATTATGGTATTAAAAGTATGAACTATTCATATAACTATATATTTAGACATTTTATTTCTTTTATTTATTGATTTCAAGTTTTTAATATTTTTAATTTTTTTTTTTATTATATTATTTTAATTTTATTACCCCTTTTTTTTTTTTTTTTTTTTTTAATAAATATTCATGGACATTTCACACAACGTCCTCTGGTCCCAAGCTAAGCTTATATATGCTTGTGTTATGGGTACCAGAATACGGATAGAATACATATACTACTTTTTTTTTTGTAAATACATACTTATAATACATAGGAACACCCAGACGCAGTACAAACATTTGTATGACAATTAGAAAAATCACACAAATGATTGTCCCGAGCGGGAATCGAACCCGCGACCTCTTGATCGGCAGTCCGTTACCAGAACCACTACACCACGAGGCCCGTCATTATTCCGTCATCCGTATTATTTTTTTTATTAACATTTTAATGACTTTACATTGAATGTAAATGTATCCATCGATTACTTATGTAGGTACATGAGCATTCTGTGCATTTGTAATCATAATATATTGTTCTAAATCTAATGTAAAGTGTAAACTATGTAAGTATGTATTTACCAAAATCAGCATTGAGTATTAAGCGTAAGTAATTGAAAACATCATGTAATACTTAAGAGCTGTGGATTCATTTTTTTTTTTTTATATTCATGGACATTTCACACAACATCCTCTGGTCCCAAGCTAAGCTTATCATGCTTGTGTTATGGGTACCAGAATACTATTAATTAATATAAAATTTTATATATTAATTGCTAATAACTATTTAGTTATATTATATAACTATTTAGTGTTATAACTATTTAGTAATTTATAATAATAATTATATGGCAACCCTGCTGTCGTAGTGACATGTGTTTTCTGTTTCTGAAAAATTTTAATGAAAATTATATTTAAAGTTATATATTTAAAACAGTGCTACAAATTAAGATTGTGAATTAACAAATACAGGAATATTATTGGAAAATTGAGAAATACTTATGCAATCATAACGCAAAAGGTACAATAAATTTTCACTGACTATAATGACAGCAACGTCAAAAATTTTACGAAATGGAGAAATATTTTAATTTTATTATTTATAATTATATTCGAGAGGCGATAAAAACAAGGAAAAAGATGAAAGAACAAAACACAAAGAAAACATGCTGACCAGGGCCAAAGCCAGAACAAATGAAGCACGCCCAACATCCCCGGGCTCGTTGCAGAGCTCTGCTTCTCCGCCTATCACGGAAGCAACTACTACATCAGTCGCCACAGAAGTGTCGAGCTCCAGTGACGAGTTCTTCTCGCCGCCGACGTCACCACCACCAGCAAGTCGGCGTGGGAGAGGCCGGCCACCGACCGGCTTGGGACCCCGAGGCTCACCGGCCTCAACCAGGGACCCCGCTATCGGTGGACATGTGCAACGCATGAGATGGAATCAAAAAATGAATGAAAGTGTCATGCGTGCATATTACGGGGCTACAGAGGGAGGAACTAGACTCACGGCGTACCGTCATCGAATGCTTGTTCTGTTTCAGGGCCTTGAACCAACCATTAACGTTACTACGCAAAGACTATCGGATCAGGTGCGGGCCATCCAACGGTCTCAAATGTTGGATGCGGCTGTACTTGATAGGCTACATAATGAGAGCTTACAAAGTGGATCCAACTGTCTCGGCCAAGATCAAAACGTAAGAACGATAACATCTCTCACAGTTATGCCAACAAACCGTGATGCCGAAGCAGATAATTCAGATGGACCCTGCTTTGTAGGTGTACAGTGCAATGAGGAGGTAGGTCAGATCTTGGAGGGTGCGATTCGGGAGTTTCGGCATATGCCATATGATATTAGGCCGCGTCTACCTCGGTTGCCCATTCATAGACGCAATATAGCGCTAGTGGGTGCCATTGACTCGGTATTGTCAAGTTATTTCAATAACAGTCAAAGTTTAGAAGATACTCATTCAATCTTGTATTGTGCGGCCGTCGCTGCATGTCGTATGGCAGGAGCTCGGCTCATAGAAAAGAACTTGGTCGTACGACCTGCATGCACCATACCAGCTTGGCAGTGCAGGATTGAACGACGTATAGCCGAGACAAGGGCACTCATTGGTAAGCTAATCTGTTTTAGATCGGGTAATACTCGACCGAAGGTGATGCGCTTTGTGAGACGAGCATTCTTGGGAACTAACATAAATCCACAAGAGTATAACGCTCGGGTCACGGAGCGCATCGACTTCTATAAACAGAAAGTCTACGCATGGGCACACCGAATACGAAGATTCAAAAAACGTATGGACCGATACACTCTGAATCGTGCTTTTCAACGTGACCAAAGAAGGGTGTATAGAGGCTGGGAGCGACCAGAGCAAAATTTGAATGATGGGCAGGTGCCGGATGTGGATGCTACGTATAAATTCTGGCATGACATCTGGTCGGTGCCTATCAGCCACACTGAGGCGGAATGGACACGAGATGTTGAGCGTGCATGTGAGGAACTCCCACAGATGTCTGATACGACTATAGAGCCTCAGGATGTATCCAATGCAGTCCGTTCAATTTCCAATTGGAAATCTCCTGGACCAGAAGGACTACATAATTTTTGGTTGAAATGGTTCCATAGCTCGCATGCTTGCTTAGCAGCTCAATTCCAGGTGGCCATAAACTCTGGGTCGCTACCAGCTTTCATGACAACAGGTATCACCTATTTACTCCACAAGACAGGTAGTACCACGGAACCCCAAAATTATAGACCCATAACATGTTTACCGTCGATGTATAAACTTTTAACATCCATTCTGAGAACGAAAATTTCAAGGCACGTCAATCAAAATTTAATCATGAGTGAATCTCAGAATGGATGTAGAAGTGGAAGCCGTGGTACCAAGGAGCTCCTCCTCATTGACATGACCATTTGCCAACAGGCTCGCCGTAACCGGAAAGATCTGGCAGCATGTTGGATAGATTATAAGAAGGCTTTTGACTCTGTACCGCATTCGTGGCTCTTAAGAGTATTAGAGCTGTATAAGATCGATAGTGCCATATGCACTTTCCTAAAATCTTGTATGGAGCAGTGGAATACAGTCCTTATCTATCCAACATGTCTTCAGAATCGAAGTTATGGTGAGCCCCTAAGGATCAGACGGGGCATATTCCAGGGTGACAGTTTGAGTCCGCTTTGGTTCTGCCTAGCACTGAACCCTCTAAGTAAAGTTTTGGAGGATTCAGGGCTAGGCTGCAAGTTACGTAGAGGTGGCCAGGTAATATCCCACCTACTTTATATGGATGACCTAAAACTGTTTGCTCCATCTAAGCCTCGGTTAATGGATTTACTAAAGGTAACAGAAGCTTTTAGTAATTCTATTGGCATGGAGTTTGGTTTGGACAAATGTGTGGTCATGCATGTAAAGCGTGGCCGGGTGGTGGAATCAGAAGGAATTAAACTTTCTGATTCTACCTACCTTAGACCGCTTCTCGTAACTGAGACCTATAAATACTTGGGTATGTCACAGGCTTTGAACATCAACGACGTGGAGGTGAAACAGGCGTTGCGGGAGCGCTTTCTTGGCCGCCTGAAAAAGGTTTTTGATAGCAACTTATCAGGTGGCAATAAGGTGCGTGCCTTCAACGCCTGGGTCATGCCACTGTTGATGTACTCCTTTGGCATACTTAAGTGGACTCAAACTGAACTCGACGCCTTGGACAGGAAAGTGCGTACACTGCTGACTGCATCTCGTATGCATCATCCCCGTTCATCTGTAATGAGATTGTATATCCCGCGAAAATGCGGTGGTCGTGGTTTTCTTAACGCCAAGACCCTTCATAATCGTGAGGTGTGCAATCTCCGTGATTATTTTTTGCGGATGGATGGGGAGGTGTATCGGGATGTGATCAGAGTAGATACTGGGCTTACTCCTCTGGCCTTAGCGAAAGAGAATTGGCAAAACCCTACAGTGCTCAGTACGACTGATCGTGAAACCGTGTGGCAGAGTAAGGAGTTGCATGGCAGGTTCTACAAGGCCCTACATAGGGCGGATGTAGACCTTAAAGCCTCTGTAACCTGGCTACGCTTCGGAGATCTCTTCGGAGAAACTGAGGGTTTTGTCTGTGCAATTGCTGACGAAGTTATCAAGACGAATAACTACCGGAAATATATCTTAAGGGATGGTACAGCTGACATTTGCCGAGCATGTCACTGCCCAGGTGAATCCCTTAGGCATATTGTTTCCGGCTGTTCACGTCTTGCTAACGGCGAGTACTTGCACAGACATAACCAAGTAGCCAGAATAATCCATCAGTTGCTTGCTCTGCGATACGGTCTCGTAGAATCGGAAGTACCATACTATAGGTATGAACCCGAGCCAGTTCTCGAAAATGGTCATGTCACACTGTACTGGGACCGATCTATTATCACAGATAGGACGGTTGTTGCCAACAGACCTGACATCGTGGTAATAGATCGGTCAGAACGTCGTGCAATGATTGTTGATGTCACGATCCCTCATGACGAGAACCTCGTAAAGGCTGAAAAAGATAAACAATCTTGAGTTAGCTCGCGAGGTTGTCGACATGTGGGACGTTGACTCATCAATCATTGTGCCGATAGTAATAACGGTCAATGGTCTAATGGCCAAGAGCCTCGACCAACATCTGCAGAGGCTCGCGTTAGGTGGTTGGGTCAAGGGTCTGATGCAGAAGGCAGTTCTCCTCGGTACGGCACGAATCGTGAGGAAGTTCCTGTCTCTAGATCCCTGACCATCGGTAGCTTGGTCCCTGCACCCGATGCCGGTGGAGCTCTATTTTTTACATTTTTAAAATGATTATTTTGTGTAGGTATATATTATGTTTTTTATTTTTTAACTGTTTGTCTCTCTCTTTCTTTGTGTGTGTGTGTGTATGTAATTATTTGTTTTATTTTTATGTTCTTTTAAGTTACTTAGTTATGTTAATTTTGTACGATTGTTTTGTAATCTTTTTAAAAATGTAAAAAATAAGAAAATTAATAAATAAAGAGAATATAATAATAATAATCTTTATTGCAGGCAAACAACCCATATACAAAATAAAATCACACAAGAGTAGTAAAAATAAAATAAAATAAAATTATAAAAATTACAATAGAAATTACAAAATAATATGTAGTAATATTAAAATTAACTAAAAGTCATTTTCTGTTCCTGCTCTGGTGAACAGAAATCCAATGTCTGTAAATAGGACTGTATATGTCATCAGACAGGCACCGCAGTATACTATTATTCGAGCTACGTATTCTTTCCCAAAAGGAAGCGATACGGGCACGAATAACCGCAAAGAAATCCGGCACCCGAGCATCAGCGAACATGCCCGACGCGCTGCAGTATCTAGGCTTTTTCATAAGTATACGGAATGCATCATTATATTGCACACGTATACTATGATGGGACATTCTGGTGTACCTTACCCAGAGCTGACAGGAGTACAGAGACATACAATAAGCCCTGAATAAGGTCACCTTTACGTCGTCAGTACACTTAGCAAATCTGCGCGCGAGCATATTACATCTAATGGCCAGGTTCCTTCTCTCCCTCTCCATGTCTGAGTCGTCAAAACCATTGGCTGTCACGATATGACCAAGATATTTGAACCGCTCCACAACCCTTATCGGCGAATTTAACAAGAAAACGTTGGGCACTATCTCCGGTCCCCTACCCGCACGAAAAACCAACATCTCTGTTTTAGCTACGTTGTATTTTAGGCCATGTCTTGCAGCGAACTGTTCGCAAGTAGCCACGAGCTTCCTCAACCCATTGATGGAAGGGCTGAGAAGCACCATGTCATCAGCATAGCTCAGGTTATTTACACAAACGTTACCTATGTGACATCCGACACGGGTGCTCCTCAGTTCCCCCATTAGATCATTTACATAAATGTTGAAAAGATCAGGAGACGTTAGCCCCCCTTGACGAACTCCGCAATCTAGTCTATAATTACTAGAAGTCGTGTCGCCCCATCTGACAACGTTAGTTTGGCCTCCGTACCAGTGCCTAAAAATATGTATAACCGCAGGTGGGACACCAGCCGAGGATAATTTGTTCCAGAGAATGTTATAATTAACCAGATCAAATGCCCGGCTGAGGTCCAGGAAACAGGCATAAACAGACGTTTTACGAGAAAGATAATAATTAACTGTATGTTTTAAGCTAAATATAGCTAAGTCAGTTGATAACTCTGGCCGGAAGCCAAACTGCGCGTCGTCGATTCTAATGTTGTTCACCAGCAAAGGCTGCAGCAGCCGTTCAAATATCTTGCCAATCACAGTTCCTAGAGATATAGGACGATAATTAGCTGAATTACTCAGGCTACCGGTCTTGTTTTTTAAAACCGGTACAACTACAGTTTTCATTAGACTATCAGGCAGATAAGAATATCTAAGACACATATTATAAAACTCGGCCAATTTAGTATGTATTACGTCACTGGCGTTGAGGATGTGTTCGAGACTCAAGCCGTCATGACCAGGCGACTTAACGGTCTTCATGCTACTAATAGCTTTACAGACATCTTCAGCGCTAAATTTTATAATATTAGTACTAGAAGTGTTATTCGAAGAAGACTACGATGTCTCGGACACGTCATCAACTACCTCAGGTTTTATTTTAAATTTATTACTGAATAAATTTGCTATATCTTTAGGATTCTGCAAGCCATCGACCGACACCGGCAAAGACTTGATTTTGCTAACAATTTTAGTTGCATTCCAAAACTTACAAAATTCTTATTTCGTCTATGAGTAGCCAAAATGTCCATCCTAATCTGGTCTTGCTTGTTTTGGCACCATTTTAATTTGTTCTTAAAAGCTCTACGTGATTTAGACATGTTATAATATATCTCGCCGGCAGTCGGTCTACCGGCTAGGTCCCAACATTTAAAATGTGTCCTAGCGGCCTTGTGAATAGACTTAAGATGATAGTTCCAGCCAACAATTTGTTTCTTAAAGGAACGTCCACCAGAGCAGAGACAGGCACTTTGTTTTGCTGCATTTTGTAAAGCTTGTACAATATTAGAGTAAACATTATTTATAGTGTTAATATGATCATTAAAATGTAAGCATACATTTGAGTTAAAACAATTAAAACATTCAATAGAAATGTTAATATTAGGTAACGTATTTTTACAAATTTCTGTGTAGTTTTTAATCTGGTTTGAGTTTCGAGTACCCCAAAGAATACCTCTTAAGGGTTTTTCGGTAGAACTTACACTAATTTTGTCACAAAGTTCGCTAACGTCACATTAAATTTAGCCCAGTGTATTTACACTGGGCTGTCATTGGGTCATAGATATCTCTTTCAGCATTTTAGACTTATGTAACCGCAAGTACAGTACTATTTTTACATTTTAATATTTAGTGTGACAGTAGTGGCTAATTTATATCAGTTTCGTGAACAATGTCAGATCAAATGTCTTAACTATTAAAAATTTACAGACCAAAGAATGAATAGTTTCAAATAGACTTGCTCTGCTCATAGCTAAAGTCATGAGCTCATAAAATATCAGTATTCCTTCCTCTCATCTATTGATATCTTTTGGTTTTACTCCAGTTCCATGTTTCAAAGTCAAATCAGTTATTATTGTCATCAGCGTTGTTTATCATTTCAGTGCTGCTATATCTAACTATAACAAAATCTCTCTGGGTGGCTCGCTCTTTTCATTTTAATTCTTGTATGAACCTCGAAAACACAAAAGCACAATATTAGAACAATTTAACCATGATAAAAGCGTTTTCTTTGTTACACAGGATTTATTTTGCCAATTACTCCAAGTGAGTGTACTACAGTGTCATAAAAGAAATAAGTTGTAGTTATTAAATCCTCATATATAGAGTTATTTTTTTGTATTCCATAGGATATAAGTACTACATGAATATTTTATGTAATTTTATGGCATTTTCAAATTCAGATTCATTTATCGTGAACATAGGTAAAGAGATGTTAAAGGGAAAATATGTTTGTATGAACAACTATGCCAAAGCTGGCACACCATAATTTGTTAGTTGAGTAATTTTATGAATGAAGGACCAGGTGATCTGCTACACAGGTTATGCCTTATTTCAGACACCAGCTTCTCACAACCAATTTTAATATCTTGAAGTCATTAAGGTGGGTGACGATGAGTATAATTAACAATTAAAATATAATTTGTAAGAAGTATTTTGTAAGGAGGAATAAGAAAGTGTATTATTATTTACTGTAATTGTCATGTACAATGTATTTCATATGTGTATGTTGTGTTTTAAACTTTGTTTTATATGAATTTTGTTTTTCTTGCTGTAAATAATCCTAGAATAAACTTGTAAGTCTCAAACATTTCAAAATTATATTAAATTCTATTCAAGATTATCAGTTACTGGTTAAAATAATATTTTTATTTTTTTTGGTATCAATGGGACATATGTTATTCATATAAATGGTTATCCAAGTATCTTCTATCTATTCTGTGATGGTTATCTCTAGAATGCATGCTATTGATTTAAGTATATTATGTTCTTTTTATTATTTATGTCTCATTTAATAAGTCAACATCATATCTAACCTAAAACATGTTGTAAATTTTCCTGATAACTAAATGATAAATAAATATAGCTATACTTTAGGAAAGTATATTAATTTATATCGAAATTTAACAGTTAAATAACTTAATAAACTAAATTATAGTGGAAAAAATTGGTCAAGTGCGAGTTGGACTCGCGCACGAAGGGTTCCGTACCATTATCTATGCAACATAAGGCAACGTTATTAGTATCGAGCAAGAAACGGTAAAAAAATCATGTTTGTTGTATGGGAGCCCCCCTTAAATATTTATTTTATTTTATTTTTAGTATTTGTTGTTATAGCGGCAATAGAAATACATCATCTGTGAAAATTTCAACTCTCTAGCTATCACCGTTCTTGAGATACAGCCTGGTGACAGACGGACGGACGGACGGACGGACGGACAGCGAAGTCTCAGTAATAGGGTCCCGTTTTTACCCTTTGGGTACGGAACCCTAAAAATGATAACCATGAGTGGGACTTGAACCCACGACCTCGGAATACCGTTCCGTTGCTCTCCCATCTGAGCTATCATGGTTCCCGCATATGTTTACCAAATCTTCCACTACAACCTTCTCAATGTGAGTTAAACATCATGATAGCTCAGATGGGAGAGCAACGGAACGGTATTCCGAGGTCGTGGGTTCAAGTCCCGCTCATGGTTATCATTTTTTCCACTATAATTTAGTTTATTTAGTAAAAGCATAGCAAGTCAATTGCAAAAATTCATAAATTAATGTAGAAATACATGTACAGTCATTATTTTCGGTCCGATTGTGTTCTGTAAAGAACACTAAGTGATCGATTGATCGAGTTGGTGGAAACCGCTCAATAGATGGCGTTGTACACAAAACATCGCACGATGTTTAACTCACATTGAGAAGGTTGTAGTGGAAGATTTGGTAAACATATGCGGGAACCATGATAGCTCAGATGGGAGAGCAACGGAACGGTATTCCGAGGTCGTGGGTTCAAGTCCCGCTCATGGTTATCATTTTTTCCACTATAATTTAGTTTATTTAGTAAAAGCATAGCAAGTCAATTGCAAAAATTCATAAATTAATGTAGTTAAATAACTTATTCTACAAATAGATGATGATACAAGAAGATCAGGTTATTCCTTATGTCATAACTAACCTGTAAACTATAAGTTAGTAAGTTTTGTATTTGTAACATAAAATTAATAATAATGAATAAACATTATTATTAACATTATTATTGAATAAACATTATTATATAAACATTATTTATAAATGACCAAGTAGGTAACTATCACAAAGTAACGGAGCCGAAAAATGAAGAGAGAAAAAAAAATTTAATGAAACCAATACGTACGTTATTATTCAGTTCAGAATTAATTGTGTGGGCTGTTAGGATAGCACCAGTATTTCTCCAAGTGCTGGTGCTTCATCGCACTTCTGAAGATGTTAGACCACCTTGGCTAACATTAATCGCTTGATGTCTTGAATGGCGGGCGTCACGCCATATTCCAAATGAAACCATATTTCATTGTATTATTTATCAGTTTATTATTCTTCGTATGAGTTTATACATTTTCCACATCAATTATATTTAATAATTTACTATTCTTCACTTATTAACTAGTACCTACATGTATTAGAATCACGCGCAACAGGTTCCGCACCATATTAATATAATATTATCTACATCTGTCATTCTATAAATTTCTATATTGTCATTCTGCATTCTGCGTACTGCCGGATATCCGTTATTGTTCCATTTCCAATCCTAACCTAATCTTATATATAAAAATCAATTGCTGTTCGTTAGTCTCACTAAAACTCGAGAACGGCTGGGCCGATTTTGGTGATTTTGGTCTTGAAATATTCGTGAAAGTCCAGGGAAGGTTTAAACAATGACAAAATATATGGGGATCTAAAATTCCACGCGTACGGAGTAGCGGGCATCAGCTAGTACGAAATAAAAGTCAGGCCGTTTGCCGCCGTCAACAGAATCGCCTGGAACTTGCATGATATTTTGAAACACGAAGTATAGATATAATCTATACTTCGTGTTTTGAAAGCTCATAATACGCCTGCAGACAATCAAATAAAATCGTTAATTATGCTTCTAGAAACCCAAATGTGACTTAACAAGAGATTTGACGACTGATTAGTTAATTTAACTGTTGATCAGCCTTTCAGAAACCGGGCGTTAGTCTATCTAAAGTATCTAAACATTCAAAAATAAAATGATTAGTAATGAAAGTGACAATGATGAAAATTCTCCGCCACGAAAATTGAGAAAAATTCATTATGATCAAAAATATTCAAAATTCTGGGAAAAAGAACCAGAATATGCAGGTTGGATTAAACCTAGTACTAAAGGTAACAAATTCGTTCAATGCACAGCATGTAATTGTGATTTAAAGTGTGGTGGAGGAAAATATATTATTAATAAACATGCAAGAAGTGCAAAACATATAAATAGTGTTAAAGGTTTGTTTATACTGATTTTCTTGTCAGGTTTATTGATCATTAAAATAACCTCTTTGTTTGTATCTTTACTTTCAACCTGTTCTATTACTATACTTTTTTTTCATTTCTAGCTAATATTTCTCAACCATCTATGTATCACTTCAAAATTTAAACAGTCATCTAAGTCATTTGAAGATAAGATTAAATCTGCAGAAATTCAGATGGCATGCTTTTTAGCGAAAAATAACCTGTCATTCAACATTGCTGGTACTTTTACATTGTTTCTTTTTTACATTTTTTAATATTTATTCTATTCTATTGAATTTAATGACTTTGAATCTGACTAATATTAGTTAATTTTTGAAATAACATTTTAATGTTGATATACATGAGTCATAGGTAATTAGACATTAAAGTAAACAAACACAACTTTTCCGTTTATTTGTTTTAATGTTTAATTATTTGTTATTATTTTGCATTTGTAATATCGTGGATATTTTATAATTTTGCAGGTGATTTAAAGAAACTTATTCAGTCAGTATGTCCAGATTCGGAATTAGGTAACCAAATAAAATTTGAAAGAACCAAAGCACATGCTATTGTGACAAATGTTACAGGGAAAGTCTCTTATGAAAAACTTTTGAATCAATTGCGGAATGAAAAGTTTTCTTTAATAGCTGATAAGAGTACAGACCGATCAACTACTAAACACATGGCTCTTGTTGTACGAACTGCGATCAATTTTAAGGTTGAAGATCATTTTTTATGCTTATTACCAGTATCAGACTGTACTGCTGTTGTTTTACATCAAACTTGCAAAGAATTTTTTGAAAAAGAAAACATTCCTTACAAGCAAAATATGATTGGTTTTGCGTGTGATGGGGCGAATAACATGTCTGGAGAATATCTTTCTTTAGCTGCGTTGTTTGCCAAGGATATACCTAATTTATTTATAATGAAGTGTATTTGCCATTCTTCCTGTGTGCTTCTTATGCACGTAAACAACTGCCACGAGGAGTAGAAGATTTTGCAAGGGATGTATACAGCTATCTAAAAAACAGCCCTAAACGACTTAACGACTATCAAGATTTCCAGAAATACTTGAATATCAAACCGAATAAATTATTACATCCTTCACAGACAAGATGGCTTTCTTTACTTCCAGTTGTGGAGAGGCTAATAGATCAATTACCTGCATTGACTTTATATTTTCAAAGTGCTGTTCTGGTTGATAGATTACTTGCTGCTAACTCGATTTTAGAAAAATGTATGGCCCCTTCAACTATACTGTACTTACAATTTTTGAAATTTGCATTACCTTATTTTCACGATCTTAATAAAGAAATGCAATCCAAAAGTCCAAAATTATTTATTTTGTATGAAAAAGTTTTCGCAACCTACAAAACAATTTTGGAATGTTTTATTAAACCAGAATGCATGGAGTTGTCTCCTACAGAAAAAGAAATCAGTATAAACCGTACAGAAAGCTTGGAACTTAAAATTTTGAATATAAATTATGATTTGAAAGCTAATCATTTACCTGCTGACCAAGTATACCTAGGAGGTGATGTTTTAGCGTTATTATCTCAAGAAGAATTTGTTCATGACATGGGGGAAGTCGAAGTAATGAATTTCATCCAAAAATGTGTCGCTTTTTATACGATGAGTGTTAAGCAAATAAGAGATCGGTTCCCGTTTAAAGACTTACAACGACAACGACTAAAAAATGTATCATTTTTAAATCCTCAATGCTTAATTGAGCGAAGATCTGTATCTACGATTGCTCATTTAAAAACATTGTTCCCAGGTAAATATCATTGTTATAAAATATAAAAAAATTGGTCAAGTGCGAGTCGGACTCGCGCACGAAGGGTTCCGTACCATTATCTATGCAACATAAGGCAACGTTATTAGTATCGAGCAAGAAACGGTAAAAAAATCATGTTTGTTGTATGGGAGCCCCCCTTAAATATTTATTTTATTTTATTTTTAGTATTTGTTGTTATAGCGGCAATAGAAATACATCATCTGTGAAAATTTCAACTCTCTAGCTATCACCGTTCTTGAGATACAGCCTGGTGACAGACGGACGGACGGACAGCGAAGTCTCAGTAATAGGGTCCCGTTTTTACCATTTGGGTACGGAACCCTAAAAAAACATAATTGATAGTGACGGTCATTATTTTTTCAGATTTATGCCCTTCGAATTTAACTGAATTGGATCGAGAGTGGAGATTGTTAAGAAATTTCACTTTTCCTTTTACTTCTGAAGAAAATGTCAAAGTTGAAGACTTTTGGCATCATGTTTCGGAAATTAGAAATGGCGATCGCACACAAATGTTCCCTTTGTTGAGTCTATTCGTCAGAAAACTTCTTGTACTTCCGCATAGTAGTGCTAATGTGGAAAGATTGTTTTCTGCAGTCAATTTATTGAAAACCTCTAGCCGAAATAAACTATCAACGGACACTCTTCAAGGACTTTTACATACAAAACGATTCATCAATGAAAGCTCTGAACAACCGGTACCTACGCATGATCATTATAGATTATTTAATCAAAATATGTATTCTTTTAAAGAATAGAGTATTATAAAATGTATAATTTATGTTTAAACTTAAGATGAAAAAAAATATTTTACTGTTATGTATAACAAAAATTAAACTACTTTTTTTTTTAATAAAAAAAATTTTTTAACAGAAAAGTGCATTTCAGTTTCCGGCCCTCATTTTCAAGAACATTATGTTATATTGATCTCTTCAATCCATAATATGCTTTGATTTTTTTATGAATATTGTCCATTTTTTAATTAATTTTCATTTTTTTACTAATATAGATAAAGTGATTACTTTTTTACGAAAAAAAATAAATTAAAGGTATCACATCTTAGGGTAGGATTTTATATAAAACTCGAAATTATAGTTGGTAGATCTACCTACTTTTCGAATTGAAGATGGTTGGAAACTACCAACTTTTGAAATTGTATCTACCTACTCGATTAAATTCGAGTTGGTAACACTGGTCTAGCCATTAAAAAAAAAAAACCAATACATATGTTGAATATGTTTTTGTTTACTTTTAACATAATAAGTGCCTCTTCCATAATTTCAAAAAAATCAGATATACTAGAAGATGGTGGCCTATACACGCATAAAATTATGTAATTTTCAATTTCAGCACGCGATTTCGCAAATACGTTCCACAGAAAGTGTTTTAATATCTAATCTTTCTTTGCATTTCAAGTTATTTTTAACAAGAATTACAGACCCTCCCCCGGCGGCGGCGACTCTCTGGAATGAACTAGCAATAGTAAAATTATCTATAATAAACGGCATTTCCTCTGACTTTAGCCATGTTTCAGTAAAACATAAAACATCAATATTGTGTTTATCAATTAACAATTCAACATCTAATAGTTTGCCAGAGAAGCGATTTACATTTTGGTGTGAAAGTGTTAGAGAGTGACTTAGCTTCTCTGTTGTCTTAATAACTAGTTTAAATCAGGAATATCCCTCGTAACACTCCCGTCACTAACTGCAATGTTAGTGCAGAAGGATCTTGTCAAACTATTAACATCTAACTTAATATTATAAACTAACAATGTAGCAATGTTTACCTTAAACTTATTAGGCAGGTACACAGTATCCCTTGTCATTTTTATAGGACCAACAAAAGTGTTGGTGTCAAAGAAAGTAAACTTGTCAGAGTGGTGACTAATTAAAAATTGCATATGCTTATTTAGCATATAAATATAGTTATTTTGTCTAGATGACAAATTGTCAAGATAAGGAAAAGCACATAACCTTATTTTATGGCATTTAAGCTTTAGCATACTAGTGAATTAGAGTCAGAACATATTTGCGTCTCTATTACTTGGGATGATGTACAAGACCTTAGAGTAACATCTACACTACAATCTAGTATTTCAGCCACAGCAGGGCTTTCTGCAACCTCAGACAAGGGAATGTTTGTAGTTTTAGACTGACAGGTACAATTGCTATTATAATTGGTAAGAGAGTCAGCTCTGTCAGCATTATAATTACAAATATCTACTAAGTTATTAGCGGCAAGGATATGTTCATCTATTTGTTTTTGTGAGATGACATATTTGCTGTATAGTGATTGAAGCGACTTCTCTAGTGAACTTATCTCAGACTGCAACTGCTGAGTGTCGACTTCATATATATTTTTACAATCTTCTAACTTAATCTGATAATTTTTAGGGTTCCGTACCCAAAGGGTAAAAACGGGACCCTATTACTGAGACTTCGCTGTCCGTCCGTCCGTCCGTCCGTCCGTCTGTCACCAGGCTGTATCTCAAGAACGGTGATAGCTAGAGAGTTGAAATTTTCACAGATGATGTATTTCTATTGCCGCTATAACAACAAATACTAAAAATAAAATAAAATAAATATTTAAGGGGGGCTCCCATACAACAAACATGATTTTTGTACCGTTTCTTGCTCGATACTAATAACGTTGCCTTATGTTGCATAGATAATGGTCCGGAACCCTTCGTGCGCGAGTCCGACTCGCACTTGACCAATTTTTTAATTTATCCATTAAAGCAATGCGTTCTTTTCATAATTGGTTTTAAATTTGGTTTTAAAATTGGATTATTATCAATAAAGACGTATTTAGGCAAGGTCGAGCTTTTGAACGTTAATCGAAATGATTAACTTTTAACCCAGATACCTGTTGATGATTACTCTGTATTTCGCTTGTTTAACCCATAATAACCTAGAGTTTCAATTTTGATACCAATCTTTTAAACCGAATGTTCACATTACTATTAGTTTTTTTTTTATAGGTTGGCTGTACGTATTTTACTGTTGTATAATATTCTTTCCAACAAAATCATGAAGTATAGATACAAGGAGTCCGAACGGTATAGGCTTTTCCATAATATTTCGTGTACACAATAATCAACCCAGATCATAGTTCTATTTTCTGCCACTGGCTGCGCAAGTATTCAGGACGTACCGATGCTAGTATAGAATATCAGAATATCTCTTGACCTTCTCTGTATTGTTGGGTTTAAAGCACTCGAAAAATTCCTTAAAACTTATATTAATATCCACGTTTCTCAGAATATTTTTTTCCACAAGTGTCAATAGTTCAAACGAGTACTTCTTGAAAAATGGCGCGCTCTACCGGCAAAAATCTGTCCCTTAAATTGAGACCATTCGTTCAACATTACGTTCGGACTCCTTGTATCTATACTTCGTGAACGAAATTAAAAAATAAAATTGGTCAAGTGCGAGTGGGACTCGCGCACGAAGGGTTCCGTACCATTATCTATGCAACATAAGGCAACGTTATTAGTATCGAGCAAGAAACGATAAAAAAAACAGTTTTTTGTATGGGAGCCCCCCTTAAATATTTATTTTATTTTTAGTATTTGTTGTTATAGCGGCAATAGAAATACATCATCTGTGAAAATTTCAACTCTCTAGCTATCACCGTTCTTGAGATACAGCCTGGTGACAGACGGACGGACGGACGGACAGCGAAGTCTCAGTAATAGGGTTTCCGTTTTTACCCTTTGGGTACGGAACCCTAATAAACTCAAATGTCATTATTGTTTTATTTTATCTATGACATATTACTTGCGCGGCAAAGTGGACAAGTAAACACATTTTATTAAGATATTACTTTACGATCACAGTTCGCAATTTATATTTCATCCATGATTATTAAGATATTAAGGGGGGGTGGTCGATGTAGGCCCTGGTGGGGTGTGTTCTTGCCAGAGAACACATCTCTAAAAAATACTAGGAATACCGGAAGCGTACGCCTGGTAGTGCGAAGCTGGGCTATATGGCGCGCATCGACAAGTTCTTCATATACGTCCAAGTGTCCCACACAACTCCATCTGTGTGGGCCGTCCTTCCCGGGCAATGCTGTGGTCTAATAACGGGGCTTCGCACACCACCATCTTACCTCGTGACCACAGTAGCAGAATATGAAGAGCGAAAGGCGAGTCTTCGGCGCCTCAAAACCGAATCACCTGGCAAAGGGAAGAAAACCCTTTTCAGAAAATTACAACAATAATGGAGGCAAGACTAAAAGAATATCTACCCCAGGAGGGTACCGGAGAGTCCGGAGAATCCCTCCCTGAGCTTAGCTCAGGCTGTCCCGCGTATTCTGGGGGGGGCAAAGGATTGCTGCACCAAGGAAGTAAAACTCCAACCATTTCCACCGGTCTAGATGATATCCAGATCGGAGGAAACCGTGAAGAGGCGGAGAGCTCCGACAAGGACTCTTATGCGCTCCTTCTTTCCCCAGCGGTCGATATGGAGACGGAGATTGTGGTTGATGGAGACGTAATAGACGTCACCGGTTCGCCCGATGAACCTCTCCAGACTGATGGGGCCCAAAGAAAAAAAAGACTGTCGGGAGCAGCTCGGAAACGATTCCGGAAGCTTGTGGCGTCGGGGGAAGCTGTAGAGCAAGCCCTCAGCAAATGCCGCTTGCCATGGAA
The DNA here is from genome assembly GCA_916999025.1 of Orgyia antiqua. Lineage (NCBI taxonomy): Eukaryota > Metazoa > Arthropoda > Insecta > Lepidoptera > Erebidae > Orgyia > Orgyia antiqua. The sequence goes on from OU779872.1 coordinate 4,218,587, forward strand.
TCAACTGCCCGGGATGACGCCGGCTTCGGCCAACACCCCTGTAAAAAGGGGTAGATCCGAGGACGAGTCTCCACAAGTGCAGGCCAAGAAAGCTCCAAGGCTTGCTTCGAATAAAGAAGGAGGGGACTTTCAGAGACCCCTCACCTTTAGAGAAGCAGTTGGTTCTTCGCGAGTGGGGATCCGTAACTCGGTGCCTATGAGCGAGGACCAAATGAAGATGGTCCATAACCACCTGAACTCAAGCATCGCGGAGTTTGAGTTGGGTGAAGGGCCGGAGTTCTGTGGTTTCACCCACAAAACTGGTTGGATACTGGTCACATGTACCAATCAAAGCAGTCAGGACTGGCTGGTGGGTGAAATTCCAAAGTTAAAACCGTGGCCTGAGGCGCAACTCTCCACTATACCGGAGAATGAGCTGCCCAAGCCTGCCACGGCCATAACTTTTATCCCGGAAGCAGAGGCGACCTCGGTTGCCGCTGCTAAGAAGCTGTTGGGGGCACAGAACAGAGGGCTCAACACCAACCTCTGGAGAGTTCTCAATGAGAAGGCGGAAAAGGGAGGGATTGTTGTCACTTTCTCCCTGGACGAACCATCCGTTGAGGCTCTCAAAGAAAAAAACTATGCCCCCACTTTAGGTTTCAAAAAAATCTTCTTTAAGATCAGGGGTGGGCCCAATGCCACACCTGACCCTCAACCAGTTCCGACCCCTATCCCGGGGCCCAGCAGACCTGTTTCTGGCAGCAACCCACACAAACCCCATGGCTCGCAGAGCCGTGGTGGCAAAGGGCCAGCAGCCAGCAGCAGCAGGGGCAAGGGGGGCGGTAAACCTATCGGAAGGGCGACACCTGCAGCGACTGCAACTAGGGGAATTGGTCCCCAAGTGGCAAAGGCTGTGGGTAAAACCCAACCGATATCCAAAAGAGGGAAGTAATGGCCCTCCAACGTCTTGAAGCGAGGATCCTGCAGGCTAACATCCATCATGCCAAGGACGCAACAGCCATCGTCGAGAGCCGCCTTGCAGGACACGTAGACCTCGCCCTTATTCAAGAACCGTGGGTGCGTAACTCAACTGTACTTGGTCTTGGCTCAGCTGGTAAGGTCTTGTATAATTCTAGTGGAATAAAGCCTAGAGCGTGTATTGTTTTTAATAATAATATTGAATTCCTGCCTGTTTCAGAGTTATGTACCGACGACCTAGTAGCAGCGTATGTGAATGTGAAGGGCTGGAATGGCTCAAGAGTAATCTTGTGTTCAGCCTACCTTCCTAGTGATAAGGTGGACCCGTGTGCGGAACTTATTCCTCTGGTCGAATATGCCAGAAGGAATAACGCAGAATTACTGGTAGGATGCGATGCTAACGCTCATCACACCAACTGGGGAAGCACCGACATCAACGATAGAGGTGAAGTATTGCATGATTTCCTTCTAATGAATTATCTCCAAATCTTAAATGTAGGTTGTAAACCAACCTTTATTACTAAGGTAAGAAATGAGGTTTTGGACATAACTTTTGCCACAGAGAAACTCTCGAGACACATTTTAAACTGGAGAGTAAGCGATGTGGAATCCATGTCAGACCATAGGCATATCTGCTTTAACATGACAACTACACTGACTAAACAGACAATTACTATTAGAGACCCTAGGTGTACTGATTGGGAAGGCTACAGCACTGCCCTAAATCAGAATCTGGTGTCAATGACTAAAAGTATAAAAACGCGAGATGGCCTTGAGCTCGCAGTAGGGAGGTTATCAGGAAGTATAACGCAAGCGTTTGAAGAAAACTGCCCCCAAAAGATCAAGACCACCAAGCGTTCGGTTCCATGGTGGAACTCTAAGCTGAAAAAACTTAGAGACAAAACACGGAAACTTTTTAATAGGGCTAAAAGAACGAATGAGTGGGAGATATATCGGAAAGCCCTAAATGAATATAGTAAACAAATTAGGAAAGCAAAACGCGAGTCATGGAGGAAGTTCTGTGAGGAGGTTGAAAGTACGTCTCATGGAGCAAGACTTCATAAAGTTCTCGCAAAAACGGCACCTAACCAAATTGGTTTGCTTAGACAACCCAACGGATCATTCACAACTAATGAGTTGGAAACCTTGGAACTATTGGCTCACACACACTTCCCGGGGGCTGTGGTGTCAAACAGGACCAATGACGAGAGTGAGTCGAACAGACCGCGCTCCGAGGACTGGAGACGAGCAGCTATAATAGTAAGACCAGGTATAGTGAAGTGGGCAATAGATTCCTTTAAACCTTACAAAAGTGCGGGAGTGGACGGTATACGCCCAATTATGATTCAACGGGGCGCAGACGTCCTAATCCCTCACCTAGTAAAGATTTTTAGAGCAAGTTTTGCTCTAGGTCACATACCCGAACCCTGGACAAAGGTGAAGGTATTATTCATACCTAAGACTGGGAAAAAGGATTACGCAGCGCCAAAATCCTTTAGGCCCATTAGTCTAACATCATTTCTACTAAAAACGATGGAAAAGGTATTAGATAAATATATTAGGGGGGTCTATTTAATAGAAAAACCTATTCACCACACTCAACATGCTTACCGTAGAGGAAGATCAACTGAGACTGCCCTACTCGAGCTTGTTGATAAAATAGAGAAAGCGCTAGAGGACAAAGAAATCGCGCTTTCGGCTTTTCTCGACATTGAAGGCGCCTTTGATAACACCCCCACTCACACCCTGGTAGGAGGCCTGGTCAACAAAGACGTAGACTCTACCACTGTGAGATGGGTACAGAGGATGTGTTGCGTTCAACCTGGTGTTTTTAATTAATAATAGGTTAAGTGGAAGCGTGATATCTCTCAGGCGCGAGAGGAACGAACATATACTGTATTTCACAGCGTTGACAAATTTATAATAGTACAAACTTACCCTGTTTTGTTCTTCAACACAGTCTTCACTGTGTCAAGCCCTAGCTATAGCTTCATTAACACTAACTACGATAAATTGGCCAAAATAACGCAGAATGCTAATCAAACTATACTTAACTTTATACAGGCAGACACGAACTCTTGAAGTCCTCAAAATGACCACATTTGGCGTGACTTAAGCGGTGAACTTTCACCAATCGTCTCAATGCAATTATACTATCACAATTATAGTTATCAAACAGTTCAACTCACATTAAATAGTATTAAGTATGGAGACACAAAATTCACTAGTTTTTATAATACTTTTATGTCATACAAAAATGGCGAATACTCAACTTCGCAATGACATTTCACTGTTCGATCTCAATGCTAATTATCGATTCGCACAATAGGATAATTAGTTTTATCAACAAACAATTTATTAGTTACAATTTTAACAAAACGGCGCACGTTCTCGCTCACAAGATCGATTACAGACTAACGACCGTGCCAAGGTCACCGCGCGGCGCACCCGGCTGGCCGGCGATACATCAATAGTGAAGTTACCATCTCCTAGGGAGGCGCGCGCGCAACTCGATACGATAGGTTAAGTTTGGTACATAACATCTACCCGCCTCGGCCAGGACTACCTGGCCGCTAATTTACTGGCAGTCGCGACAAGGTTGATACAGCTCTTTTCAAAATTGAACCGTCCACCCGGACCTCAGCAAAACGGGGCACTCCATCTGCTCCAAAGACGAGGTTGAGAATGCGCCCCCTGCGCCAACACAGTGGCGGTGAGTTAGCGTCCTTAACCAAAACGAGGTCACCAACATGAGGTGGATCAGTCTTGTCAGTCCACTTAACGCGCTGCTGGAGAATGTGCAAATATTCTAAATTCCAACGTTTCCAAAAGCTCTGAGTGAGTTGTTGGACCAATTCAAACCGCGAGAGACGATTAGGTCTCACATCAACAAAGGGATATTCCGGCAGGGCGTTCAGTGGCTGCCCAATCAAAAAATGGCCCGGCGTGAGGGCTTCCAAGTCGTTAGGATCTGAAGAGATCGGGCACAACGGGCGTGAATTCAAAACGGCCTCGATTTTGCAAAACACAGTTGCGAGCTCTTCAAAGGTCAATACAGACTCGCCAATTACCCGTCGCAAATGTGTCTTAGCAACCTTTACTACGCTTTCAAATATTCCTCCCCAGTGGGGACATGACACGGGACTGAACCTCCAAGTTATTCTACGTGTAGCTAGTCTAGACGCAATTTCAGTCTCGTTAGCCGACAAAAAATCATACATCGCTTTTAAATAGTTGTTTGTGCCTTTGAAGTTGGTACCGCAATCCGACCGAATCAAGGACGGTAGTCCTCGTCGTGACACGAATCTATCTAACGTCGCAACAAATGCCTCTGTCGAGAGGGCTGAGACGAGTTCCAAATGTACCGCCTTGGTGGACAGACAGACAAAGACGCACAAATAAGCCTTGACTGTTTTACTGTTCCTGAGGGTCGAGGTCTTAACAAAAAAGGGGCCTGCAAAGTCCGTACCAACTCCAGCAAAGGGCCTTATCTCAGTGACCCGATCCGAAGGAAGGTCACCCATGATAGGCTGCATGGTAGGGGCCTTGAGCCTATAGCAAGGCATACAACGAAAGACCACACTACGGATCGTCCGGCGGGCCGATAAAATCCAAAATTCCCGTTGCAAAATGGCCAATAAGGCATTACAGCCGGCGTGGGAGTTCTTGATGTGACGATCAGTCACCAACAGGTTCACCAAGTGGCCACTCTTGGGCAATAAGAGGGGGTGACGAGATCCATAAGGGAGGTTTGCGTTCCTAAGACGCCCTCCGACACGCAAAAGACCCTCACTATCCAAAAAAGGGTTCAGCTTACAAATGGCTCCAGACAGCTTGGATTTGCCTTTCCTCAAGATGTCAATCTCGTCTTCAAAATGTGCCTCTTGCACAGAACGAACCCAGTGAAGAAGAGCATCTTGGAGCTCTTGTGGCGATAAGAAGGCCTCCAAACATTTGTTCTGTGGATGTCTACAATTTCTCATGAAGCGCTTGATCCAAGCGGTGACACTCAACAATTTGTCCAATGAACTGTAACGATTAAGTAAGAAATCGGGGTCGAACGGACGGTCCTGCCGTTCGAGCGCAAGCGTTCGCAACCCAGGCAGTGCGACAATGTCTAAGGCCGGAGTTCGCGGCCAATTAGATTCTGATCTGGTCAACCACTCAGGTCCCCACCACAGAGAGTGCTCAACTAAAAGGGGGGCCATACATCCCCGTGACGCACAATCAGCAGGGTTGACCTCGCCAGGCACATGCCTCCAAACCAACGGGGTCTCCGATTTCTGTATCTGAGAGACACGATTTGCTACAAACACCTCTAAGGTGTGAACTGACGTCTTCAGCCAACACAGCACAATTTGACTGTCAGTCCATGCATATATCGTGGAAACGTCAATTGACGTGCACAAGGTGGACATGACGTGATTCAAAAGGCGAACAAGAAGGGCCGCCCCTGACAACTCTAACTTAGGGATTGTCAAGGCAGTTCGAAGAGGCGCGACCTTGCTCTTCGCCATGACCAACAACACTTTCACCTGACCATCTGTGGTCACGGTGCGCAAGTATACGGCTGCTGCGTACCCACGTTCCGAAGCGTCCGAGAAACCATGAAGGGACGCGGTGTGCTTCCCTGGCGGAAGCAGAGCACGGGGTAACGATATCCTATTGATGGCAGGCAATGAGGAAGCAAATAGGAGCCAGTCCTTCAAAACAGCTTCGCGAAGTGGCTCGTCCCATCCAAGACCTGCAGTCCAAAGTTTCTGCAGGAAGCATTTGGCCCAGAATATGACCGGGCATATCCAGCCATTGGGATCAAAGGTTCTCGCGACAGTCGACAGAACCAGTCGTTTCGTCCAAGTGTGATGCGAATCCAAATTGACATTAAATGTAAAGATGTCCTGGACTGGTCTGTACTGGATTCCAAGCACTGACATCATGGTAGGGTTGTCACGGTTCTCAAATAGGTGAGGATCCTGCTGGTGGTCGTCCGGTAGCCCTTCCAAGAGCGCAGGTAAGTTGGAGATCCATTTACGCAACTCATATCCTGCGGAGGCTAGAATGCCAATCAACTCGTCACGCAAGAGCAGGGCCTCTCTCTCCGTGGCCGCGCCAGTGCACACATCGTCAACATATAGGTCCTCCTTCAAAATGGCGGCTGCGCGAGGAAACGACATACGCTCTCGATCCGCGAGCTCCCAAAGCGAACGTATAGCCAAAAAGGGGCTAGACCTCAGCCCGTATGTGTTCGTGTTGAGCTCGTAGACAAGCATGGGATCTTGCTGGTTTTCTCGCCACAATATCAGCTGGTATCGGCGATCATCCGGGTGAATTACCGTTTGCCTGAACATCATCTTGATGTCAGCCACAAAAACAAATTGATGACGTCGAAACCGCGTGATGACGTCACAAAGGTCCTTCAGCAATTTGGGACCAGGATGCAGACACTGGTTCAATGACACTCCTGAAGTAGTCTGCGCAGAACCATCAAATACTGTGCGTAACTTACCACTGGATGGTTTTATTACAGCATGATGCGGGAGAAAGAAGTGCTCCGTCGAACGCCAATCCAATTTTGACACAGACATGTGTCCCAAATCCTCATACTCCCGCATGAAGTCAATATACTTCTCCTTGAGTAGTGGGTCCCTGCTCATACGGCGCTCCATCGCCAACAAACGCTTCTCTGCAATAGGCCGCGAGACGCCAAGTGGCGGACGTACGGCGAGAAATGGCAATCTTGTCATGATCCGGCCAGAACGGAGATAACTGGTGTTGGTCTTGTAGAACTGCTCACACTCTTCATGCTCCGGATCAGAGCGGGGAGCTTGTGGTGGCTCCTCCACTTCCCAGAATCTCTGCACGGCGTCAGAAAGGGCGGACCCCACCATCAAGGCCGTTCCAAGTTCGGCAGGGGGGGGAGTCCTCAATACAGGCCCCATCAGTGCGAACCCAAATATGGTCCGGAGGGCTACCAAGCCACCTGGCTGCAAAACACGATCCTTGCCGAGTAATATTTTACCCAAAACATCGGCACCAAGCAACAAATCGACCGTGCCAGGCAGGTCAAATTTAGGGTCAGCCAAATTCAAATCCGCGGTCAATTTTACCGCATCCGCAGACAAACGAACTTGCGGGTGATTGCCCAAGATATTCTCCATCACAATGGCCGACGATTCCAACGTCGGACGTGGAGAATTTGAGGGGGAGAACTCAAACAAAACACGGCCCTCAACCGTGGCCACGGGGGCGTTCCCGACACCCCTTATTACATCTGAATATTTTTCAATAGTCTGGCCAGTCTGCCCTACCAACCAAGACGAGGCTATGCACCCCTGTGAGCCTGTGTCCAATATCGCTCGGACTACAACTGAGGCGCCCGTCCGTCCCCAGACCCTGACATGGGCCGTGGGCAAGAGGACGGTCTCAAAGGGGGGCGGTGCATAGCGGGGGCAGACGCCAACATCCTAATGCTGGCGTGGCGGCGACTGAGCGCCGTTGTCCCGAGACGGCAAATCAAAGTGCGGGTAGTGCCTAAACTCGGCCTCCTCTCGGTGACGACTGCCACGAGCCATAGACGGCGGTTCGTAGCGCCTGGAGCGTCCGTACCGAGGGTTGCGCGTCTCCAAACGGGGACGTTCCGCCAGAGGGGGGGACGGTAGTGGTACCGGACGCGCGTCACGGTAATCGTGGTACACTACTGGAGGTGATCTCGCTTGATCACGTGGAAGCGGGGAGGGCGAGCGGGACACAAAGGTGCGGGATTGAACCCGGGGCCCGCTTTCATACCCGCCCGTGGGGCTGCGCGCCGAACCAACTCGGCGATCGATGGCAGCACAGTCTGCGCGGCGTGGGGGTGATGAGCCGGACTCCAAATTGCGGGACTGGTCCCGGTGTCCACTGGCATACCCGCCCGAAGGCGACCCCGCGTGGTCGCGACGGCCATTCGCGTTGGCGCACAGGATTTTCAAATGGTGCCCTCCGCAAATAGGACACGGGTGAGTGTCGGGGCAGGCGCGCTGGTAATGGTCCCCTAGGCAAGAGAAACACCAGCCGCGGGCCTGGGCAATACGCCTACGAGCGGCCACGTGCAGGACCGCGAAGTCTGGGCACCGCACCGTTTGGTGTCCCTGCGACTTGCAAAACCGGCAGTCCGGTGGCGCAGCTTGAGCGACAGCGAAGCGGGCGGCCGTACCTCCTCTTGGTGCAGGTTGGGCATTGCGCCGTTGGTTGGTGGGTCTGGGACGTGATGCTTCCACCGGCGTGTCGGCGACCATGACGTCACCCATGCGACACTCGTCCTCCAGGAACGTCAGGAGCTGGTCAAAGGTAGGGAGAGCAGATGCCTCATCCCTAGTGTGCCCCTGTTCAAAACGTGCCCTCAAAGACACCGGCAATCGCTTGAGTACGATACGCACCAGTAGGTAAGACCACTTGGCAACCGGCAGTCCCAAGCGGTTGAGCGAATTGGTGGCTATTAGGAGGGGGTTCAGCAGCTCGGTCCTCAACTGGGCAGCATTGCTCACGACGGGAAGGTTCAAGATCTGGTCAACGTGGGTATCTGCCAGACAGCGCTGATTGTGATAGCGCTTGGTGAGCAACGCCCGCGCGATCCCATAGCTCCCGTCACATATTGGGAGGTGCTGTACTAAGCCCCTCGCCTCTCCATCAAGCACGGAGAGTAAATAGGCCAGTTTCTGAGACGGACCCAAATCGTCCCTCGAGTCCACAAGGCTCTCAAACAAACCAATGAATCCCATCCACATGTCTAGTCGACCATCAAAACGTGGAAGATCCAAGTTGGGTAACCTGGTCAAAAGGCCCACGGGAGTCTTCAAGGGGGCCCGGTGAGCCGGTACTCCGGCGCGCGAGGCTAAAATCTCCCGCGCGCTCTGGGCGATGTCGTCGGCAAGGTCCATAATTTGGACGTAGTCCTCGTGGACTTGGTCCCGTCGCTCCTGGGGGAATGACTCCAGGGGCACATCATCCAGATGCAAGATGAAGCGCCGGTAAAGCGCCTCCACCTCCTGAAGTCGTGTAGGGCATTTCTCATGCCTGTCCAACAATGCCTCGATTCGGTTCTCCCTTTTCACCAAGGCGGCAGCTGACGTGAACCATCTCAAATGAGTCGCAATCCCGGAATATGTCTCGCGGACAACATTATACGCGGCGGTAGACATCTTCAAAGCACAAACGGCACGAAACAAACAATCTTATAATAACACAAAAAAAAACAAATATCTTTCACAAACAAACAATATTACAATAGCGAAAAACAAAATATCTTTCAATGAGACAAGCCGCTATTACTCTAAACAAATATCAAATCTTAAATATTTTAAATCAAACAAACAAAACAATTCCTTGCCAATGTGCAATTAATTTAAGACTTAAATTATTTATTTTAAGGTAACCAACAAAACAAACAAACGTATAAAATAAATGTTGTATTATACAAACGCACAACGCCACAATTTAACTATAACGTTATTCAATATTAGACAATAATTAAATAATAATTTATATTAAATAATAACCTGAGTAACAACAAATACGATTAGCAATAGCACAAATAATTATCAAACCCTTTAAAATCTAATTGCCAATTCAAGTACTCAAATTAATTATTTAAAACTATACCAACAATTTAGATTAAACAAACAAACAACTAAATTAATCAAATTAAATTAATTAAATTAATTAAATCAATTTTCACAAATAATGAGGGTATAGTTTGTTCAACATGGAACATTCGAGAAACGGAGTTTAAACCACGCTCTGCTACCAAAAATATGTTGCGTTCAACCTGGTGTTTTTAATTAATAATAGGTTAAGTGGAAGCGTGATATCTCTCAGGCGCGAGAGGAACGAACATATACTGTATTTCACAGCGTTGACAAATTTATAATAGTACAAACTTACCCTGTTTTGTTCTTCAACACAGTCTTCACTGTGTCAAGCCCTAGCTATAGCTTCATTAACACTAACTACGATAAATTGGCCAAAATAACGCAGAATGCTAATCAAACTATACTTAACTTTATACAGGCAGACACGAACTCTTGAAGTCCTCAAAATGACCACATTTGGCGTGACTTAAGCGGTGAACTTTCACCAATCGTCTCAATGCAATTATACTATCACAATTATAGTTATCAAACAGTTCAACTCACATTAAATAGTATTAAGTATGGAGACACAAAATTCACTAGTTTTTATAATACTTTTATGTCATACAAAAATGGCGAATACTCAACTTCGCAATGACATTTCACTGTTCGATCTCAATGCTAATTATCGATTCGCACAATAGGATAATTAGTTTTATCAACAAACAATTTATTAGTTACAATTTTAACAAAACGGCGCACGTTCTCGCTCACAAGATCGATTACAGACTAACGACCGTGCCAAGGTCACCGCGCGGCGCACCCGGCTGGCCGGCGATACATCAATAGTGAAGTTACCATCTCCTAGGGAGGCGCGCGCGCAACTCGATACGATAGGTTAAGTTTGGTACATAACAGGATGCTTAACAGTCGAATAGTGAAGCTAGAGCTACACAACAGCATACTAGAGGTAAGTACAGCAAGAGGTTGCCCACAAGGAGGTGTTCTGTCCCCACTGCTCTGGACTCTTGCTGTTGATGGACTCCTGCATAAGATGGCAGAACTTCGCATAGATACTCAAGGTTACGCTGATGATCTAGTAGTCATTGTGCGAGGCGGCTGCCAAAGTACATTATCGTACCTACTGCAGAAGGCCTTAAACACAATAAACGAGTGGTGCAGACAAAATGACCTGTCCATAAATGCGGAAAAAACTGTCATAGTGCCCTTCACAAAGAAGCGGAATCTTGAAGTTTTAAAGCCGCCTACCATGAATGGAAAAACTATTCCGTTCTCCTCCGAGGTTAAGTATCTAGGGGTTACATTAGACCAGAAACTTACCTGGAACATACATGTGACTGCCACTCTCCAAAAAGCAAAGGCAGCACTGGCTATCTGCTGTCGGCTAGCAGGGAACAGGTGGGGACTAAAACCCAAAATGGCCCTGTGGCTCTACACATCCATAGTAAGACCGATGGTATCTTATGCCTCGGTGGTATGGTGTAGGAAAACGACACAGAAAACAATAATAACAAAACTCAGCAGCCTGCAAAGAACTGCTTGTATTATCGTTACTGGAGCCATGTCAACCTCTCCAACAACCGCCCTAGAAGCTATACTGAACTTACCGCCCCTACACCTTCATCTGAGGATGGAGGCGAAGTCCAGCATGTATAGAATCTCGGGCGATAGGAAAGGAAACTGGCTCTCGAAATCCCTTAACACACTAAGGGATACACTAAACGATATCTATGTGCTAGGGATGCCCACCGATGCCTTACCCCTTACACACTGTTCACAGAAATCTTATTCTGTCGAATTACCCGCTAGGGAAGACTGGTTAAACAGTCAAATAGAATGGGAACCAGGAAGCCTGAAGTGGTTCACTGATGGCTCCAAGTCCGGAATGGAGGTAGGATGCGGAATATATGGTGAAGTTCCCAAGAGGGCGCTCAGTGTGAACCTAGGAACATACTCATCTATATTCCAAGCAGAAGTGTACGCCATCATTGAATGTGCAGTAGCTAATCTGCAAAGTAACTACCTCAATCATACAATCTATATACACTCCGATAGCCAGGCGGCTCTCTTGGCCTTGTCTTCGGATGCTATTAGCTCGAAGTTGGTCATGAACTGCAGGCAACTATTAAATACTCTGGGTGTAAAAAACAGAGTAATATTACGTTGGGTCCCAGGACATGCTGGGATCGAAGGCAATGAAAAAGCCGACGAATTAGCGCGGGCAGGAGCTAAAGGCGTTCAGTTCGGTCCTGAACCCTTTTGTGGAATACCCAAAAGCCTGGCCAGACTGACCCTGAAGGCAGACTGCATGCGCTCAACAATTCAACTCTGGAGAACAAATCCCGGATTGAGACAGTCCAAGGCTCTCATAAGACCCTTTAATTTAAAGGCTGCTTCTGAAGCTCTGGCACTAAGTAGGAACAATCTGCGAATGCTAGTAAGAATACTTACTGGGCATTGCTGCCTTAATAAGCATGCGCAGACAATAGGGCTGATTGACAATGGGACGTGTAGACTCTGTCATTTGGCGGAGGAAACGCCCATTCATATTCTCAATGATTGCCCTTCAGTGATGCACATGCGATGTTCCTCTCTGGGCAATTACACCATGCACCCAGAAGAGACTAAACTTCTCGGAGCCAAAAAGATCCTGGAGTTCTTTATGGCAACAGGCTTGGACCGAGAACTGTAAAAAGTGGCGATCACAATAGATCAATCTGGTCGCAGTGATACTAGGCGTAATATAGCCTGAATAGCCGCTACTCAACAAAAAAAAAAAAAAAAAAAGATATTACTTTACGATCACAGTTCACAATTATGAAATGAGACCTCTATTGATTGATGTGGTAACTAGTACACGGCAGATATCCTGGACCAGCTACAAGCTAAGAGTTGTTTAATGAATATCCTAGATGGCGTCACAGACGAGATCGATTATTTCGTACAATTACATGAACATCGGCAACAAATTTTTAAGCGCAAACAATGTCACTATGTACGTATATTTTTGATTTTTTTAGCCAAATTTCGAAAGAAGAAAGAAAGAAAGAATCATTTATTTGTTACAACATGTGTACAATATGATGTAGATATAAGACAATTGGTTCAACATGTTCTGTCTAATTATAGACGTACAAATTAAAAACATAAGAATAAGAATATAAAATTAATAATATACTAGCAAAGATAAAGATACATGACATGCAACTACTTAAAATTAAACATTGTAATAATATAATCTTTTCACGTCATGCTAGATAATGTCAAATTGTATAATTAATTAGTAAATAAAATTAAGTTGATGTCAAACGTAGAATTAGAAGTCAAAATTAAGTCATTAGAATTATCGCTTTGAAAAAAAAATATGCTTTTCCCCAGAAGTGATGTCTTAGCTTTATGCATGCAAAGTCTATACTTATCACGCTGATTGCGTTTGCTAATTTCATTAATTATTTTTATTTTTGATACACTTCTCACTCATATTTAACAGTCTCGGAACTTTTACCGGTAACTTTGAAGAAATTTGTCGTAATAAAACATAAAAACAATGTTTTAGTTGCCGTGTTCTCACTGCACAATACTGCATATTTATTATTTTATCACTTTTGTACTTTATTGTTCGTTTGGTTTTAGTTTTTTAAATAATTAGATAAAGTAACTATTTATGTTGTCACGACTTCACTTTTTTGAGTACTATTCACATTATTTCTATTTTTAATTTTGATTCGTTTACGTACTCGATGTTAACCGTGGCACAGCAGCGCTCTCTCTCACCACTATATTACTTAATTTTAAAAGCTAATTTAAAACGGCTTTATGTTTAATTAACATTGAAGACATGCAAATAATAAAAAAACAGTAAGCATTACCATTAATTACATCATCATTCTCCTGCCCTTATTCCAATATTTGTGTTCGGCGCAACATGTCAACATTTCCATACTCTTCTGACAGCCGTCATATCCATGTTAACTCGCTGCAAAAAAGCCCGTGCAGGGATGGGGCAGCTCGCGGGCTGAGGTAGTTTGAAGGCCCATCGCTGAAGCCAAGGCTGCCCTTCAAACCACCTTAGCACGCCGAAGCAGCAGCGGTGAGGCTTCAAATCATCTGTGACGAGATAAGCTCGCGTGGGCCCGCCCAAAGCGAGTAGCACCGGAACCGTGACAGAAACAATGCTTGCTGCCTGCTTGCATGTTGCATGCCTCCTTGCATGATGCATGCCTCGTCGCATGTTGCATGCCTCCTTGCATGTTACACGCTTGCTTGAATGTTGCATGCTTGCTTGCATGATGCATGCCTCGTCGCATGTTGCATGCCTCCTTGCATGTTACACGCTTGCTTGAATGTAGCATGCTTGCTTGCATGTTGCATGCCTCCTTGCATGATGCATGCCTCGTCGCATGTTGCATGCCTCCTCGCATGTTACACGCTTGCTTGAATGTTGCATGCTTGCTTGCATGATGCATGCCTCGTCGCATGTTGCATGCCTCCTTGCATGTTACACGCTTGCTTGAATGTAGCATGCTTGCTTGCATGTTGCATGCCTCCTTGCATGATGCATGCCTCGTCGCATGTTGCATGCCTCCTTGCATATTACACGCTTGCTTGAATGTTGCATGCTTGCTTGCATGATGCATGCCTCGTCGCATGTTGCATGCCTCCTTGCATGTTACACGCTTGCTTGAATGTTGCATGCTTGTTTGCATGTTGCATGCCGCATGCTTGTTTGCATGATGTAAATCCTCTGTACGATGATCCTCTATATGATGAATCGCTTCGGTCAGGTTAAGGGAAACAAAATATTTTTATTTGAAACAAAAATTTCATTGAATTTCCGAATTATCAATAAGTCGGAATTTTTGTTATTCGGTCTATTGAATTTCGGTATTTTAAGAATGATGAACGTTAGGAATTTTGAACCATTCGGAATTATGAAAATCTTTGCATGGTTTGAAACAAGTTTTACTAATATGATTTCTTAAAACATTCTTATCAAATAAAACTACTTTTTACGGATTTAGACGCGTATATTTGTTTTAAATTTTGGCCCGACGTTTCGGAGACTTTGCAGTCACCATGGTCACGAATGTGGGTAAACCCTGTAACAACTGATCGTAGAAGACACATTACAGCTCAGTTTCACCCGTGACCATGGTGACTGCAAAGTCTCCGAAACGTCGGGCATAAATTTAAAACAAATATACGCGTCTAAATCCGTAAAAAGTAGTTTTATTTGAACAGATGAGTCGCGCAAGTGTTAGAAAATATTTTCTTAAAACATTCTTATCACTAAAATCTTTCACACACGTGTTACATTAAAATTGTTTCTCGACAGTATGCTTCAGATTATGATTTAATAACCGAATCTTCCGAACAAAACCTTTCCCACATATGTCACACTTAAATGGTTTTTCTCCAGTATGTGTACGATTATGAGTTATTAAATTACCATTATGTGCAAATCCTTTTCCACAAATGTCACACTTGTAGGGTTTTTCTCCAGTGTGTGTACGATAATGAGTTACTAGATGACAATTTCGTTTAAACCCTTTTCCACAAATGTCACACTTGTAGCGTTTTTCTCCAGTATGTGTGCGAATATGAGTTAATAATTCAAATTTTTTGCTAAGCTCTTTACCACATATGTCACACTTGAATGGTTTTTCACTAGTGTGTGTACGATTATGATATATTAAAGTACCATTTTGTGCAAACCTTTTTCCACAAATGTCACACTTGTAGGGTTTTTCTCCAGTGTGTGTACGATAATGAGTTACTAGATTACCATTTCGTTTAAACCCTTTTCCACAAATGTCACACTTGTAGCGTTTTTCTCCAGTATGTGTGCGAATATGAGTTAATAATTCAAATTTTTTGCTAAGCTCTTTACCACATATGTCATACTTGAATGGTTTTGCTCCAGTATGTGTGCGAATATGACGTTTTAAATATGTGCGTGTACTAAATCTTTTGCCGCAATCGCCACACTTGAATGGTTTGTCACCAGTGTGTGTGTGAATTATATTAAAGGCATCGCTGTCGCGGCTACAGTGTGCCTCACTTGACATTTGTTCTGTTTTCTTAAATTCCTGTAAAGTATTTGCTTTAACTATTAGTTGTTGTGGTTGATTGTTTAAACTAGTACTTGTAGAAGTATCTTCCAGATCATCTGATGTCAGTTTCTCAGTGACAGCAGCATCTGAAACAATACAACTATTAGCTGAAAATGGTACCAATTCCACTGGCATCATTTATCCTACTTTAACTTAGACATAAATATTATACATATTGTGACTGAATTGACTTGATTAAAGTAGCTTAATTAAGGATTTTTAGTTTTAACTTAGCTTCCAAGATTATGAAGCAAGTCCTCAAATTGTGCCAATGGTGAGTAATTTGTTTACTTAGTGTAATTAGTGATGAGCTTGAAATGGTGACCCGTTGAATATTTTATATAATATTTCTTATTATATTATGTAACGAAGCGTTACATGACCTAATATTAATCCATTCATTATTTAATTAATTATATTACAAAATAAATTAATAACAATAATGTTCTTTATTTGCGCGAATAATAATAATGTTTTCGATTCAATTGAACGCGCCTTCACTTGACAAACAGTAGCTAACTTCATACACACATGACAGCAGGGCCCTGAGTCGGGTATTTCAACGGTGTCACAACTGTACCATTATTGTACCATTATGGTGCAATAGTAAAGTTTTTGGTAGTCTACTATTAATGTGTCGTCATAACGACTTCATCATTGTCTTACAATTGTCAAAGTGACATAAATTGCTAGTCTCGTACACAACTGCTTCACAATTGCAATTCAATGACTGAAATGTTTCGGTAGTCTGCTATTTTGAATTTGACAGTAATATTTTTAAATTGTCCTGTATCGACAGATTGCCATAAATAAAAAATAGATAGATAGAAATATTAGAAATTGTTCTTTGTAATTTATTGCAATTTACTAATCTCCTAAACTTCACATTGCTTTTTATACTAATAAATAGTATGTACAAATATATTTAAACGAAGTCTAGCATGATTAAATGTTTAAATTTATTAGTAGTTTTTCGAAAATCACTTCAACTAACGCATTTTTTAAAAACGGCAACACATACATACCATTCTAACACAATCCATAGATAAAAGAGACCGAAAATTCAATGCATAGATAAAAGAGATCGACAATTCTATTACCATTGAAAGACCGTTATGACGGCATATAGCAGACTACGGATATTTGACTTCAATTGCAACGGTATCGTGCCGGTATTGTGCCGGTATGACAATTGTTCCAAAATAGTGGACTTGAGCACCTGATTGCCGTCAAACTGACACTCTCACTAACGACATCTCAGATCAGCTGACACATCATATCAGACTGCTCAAGAACTGTTCGCGCCCTAGTGAAACCTTCATTTTCGATATAATTGATTCTAATATAATTATATATTAATTAATTATTGTTGCCTTAAAGGCACATTATTTTAGTGCAGTGATATCCCGCTTTAGGGTGAGTTAACCATGGCATATAAAACACATACTAGCTTATATTTTTCTCTTCATACGCTTTATAGGCATAATATTATTCTTGTGTCCTAAACTATTTAAATATGTATTGATCTAGTGTTTTATAACGCCTGTAGATTTCTATTGCTTAACATTTTACGTATAAATTACTTTTAAATAAGACAAGTTGGAATAATTTTTTTTTACAAGTACCTACTTTTGTAAAATTTTTTCAATTTGTGTTTAATATTTCTTTTCTTTTTTCTTTTGGCCTTTTGCCTTTGATTTTTTATTAATTGTAATCTCCGTTCCGGTAGTTTACCACCACGGCAAAGCTACTATTTTCGCGTTTACCTATATTATTGTAACTTTGCGTGGTGGACTGTCGGGACGCTGGTAGAACAGTAAAACCGCATATTTACGGTTCGGTTTTCTGGCATTCCAGGTGCACTGTTACGGCTTGTAAAGCCGAAGATAATTAAGAGAAGTCCCAACTGGAACCCGGAATCCTGCTGTTCTTTTCGACGGAGGCTCCGGGACACCGAGCATCACACCACCTGGACTGCCAGTCCACGCGTTCGCCGCCTCTCACCATCGGCCCTCCACATTCTAGGGAGGTAACGCACTGCGGGAGTGGAAACAGGTCTTAAGGACGAACCACGACCTTAAATAAAATTTCATGTACTCGCCCCCCACTATACTTTTTTGTCATTAAATTTTTAATTATTTTCTTGTAAAATACCTTAGTTTTCTTTTTTTTTTTTTCCTTATATATATTTATATATGTCGGCTAGGCGTGAAGGACATGGGTTTTAAAAGAATATTAAAGTGTTTATAACGAATTTGTAGGTATACGAAATTAGTTCTTGATTTACTTATGCCCAATTAGTTAGTTAAATCTCATTTAGATTAGTATCTGATTAATGTCAAGATATTAACTAAGAATATGCCCTAAAGATATTGAAGATTACATAACTCTTATCATGGCCGTAATGTTAAGATTGTATTATGTCGCAACTCCCCCACTACCCCCACTCGCAAGTTGCTTTAAATACGATAGGCGAACGTGGCTGAGGTTCAGTATTATTCGAGAATTCGTGCTGTATACATCACGGCGTATTAGTGTGTGTGTAGAAGTTGGTATTGTACGAGTCGTCGCGCTGCTCAATCTCCGACGTATCGGCATTGAGCTGGTCGTTATAGGCGTCGGCGCGGCGTGTATCTGTGTGCGCGTGTGTACGTGTATTGTGTAAAGTCGACATGTACGTGTTTGCGCGTACATGTATTCCTCATTGTGTGAACGTAGTGATGATTCTTCGTTGCGAGGCTTGGGCACTGGCTATAAGGGGTTGATGTGGAGGCCAGTTATCCTTATAAGTGTGCAAGAGTATGATAGACTGAGGTGTGAATATCGGTAAGACAGTTCTTACGCTATGTGCTCGGATTCCTGTTCAGGCCTCTGGTCTATTCTCCGACATCAGAAGTGGGATAAGAACTACACGTAGCCCACATAGTGATCGCGAGGGTTTGGGAGTGTATTCGTAAAAATATAGGTTAACAGTGAACAGTGTGCGAAAATAAGTAATCATGACTTTTTATCCACGGTCCTATCGAGGATTGGTAGTAAAATAGTGCGTAAGAAATGGTGATAGTGGCAAGGAATTTAGTGTCCGAAGCAGCAGGCACGTGAGTACTGAACGTCGTATTCGGTAAGCAATATTTTTTTACTATAAGTGAGTAAAATGTTTAAATGTAAACGAAAGTGGGTAGCACAAACCGCAAAGAATATTTGGGCGTTATTAGCTATCTAATTTACATGCAATGTTTGTTTCAAGTAAAATGTCGAAGTTATTTATAAATAGAGATGTTAAAAAGAAAGAAACTTAAAGCTATCTGAAATGTTACGATATGCCTAGTCTATAAATTTAATGCTTAGGTACAGTGAGAAATTATTAACAGAGATATTTTGATATACGTTATGAACAGATATTGTTGAATACTGAAGATATAATATTTCGATGCGCACTAGATATACTTTGGGGAAACATTACGTGATAGCAATCGTATTATAAAAGCAGAAGTAGGTAACTGCCTGATTAAAATTCAGTATGTGATATTTGATATGTGCAAGGAAATAGGTAACCTATAGAGTTCACTCGTTTAATGTTTGTCACTGAACGATTCATAGATCACTGCAGTTCATACACCTGTGATCAGAGTAATATTTTCATAAAGAGCAGAATAAGTTTAGTAATGGCGCCACATACTTTCAGTCGGATCGGTGCATACCAATAACCGAGTAGTTATTCAGTCAGTTCTTTTATGTAAATACTGCCAGGCAAACTTAACGTAGGTAGGTACTTGGTTTGTTCTACCGCCTTTGATATGTGAAAGGTGTTGCCAGTATAGAAATATTTGAAAAGGATTTAACATTCGTTAGAAAATCTAGTAATTGTGTGGGCGTAATCTAAAACGAGAAAGCATCTTGAGAATTATTTTATTCTTTATAAAACGGATAATCACGTTTTTTTTCCTGAAGTGTCCCAAAAGGATGCCTAGTCAAGAAAAAAAAAAAAAAAAAAAAAAAAAAAAAAATAACAAATTGATATGAAACTATTTTTGATAAAACGTTATCAATTTAGTTTGGCTGTATGAGATAATTCCTCTGCGTTACGTATTTAAGGGTGATGTATTAGTTTCCTACCGTCATGGTGTTTTATAAAATACTTCTGTAAGTACCGTCAGTGTTATGAAAATACAAAGTTACTCCAATTGTGGGACCTTTAAAACCACATAATAATTACGATTGTTTTGTAATATGCGTGTGTGTGTTCAACATGTATCATACATGTACTCTTAGTAGAAAGAGCGGGACAAAAATGACTTATTTTAACACTAAATTTAAACTGGTTTATTATGATTTAAAATAATGTTGTAAACAGTAATGTGACATACTTAGTAAAGGACATAGAGGCTGTGTCTGTCGTGAGATATTTTGTTTGCTTATTCTATCGTTTTATTTAATGTAGTTACTCGTGCCGAGATAAATCATTGAAAGTTTACAATTAAGTTTAAAGTGATATTGTACGCAAAATACCTACTGGTAAGTGAAAAAGAGTTTTAAAATTTTGAAGTTAGTGTGAAAAGTGCTTTGTGGTAGGTATAACACCAACCTTGGTGAAGTAAGTTAATTCGAATCGATTAATTTATTTCGTGCTTTCGTAAATATTATACTGACACCCTAATTAACATTGACGTGACCAGAGAGTTAGTGAGGATAAATTTAGATCACGTTATCTAAAGATATAGGGCTTATACCTGTTACTAGTTAAATGTAGGTGATATGAGTACTTAAACTGAGTGATGAGTACAACAGAGCGTTTACAATTTTAGAACTTTCAGTTTGAAACTTTAGTATTGTTGTCGTTTGTCAAATTTGTTTTTGACTCTTGTAATCTACTTAAAGGTCAGGTAAGTTCATGAAGACATATGTAATGTATGGTACCAAGTGTTAGCTTTAAACAAATTGAATATAGACTACAGTGACGGATATACGGTTTAACACCAGATAATCGTATGACCGCGGAGTTTGCTGCGTGGTGCTTTTACTAGACTATAGCTACCTGGAACCGCTTTAGATTTTAGAGAGGTTTTTTTTGGATAACTATAATACTATGCGCCTTTAAACTTGATGTTGAAAGCAATATCCAAAGCAGCCATGTGTGTGTAGGCTTAACACCCATTTGAGTTACACGAAGGTAAGGTTGAAAGATCTCTTGGACATTTATCTTCTACATATTAACTTTCAACAGTAATTAAAGAGGAAGGTTTCTCGATTCAACCGTGTTTATGCTTTTTCGTCGTTTGTGAATCGATATTGGTGATACATTTTTTGAGGAAAGATATTTCAAAGGTGTGTCTGTGTTAAAGAAATCGGGCTATGTGAAGTCAATTTCTTTTTGTTAAAAATTACATCACAAGTAAAGTAAAGAGTAGGTACTATTTATTTCTGTTTATTTCATCATAAAGGTGGTACAGCGGAGGTCACCGACGCGACGCCTTAAAGAATTTTACTTGTACAAGGCCTACTTAAATAGTGCTTATGGTTGGTGGTCAATGGCGTCTTTAACAGTGGATGCGACTGTGGTATTACGCGATGACCTGACGATAATTTTATGATACCCAATAATTTTGTTTGACGAATACTTTAAATCTTTGAGAGGTGCGTGTGTGGTGTGGCTTTGAGGGATAAATAAATGGATAACCATGGACGTTTCACGCAGCGTCCTCTGGTCCCAGGCTGAGCTTATTGTGCTTGTGTTGTGGGTGCCAGAATACGGATGGAGTGCGTAAGTTGCTTTTCTTTTGTAAATATACACTCGTGATACACGGTAGAGGCCCGGACGCGGGACAAGCGTTTGTATGACATTTGTAAAGATCACACAAATGATCGTCCGAGGCAGGAATCGAACCCGCGACCTCGCGGGTGGCGTTCCGTTGTATGAGCTACCGGACGACGAAGCCCGTCGATAGATTGGGAGATGGAGTTATGAAGGGATGTTGCGGTCTGAAGGAGGGCGAGGTGGCCCAGGCAGGAGGGCGAGCTGGCCCAGGCAGGAGGGCGAGCTGGCCCAGGCAGGAGGGCGAGGGGGCCCAGGCAGGAAGGCGAGGTAGCCCAGGCAGGAGGGCGAGGTGGCCCAGGCAGGAAGGCGAGGTGGCCCAGGCAGGAAGGCGAGGTGGCCCAGGCAGGAGGGCGAGGTGGCCCAGGCAGGAGGGAGTGAGGTGGCCCGAAATAGGGAGTGGAGTGGCATAGTGGCCCAAAATGTGGATGCGAGGTGTCAAAAACGGAACGGCTAGGTGGCCGAAATGTTAGTTGGCGAGGTGGCATAATGATAAAGTAGTGAAGTATGACTAAAAGGCCACAACCTAATACATGGCTGTGGTTATTTAGAAATTGTCTATTGTTATTAGTTACTTAGTACTATAGTAAGCAACATGCTAAACACTTGTTAAACCACTTGTGAAAAGGTCACTAACTAAATTGAGGAAGTGTGCCTTATTGAATTGTCCTTTTAATTATTTTTAACACTCTTTTATATGTTCGGTGTGTGTCTGTCGGTGTATTTCATTCAGAGTCGCTGGAGTGGCTCGTTGCAGTGTCACTGTGAGCACACTTGTGTGTTTGGTTATGCACGTAATAATTTTGTTGTGTATGAGTGGACTCACTAGGATTGTTGTTTCTCCGGTATGCCTTTCATATACAGTCGGATAGTTTCACATAGAATCGCTTTGTTTAAAGAATCAGATGGGAATGTCTTGGTTGTTTGCTAAGATTGTGACAGCATTGTGACGGCGCAGACTTGTGTCTCTGATGGCACGGGCTTTCAGCTTTTTTGTGGGTGGGAGGCATAGAATTATTTTGTAGCTAGAATAGCGACTCGGCACTCCGGGTCGGGCCGCTTCTTTTTAACGCACTTATATTGGTTCGGTAAGTGTCTGTTAATGTCGAATTGATCTGAAGGTTTGCACACGTTTTGGGTATCGATGGCGGTGCAGTCATTTGGAATGGTATCCGGATTTTCAAGCGTGTTTTTAGGTTTTTGAACTAAGTAGATTATTCTATGCGAAAGTGACGCGGACAGATGCAGGATGGACGAGCGGTTGTATGAATAGTTTTGTATATTCCAATCAAACCCAAGTTTATTATCGCCCGAGGACGGTCGCTGGTCAGGATGGCCGTGTCGGCTAGGCGTGAAGGACATGGGTTTTAAAAGAATATTAAAGTGTTTATAACGAATTTGTAGGTATACGAAATTAGTTCTTGATTTACTTATGCCCAATTAGTTAGTTAAATCTCATTTAGATTAGTATCTGATTAATGTCAAGATATTAACTAAGAATATGCCCTAAAGATATTGAAGATTACATAACTCTTATCATGGCCGTAATGTTAAGATTGTATTATGTCGCAACTCCCCCACTACCCCCACTCGCAAGTTGCTTTAAATACGATAGGCGAACGTGGCTGAGGTTCAGTATTATTCGAGAATTCGTGCTGTATACATCACGGCGTATTAGTGTGTGTGTAGAAGTTGGTATTGTACGAGTCGTCGCGCTGCTCAATCTCCGACGTATCGGCATTGAGCTGGTCGTTATAGGCGTCGGCGCGGCGTGTATCTGTGTGCGCGTGTGTACGTGTATTGTGTAAAGTCGACATGTACGTGTTTGCGCGTACATGTATTCCTCATTGTGTGAACGTAGTGATGATTCTTCGTTGCGAGGCTTGGGCACTGGCTATAAGGGGTTGATGTGGAGGCCAGTTATCCTTATAAGTGTGCAAGAGTATGATAGACTGAGGTGTGAATATCGGTAAGACAGTTCTTACGCTATGTGCTCGGATTCCTGTTCAGGCCTCTGGTCTATTCTCTGACATATATATATTAAGGTACCACTTTCGCGGTACAATTAGGATCCTTTCAAAACTCATAGTTACGGATCTCACTCATCATAGTCAATAGTGTTGTATTTATCGTAGTTACGAGTAGTTTGTCCAGTATTACAAGGTCTTTAGATAGATTACTGCCCTGGCTGTAAATACAGGAAATGTCTATGATGTTCATCAGAATTGAAGAAATATCAGAAGTGGGATCGATAAATGAAATAAACGTTATTTATTTTCGTTTTTGTTTTGAAAAGTCGAGAACAATAAAAATAACCGTAGTCGGCGTTTTAGTAAAAAATTTAAAGTTTTGCAAAGTTTCTTTTTGGGTAAAGATTGTTTTGATTATATTAACAAGTAAAGTGATAATAACAAGTCATGGGTAATAAGTACCCTATAACACTGTAAATAATAGTAAAAACGTTTTAGTTTATTGCGAACAAAAATATAGTGTGGCTTTATTAACATTCAACACTTCGTTTTTAGGGTTCCGTACCCAAAGGGTAAAAACGGGACCCTATTACTGAGACTTCGCTGTCCGTCCGTCCGTCCGTCCGTCCGTCCGTCCGTCTGTCACCAGGCTGTATCTCAAGAACGGTGATAGCTAGAGAGTTGAAATTTTCACAGATGATGTATTTCTATTGCCGCTATAACAACAAATACTAAAAATAAAATAAAATAAATATTTAAGGGGGGCTCCCATACAACAAACATGATTTTTAGGGTTCCGCACCCAGTATCTCAAGAACGGTGATAGCTAGACAGTTGAAATTTTCACAGATGATGTATTTCTATTGCCGCTATAACAACAAATACTAAAAATAAAATAAAATAAATATTTAAGGGGGGCTCCCATACAACAAACATGATTTTTTTACCGTTTCTTGCTCGATACTAATAACGTTGCCTTATGTTGCATAGATAATGGTACGGAACCCTTCGTGCGCGAGTCCGACTCGCACTTGACCAATTTTTAAATGTTAGGTTTTTATTACATAAAGTTGGTACATAAGTTTAAAAATAAAAGTATTGAAGAAAAGTAAAAATTTAATCTCCGCCGTGTGATAATGTTTATTGAACTTTGTTATTTGTGATTAGCAAATAAAACTTAAGAAATTTTCACCTAGATAAGAGGTAGTGAGAAGAAAATCTAAGTCATGGATGGACATGTACAAGATAAACTTGTGATAGAAAGAGATAGACGATGTATGCTTTAGAAAATCTAACGGTGTAGAGAACAAGTTAAAATTTCAAAACCTTTGCAGCGAAGGAAAGTTTAAGATATCAATAAACATGCCAGTCGTTTCAAAGGCAACATGTATTTGTGTTATGGCAACCATAGACTTACGATATAGATCTAGACGTAACACTCGGTACACCGAACCTGGCCTGCTTCTTTTAGTTGAACACATTAAGAAAAATAAATGACAAAGAACCTATTTAGTAGCCTTTCTAACTCTTTCTTTTTGAGCTGGAGTAAAAGAGAAAGCTAGTAAGAAGAAAAGAGAAGTCAAGGCTACTATTTTACTTTTAAACCGTAAACGGGCCGGGCCTTGGGACAAATCTATGTTCCCGAGTTGTTCCTCCCTACTTATAACCTCCTTGATGGGAACATGTATTGGGTGTTTCTATGTATTATATGTATGTATGTATTTATAGAAAAAAAGTAGTATATGTATTCTATCCGTATTATGGTACACATAACACAAGCATATAAGCTTAGCTTGGGACCAGAGGACGTTGTGTGAAATGTCCATGTATTTATTTATGTATTAGAAATCCGGTTTTGAAAAATCTTAAGGGTAGATAATTTATTGATCTCTTTATTTTTATCTGTATAAATCAACTCAAACATAAAAAAAGCAATATTTTCTTTAAAAAATAGTATGCTTAACATAACATAACCTAAAGATTAAAATTGAATGATATTTTAGTGCATTTTCTGAAAAGATTTTCTATAGTAACCTATTTTTTTTCAACATCGAATAGTAGAGATTTCAACGAACAGAAAGTATCGCATCCCGTTCCCGACCTTCGATCGCTCGTCAATTATTTTTCCCTTAATTTTTATTATATTCCCCTCCTTTTCTGCTGGGTTTCATCCTACTATTATTCTTTTTGGTTTTAAAAATTATCGACAAGGTCTAAATTCAATTTTTGAATTTATTAATATGTATGTTAATTTATGAACAAGTGTAAGGTACACCAACTAAAATATCATTTATTTAACAATCTACTGAATGTAGTTGTGTATGTGTCCAAGTCTTTTTAAAAGGCTTATATTAGTTCGTTACGTATCTATCAATGTATTAATCTATGTAACAGAATCTTTGAAAGTGATTCTCACCAACTTGCAGTAGTCAGATTAAACTTAAATTTTTAACACATAATACAATCCTATTTAAAAAAAATATTCAGGATTTTCAAGTGCTTTTTAGTTTTTGAACTATTTAAAATACGAATATTTTGCTAAACAACAACACGTCAATGTTAACTGAACTTTCTTTTTATAAAAACAGTGTATTATAGAATAACAATTTATATTAATATAATTTTATTTTAGTTCAGTCAAGTTATTGACGCACAATTATTATTGAAGTGAGACTTGTGTAGTATGTTTATATTGTGCTTAAATCTAGACATACCTTTATGTAAACTGTTCAAGTCCAATCGGTGTAACACAATCTTAACAGTTTTGGTACGTAAATCATTAACATTTACTGATGAGATGTTGTGATTAGATTTAGAAATATCACTCTCTAGAGGATCATGTTCTGAACAAGAATTATCTGAAGCTGAGTCACTTTGTACTTCTGTAGTCTGGATGCTGTAATCTAACTCATCATCTTCTGAACTTACATGTTCACATTTCATATGTTCTTGTTTTATTAACAGATTGCACATTCCATGATCTTCAACATTTGGGATGCTGTCATCATCTTCTAAAGTCACATCTTCACATTTGATATGTTGTTGTTGTATTAATTGAGTGCACATTCCTTTTTCTACAATATTATCTTCCAGATCTGTAAGATAGTTTCATTAAATAAAGTACAAACAAGAAGCAGCTGGTTCAGCTTGAAGATGAAACAAACACTACACTATACCTCCAACATGTTCCTCATCTAGTTGGTCACCTGTCGTTTGTGAAGGTTCAGGTTTAGGTTGCAGTTCCCTGTGAATCACCGCGCCCAAACTCACAGGCGTGAGTGGCACTTTACATAGATTTCTCAAAACTCGTATTGGCTTTACGTCAAACTGAAACATAAACCTGTATTATGAACCTGCTCCTATATTTATATATTCACCACAGATACATCCGTATAGAGGGACACAGTTAACAGTTAGATCTTACATCATCATTGTCCAACAAGTGAGTGAACAGCTCCTCACTGTGAAGACAGGCACTCCTCAGCTGGAGACAGTTGCGAAGTCTCGCGCAGCACACGTAGCACGCATCTACTGGTCGTCTGTCTCTTGTTTCTAACTGACAACAATAATAAATATATCTGGTATGGGAACAACGTAAAATATAACAAACTTGTTACAAGAACACTTACCAACTTGCCAGTCAGTAACTCGTATATTTCTTGTAATTCAGTGTTAACTAGACAATGCATACGCACATCTTTGATTAAACAAATTCTACATATTGATAACTGCTCCATTATTTATCATAAAATTACAAAATTGTAATTTAATAGGTTATATTTTACAAACTAAAAGCAAAGAGGTTATGTGCACAGACTACAATGCACTGTGGTTATGTGCGTGCTCTATGGTCTGTGAGACCCAAGAATATAAAATCTTTGGACCCAAGGTCAACCATAGACCTATAGATTTAGTTTTTTTTTTTTTTTTTTTTTTTTAATCTAAATTTTTAAAGGGTTTTTGTCCCATGACATGCCAACCCCATCGTGCCCAATTTCGCCTGACTACTTATTACTTACATACATATTACTTATATACATATCGTTACTATTATTTGTTAAATAAAAGAAAATCGTTAGTGAGGAACCAACTGGCAAAGCTTTTTCGCTTCGTCCGTATTAGGACGTGACAGTATTTCCTGAATGAGGCCAACATTTTGTAAATTCAGTTTTAATTCCTCTACTAGCGACTTTCTCTCATTACTGTTCCGCACACATTCCATTAGCAAGTGTTGCACATCCTCTACTTTTAGACACAGTTCACAGTTTGGAGAATCTTTTTTCTTCATTAGATATGCAAATCTTGCCGATGGATAATGTCCAGAACGCAATCGTGACGCTAACTTGGCATAGTTTCTGTCAACTCCAACATCACAAAACCAAGGGGAACGAGGAAGCTCACCTTGAATAGCTTTATACCAAATTCCCTTCTCCTTCGAACAATTATTAAAGTGATTTTTCCAATTATTGTAACATATATTCTTAAATTTTGTAACATATTCTATAAAATCTGGTGAGAAATTTAAGTTTTTGCCCTCAACTACTGCCAATTTTGATAAACGGTCAGCTTCTTCATTCCCTCCTAATCCTATATGAGCAGGTATCCACTGAAGTTTAACATAAACGTGATTCTGTTCTAATACTTTTAAATTGTGCAATATATCAAAAGCTATCGATTGCCCTCTGGAAGCAGAGTTACAACGAGCTATATGATCCAAAGCACTTTTACTGTCAGAACAAATTACTACCCTATTAAGACTATTAACATTAACATAGCGGAGAGCTTCGAAAATAGCAATTAATTCTACAGTGGCAATGCAAATATTCTCGTTATTAATTTTGAATAGTTCTCTGTAATCTAAATTTTTATGGTAAAAAGCAGCCCCAAGCCCAGTACTACCTTTTGATCCATCTGTATATATCACATGCCAACCCTCATATTTTTCGTTTAACTCTAGTAGTATGTTATTTCTTAGAATTGTTGGATTATAATTACGTTTAGCATCTTCTACAGAGTCCAAAGAAGAGTTAATAAAATTTTTGGTACTAATTGAATTTAACCATATATCATAGCTGAATATTTTCAGGCTCTCCAATCTATGCAGATCCAAACAATATAAGTCATCAAGTAATTTTAATAATAATGGCTTCTTTTTGTTCTGCCAATAAGGAGCATTTACAAGTTCATAAAGAGTTCTTAGTACATGATTAGTTACATTATTATATTCTGATAAACTTTTAAGCCCAAACTTATAGCCTAAATACATTCTTCTTATAAAAAGTGGAGCTATGTTTAATTCACTCTCCATGACGTGAATTGGTGTTGTTCTAATAAAACCTCCAATCAAGCGTAGAGCTTGATTTTGTACTTTGTCAAGCTTGGCAGTATGAGTTCCTGCACTTGAGTCATAAATATAGGAACCATAATCAATTCTACTTCTAATTAAAGCTATATATAAAGATCTTAAATGCTTTGGGTGTACGCCCCACGACTTTCCGGCAAGCATTTTTAAAATGTTCAAATGTTTTGAGCTTTTAGCTACTGTCATATCGACATGCTTTTTCCATATTAGACTTCTATCTAGCCAAAAACCTAAGTATTTGACCTGATCGCACAAAGAAAGAACATTGTCATCAATTTTTAAAGTTGGTAGTATCTGTCTACGGCCTCGACTAAAAAAACAGTATACAGATTTTTGATATGATAGTGTAAGGCCTAATTCATCCAATAAAACAATAAACATATCTATCGCATCTTGCATAGTAGTTTCACATTTTTTTACACTTTTATCGCTTATATACATGACAAAATCGTCAGCATATTGAGATATTTGAATATTTGGAATTAGGTTACAAATCTTATGGGTTATTAAGTTAAATAATAGGGGCGAAAGCGGATCCCCCTGTGCAAGGCCCTTATCTGTCTACCTAACCCCTACTTCATTATTTATGTCAGTTCTTATACATAGTAATCTTCGACTTAGAAATGACCACAAGTAATTACATAACTTTGCTCCTACATTTAATTCGTCTAAGATCTTAGTACAAGTGTCCACAGACACATTATTATAGGCATTTTCAATGTCCAAAAAACAAGCTAAAGTTGGAACATTATTGGTAAATCCTATCTGTATTTGGCTGACAATGCGCACAATTGAATCCAAGCTAGACCGGAATTTTCTAAAACCTACAGCATTACCCGATAACAGCTTATACTTTTCAGTAAACCACTCTAATCTCTTAAAAATCATTAAATGGAATATTTTGCAAAGGCAAGATATCAGTGATATTGGTCTTAATTTGGGCTCTGAGTTAGAACCCGTCTTTTGTTTTGGTATCGGTATTATTGCAATATTTCTCCACTGAGAAGGAATTTCACCAGTGTGCAAAATTTTATTATACATATTGACTAGATACTGTTTTGCATTTTCTGGTAGATGGAACAACATAGAATAGGACACATTGTCAATACCAGGTGCAGAATCCTTCTTTTTTAAGCAGTTCTCAAATTCTTGGAAAGTAAATTCGGCTTCCAGAGTGTCATTCCGGGATAGAAAAACAGGTTTGGTATTAGCTACTGAGTCGGGTGTAAGGGAATATAATAACTCTTTTTGTCTTTCAACTGATGGTAAAGTTACATTGTTACTATAGCCCTTCATCCATCTCAATTGTTGCCACATGCTAGAAACAGAGCATTTTTCTCCGATAGAATCGCAAAAGGTTTGCCACGCTAAGGATTTTGCATCTAAAATAGCACGTTTCGATTCTTCAGTTATTTTTTCTAATTTCAATAGATTTGTCGGTGTAGGATTACGACGAAAGTTAGTTAAAGCAAGTCTACGCTTGGCAACAAGGTGAGATAATGATGGGTTCCAGTAGTTTCTAGGTTTAAATTTTTTTTGGGGATTATTGCTACAGACTACATTCGGAATATATTTATTTGCAGTAATGTTAAGCCTGTCACAGAAAACATCATATATATATTGAACATCTTGTGTAAAAATTTCATCACTCAATTCATTAAAAGTATTAGAAAGACATTCTCTATATTTTTCCCAATCAGCTTTTTTAAAGTTTCTCTTTTTATTGGAATCCAAACTATTATATGCTATACTGCAAGAGATCTTTATAATTAAATGGTCACTACCAAGGTTTTCTTTTAGAACTTTCCAAATAAATTTTATTGCTACATCTGATGTTGAAAATGTTATATCCGGAGATGTTTGTTGAAGTCTACCATTAACTAATTTCAATCGAGTTATGTCTCCATTATTTAGAGAGACAACTCCTGTATCCAAAGCGGCATCCGAAATACTGATGCCTCTAGTATCCGACTTAACTGACCAATTAGTATGGTGAGCATTGAAATCACCTCCAATTATTGTTCTTTTTTTAAATTTAGAAAAAAAATCCTCCCAATCAGAATACTGCGTATGTACTGAAGAAGGACAATACACCGATACAACATAATCTAGAAATTTGCAGTTTAGCAGCTTAATTGATAATACTTCTATGCCGTTATTATTAATTTGTAAAGGATACATATGCGATTTAATAGAATGATGTACAATAATAGCTACACCGCCATACCCGTCATGTCTATCACTCCTATAAACGTTATATCCACTTATTCTTACATCTTTTTCTAAATTAAACCATGTCTCACTTACAATAGCAATATGGATATTTTCTCTGTATAAAAAATCTACAAACATTGGTAGCTTAGTATTCAAGCTCTGTGAATTCCATTGACATATGTTAATTGGAATTTTATCAGGTGTATTATCCATTACAAAGGTTTAAAAAAAAGTTACATACATCTCCCCCAGTCACTAAATCTACTAATACATTTTTAATCTCTGCATATATAACCTTGAACAATCTAACAATCTTTTCTTCCCATGTACCTTTTGACATAAAAATATTTTTTAGTTTAGTTAGAATCAATTTAAAATTAAATCTGCTTCTTTGGGTTCCATTGTTACTAAAATTTTGATCTTCATCTTGACTTTCAGCATCCGAAGAGTCATTGTTTTGATCATTCATACCTGAGCTTTGTACCTGTTGCTTTTTCCTATTTAGTTTTGCTTTCTTTGGCCTATTTGCAGGCTCACCGACTCTCTCACCAATATTATTTTCCTTCTTCGTTCCGTCTTGTCCTTCCTGTACCTTCTGCTTTAATACTGTTTCTGCTACGACATCACTATATAACTTACGTTGCTCGTTTGTATCAAATTGAGTTGAGCTAGACTGCTCTATGAATATCTCATTTAAAAATTCAGGTTTTTGTGTAACTGAATTTTCCAAGTAAAATTGTAGAGCTTTTCGATAAGTTACTTGTTTTTCAGACATGATATCCCTAACAGCTCTTTCTTTTAAAAATACTGGACACTTTTTATCCAAAGCTAAATGATTGCCTTTACAGTTAACACATCGAAGAGTTGGTGAGTCACAATTTTCGTGTTTATCACCACATTTAGGGCATAAGATTACTTTTTTGGGGCAAAATTTCACAATATGTCCAAAGGCCCAACAGCCGGAACATTGTGTCACTGGAAATGAATATCGCTCAATATCAAATCGGCACCCATAAACATATATAAACGAAGGTAGTGTGTTACCCTTAAAACATATTTTAACTGCTTCACTTTCTATCCATTTATTGTTAGAGTCTAATCTTCTCAATCGTTTAACCGATACTATTTCTGAATCAGATTTAAAAATTTTCATCATTTCTGCTTCGCTAAGATCAAGATCAATACTCTTAACCACACCGTAACAATACGACAGTTCACTAATCATATAGCATCTATACCCTAATTCCTGTAATTTTTGACATTGTATTAATTTAACTGCCTCTTCTCTCATATTAAAATGTACATAAATTTTATTTGTATTTTTATATTGTATTTTCATGACATTTTCTATGTTCTCTGATCTTAACAATCTAGCAAATGATATGGGTTTAGGCATATTTTCTAATGATGTTATGCAAACAATATTTGGTTCACTTTTATTTCGTTCATCTACCTTTATACTTTCACCGCTTCCAATCGAGTCGCTTCGTAATAATCGTTTTCCTCGTCTTCTTATAACCGTAGTGAATCCTTCCTCTTCAATTTCATCACTATTATCCTCCATATTCTTCCTTTTATTGGCGCTTCTAACATCAGAAAAACAACCTTCATTTACATTGTTTTCATTTGACATTTCTTCCATTTGTTGGTGTATTTTTTCCGTTTCCATTATTTCATCGTTCATGTCACTTTTGTTTGATATCGTAGATGCTATACTTGGTGATTTACCAAAGCTATCCATAAACACAACTTATAAATAACATGAGGGTAGTACTCGAAAAACACAAAGACAAATGTAGCACGTCTGTACGCTAGCGCCGCTTGACGTAAACTGTGAGATTTAGTTAGTAGGTATCATATATAAAAGGCATTTAGATGAATTAAAATAAATAGAATTGAATTTTTAATTTTAATTGAATTTTTTTTATTTAATTGAAGATTTAATAAATCAAATTATGGTGGAAAAAGTGAATTGCCGCAAGCGGGACTTGAACCTCTTGATTTATTAAGTAAAAAGCATAGCATGTCAATTGCAAAATTAATAAGTTACTTTAGTAATGAACGTCGCGTCATTATTTCAACCGATTCGTATTCTGTAAAGAATACTAAAGTGTTGGTCAAGATGTTTTAAAGCAATCTTGATAGATGGCGTTGTACGTAAAAATATATAAACTCATTCGAGTGACAAATGTGGTGGTTAATTTGAGATGTTGCAGGTACGACCGCAATAAGCTCAGTTGGAAGAGCTTCGGCACGGTATTCCGAGGTCGTGGGTTCAAGTCCCGCTTGCGGCAATTCACTTTTTCGACCATAATTTGATTTATTAAGTAAAAAGCATAGCATGTCAATTGCAAAATTAATAAATTACTTTAATTGAAGATGTTTGCAATCCATGATTTCTAATCCCTTTTATTTCAAATCTAAATTTCCCCTAGTTTTTCAAATGAGACAGGCTCTTTATGAATGCAATGTCTTTAACACCCTTGTCGTTTTAGCGGACTTTAGAATTTAGGAAATTTTCCCCGTTTTTGCAACATTTTTAACTACTGCTTGAGTGAGAGTATTATAAACGTAAGAGTTAACAAATATAATCAGAATGAACGAACTGCTAAGCTATCAGGAGTTACACGTGTTATTGTGAGTCAACCATAAAATATAGATATGTGCTGTTCCGGGATATTTTTTAGACAATTTTATGTAAAATATTTCCGTCATACATGATTTCTATGTAACTTTAACCATTAAGGCTGCACACGCGACGGAAGCTTAAAAAATGGAGCACCTTTTCCCGTTTTCCCAACATTTCCCTTCACTACTCTGCTCCTATTGATTGTAGCGTGATGAAAAGTATACTATAACCTGCCCAGGAGTATGAAGAATATTTGTACCAAGTTTCATTAAAATCCGTCGAGTAGTTTTTGTTTCTATAAGGAACATACAGACGGACAGACAGACAAAAATTTTACTGATTGCATTTTTGGCATCAGTATCGATCACTAATCACCCCCTGATAGTTATTTTGAAAATATATTTCATGTACAGAATTGACCTCTCTACAGATCTTAATATATATAAATCTCGTGTCACAATGTTTGTCCTCAATGGACTCCTAAACCACTTAACCGATTATAATAAAATTAGCACACCATGTGCAGTTCGATCCAACTTGAGAGATACTCGTAGGATAGTTTAAATCTCAAATTATAGTCGCAATTTTAATTTATTGCAAATTATTTGTCTACCCCTGTCATTTGTATGGCAAAACAACGTTTGCCGAGTGAGCTAGTTTATTATAAGTATAGATATAAAATTTAATTGTAATAAATAGACATAGTATTGAGAATAAGTATTATGTTTCATTCATATTTATGTATTTAATTTCTATATTATTTGTACATATTTAGAATTACTTATTTGTTATCACATAATTTTATCTATTTGTAGGCTCAGCATAAAGGAAATAGGTTTTAAAAGAATAGCAAAGTGTTTGTAACCAATTTGAAAGTAGATTCGAGATTAGTTCCTGGTTTAGATTTTATTACGTTGCAACTACCCACTATCTACTTGATACACTACTTGCTGTGTGGGGACATCAAGTTGCTTTAAATACGATAGGTGAACTTGGCTGGGGCCCAGCATTATTCGAGAATCGTGCGCACATCACGGCGTGTTAGTCGGTATTGAGCTGCGGGCGTATTATGAGCTTTTTAAAAATCATGCAAGTTCCAGGCCGGCCGTACACTGCCTGGCTAAATTACGTATTATGGCAGATATAAAACATTTAGTTGAAAATTTTTAGTTAGTACTTAAACTTTTAGTTGTACCTTCTCTATATCTTTATAGAGAAGGTACAACTAAAAGTCAGCTAATATCTTATTAATCTATGACTGGTTTAGCGAACTGACTGGCTGGGAGTTATGTACATATTCCGAATTTGGCAGGCAGTTCAATTCACGGCGTAAGCTGCCTGGAAATAAGAGCTCATAATACGACAGCATGGTCGTTACGCTGCCCAATTCCTGACGTAGCGGTGTTGAGTTGGTCTCTATCGGTGTCGGTGTCGTCGCTAGTCGTGTTCTATAATCTAGGTAGTATTCAATATCCTACGAAAGTGATTGAGTGAAGTGTGTCTTTGTGAGGAAGTAGAAGGTTGTTGAGACGTTGTATGTGAGATGATGTTGATGTGAGTCCTTGAGTCTTCTATTGGATGGTGTAAGGTGCCAGCAGGGGGAGGCTATGGAGGCTGGCCGGGGATCTGTATCCCCATTTTGTAGTGTTAGAGTATGATAGATTGAGGTATAAATATCGGTAAGACAGTTGTTACGGTATGAGCTCGGATTCCTGTTAAGGCCTCTGGTCTATTCTCCGATATATTAATTTTCCCAGGAATAATCAGTCGTCAGTTTGTTACTTAGCTTTTTCATTTGTTTTGACCAAATATTTTTACTATACGAGTATACTACTAATAATTTTAATTGTTCCTGCAGTATCTTTCTTTTTTCTAAAATGTGTTGCTGAAAGTCTTCTTTGATGTGATAATTGGTACTTTTTACTATTTTTCTTTGCTTGAAAATTTTCTGCCAGTGACTGTAAAATTGAAGAACGACCGCTCGTTCTTCAATTTTACAGTCACTGGCAGAAAATTTCTCTCGTCTCATGACATACCCACTCACACGTCCCGACATAAATACCTATTATACCCTTGTCCGTCCAGCTACGCGTGGCGCTGATTCGATCGGTACCGCGCTCGCATGTTGTAACAAAAAACCTTTATAGCTTCTTATCTATAATATCTAGAGTGAAGACAAATACTACGAAAAATTGCTAAAAGACTACAGATGAAATCTATGTATTTTTTAAGATCTGAAAATTTATTTTAAAGTATTAAAAATAGGTGTAAATATTGAATTTGGAGAAAACATAACATTTATATTGTATTAATTTACACCACAACGAAAAATTATTGTTTATTTTACCAATTAAACAATGTAACAATAAACTAGAAGTGTTTTCCTGTAAAACGATGCATGGATCATTATGTTTAATTAATCCTAAGTAGTTAAATAAATCGAAACAAAACACCTTTCTTCATAATTTTATCGTGATGGCCCCGAACGCTTTCGACTCGCTCGCGAAGTCAAAATATAAGCAAGATGGCCGCCTAAGGTCTCGTTCAGACTTATTTACGCAACTCAAAAAAGGCGGCTATGTTTTTTTTAGTTGGGCTTTTAAATTAAACAGCAATAATAAATTATATGTTGTGTTTTATTTATTAATCCTTATTCAATAAAAAAAAAAACAAATGAAATGATGATGAAATAATATTTATTTCTGTAAATAGAATAATAATAATCTTTGAAGACACTTTTACAAGTACGCTCCCACCTCTAGTACGAACCCCTCGTCCACGTGTGCGACTTCCACGAGCCAAGGAAAATTCAATTGGTGATCTAAAATTGGTGTATGTATTAATTTTAACTATCAATATCATCAAGGCAAAAGGCAAAAATAATGTGCATGATGCATTAGAAATATCAGAGTCAGTAGCTAGTAACTTATAACAAACATTCACATTTTAATAGCAGCGTATCTTCAAGCAATACTAAGTATGCACATGGTATAATTATTACAATAATGACATCAATATTAAAAAAATAATAAGCCCGACACAAATAGGCTTAAAACCGGAAACCGAAATATTAATAATTTTGATAAAATATGAGAATTAAATTCTTCTAACAAGAGAAAAAAAGTGAAACCATCACGAAAATTTAAAAATGATAGCAAAACTCGACAATTGTTAACAAGCATAACATTATTATATCAAACAAACGAAGAAACACACCACCACACAAAAATATTGCAAACATATTTTGCAGTTTGTACACACCCTTATTTTGAACCATTTTAGTTCCGTCCGTGGATAGTAATCTATCCATGCTTAAACACCTGAGGAACACAAAGATATTTTTAAGGAATCTTCCGTAATTATTGTATATTTCTGTTTTTAAAGTGTATTATTATGTTTATGACGAACTATTACTCGTTGTTTAAACAATATTTTACTGAAAAACTACGTAAAAATAACTAAAATTTGGTCAACAACAAGAATGGCCGCTCTTACGCTATTTTTTTCGAACTTTGAATTCAAAATATAACACTATTTTACTCTTAAAACTGTGATATGTATACTTAATTATAACGCACAAATCATCTAGTTTATCTTGATGTATAATAATCTATGAACTCATAAATAAAACTGAAGTACTTACGACATAATCACTGGGACTTCAAAACCACTTGTTCACTAAACACGAAGCGTAGAGTGGACTGAAGAAAAAAGTTTGTTTTTATTCGTTGATGCTTCTTACACTGCCATCTAGTAATTGTGATTGTAAAGTAATTCATCAGCTATCTACTACACAACTTAAAGATGCAAAAAATAACGCAATTTATCCATAGATGTCGATTTTATAAAATATGTCGCTATGGATATAAAAGTATCCTTGGACGTAAGTCGCCCTATTTTTTTTGGATATCAAAGTATCCTTGAACGTGTGAGTGGGTATCAGGACATCCGCATTTCCTGGTATGGGCATGTCATGAGACGAGAGGACAGTAATGTCGTTAGGAGAGTTCTGAGTATGAATGTGGAAGGAAAAAAGTCTAGAGGAAGACCTAAGAAAAGATGGATGGACTGTGTGAAAGAGGACATGAAAGAAAGAGAAGTTGACACAGACATGACGGCTAATAGAAGACTGTGGAAGAAAAAGACATGTTGCGCCGACCCCAAATAATGGGATAAGGGCAGGAGGATGATGATGCTTGAAAACTTTTACTTTTGTGCCTAGTGTTGCAAACGTTACAGTAATGGGCCGAGGGCTTTCTCGTTTCTCCTTTCTTCCTTATTCTTCTTAGTTCTTATAAGTCTCTATTCTCCAGCTCCATAGCAAAATAGTGTTTTGTTATGAAACTTAGTATATTTTTCTCTAACTCATCATAAGAAGTCTCGGTCTCAGTCAAGCCATAAATTACAATGTTTCTCTGTCTTAACTGTTTCTCTAAGAAGTACATATAATCTTTTTTCTTGGTTTTCTATCTTTTCGTTAATGTTACCAAGCTTTTCATCCATTAATTTAAATTTTTCTTCTAATTAGGAATTTATGTAACGTACTTGTTTAGTAACTTTTTCAGCTGTTTGAACGATAGTTGATTTTTGTTCATCAAGTTTTTTTGATATTTTTATTTTTATTTTATTTTTATTTTATTTTATTTTATTTTATTTTATTTTATTAGGGTAGCTTACAGCATCTTAAACAAACTAGGAAACTAAAATTACAACTAAAAAGCTAATGATAAGCTACCACATACAGGTGACTAAATACAGCACAGCGTTAAGAGTTTAGGCAAATAGGAAAGTACAATAATTGGTCAAGTGCGAGTCGGACTCGCGCACGAAGGGTTCCGTACCATTATCTATGCAACATAAGGCAACGTTATTAGTATCGAGCAAGAAACGGTAAAAAAATCATGTTTGTTGTATGGGAGCCCCCCTTATATATTTATTTTATTTTATTTTTAGTATTTGTTGTTATAGCGGCAATAGAAATACATCATCTGTGAAAATTTCAACTGTCTAGCTATCACCGTTCTTGAGATACTGGGTACGGAACCCTAAAAATCATGTTTGTTGTATGGGAGCCCCCCTTAAATATTTATTTTATTTTATTTTTAGTATTTGTTGTTATAGCGGCAATAGAAATACATCCTCTGTGAAAATTTCAACTCTCTAGCTATCACCGTTCTTGAGATACAGCCTGGTGACAGACGGACGGACGGACGGACGGACGGACAGCGAAGTCTCAGTAATAGGGTCCCGTTTTTACCCTTTGGGTACGGAACCCTAAAAAGAAACAACTACTACGTTATACCTATACGATAGATAACAATATAAATATTACAAGTTGTATCAAAACCAAAAAACCTTATATAATAAGCTGCTAAGGGCGACGTGAGTATAATCTCACCAGTGAATCCCGTACACTGCTTAAACTGCCGTGAAACAGATCTAAATCAATATTATTAAGGTTATTGAAACCGTTAATGGCCTTTTAAGAAGCATATTTTTGAGTTCATCCATGATTATTAAGATATTACTTTACGATCACAGTTCACAATTATGAAATGTGTCCTCTATTGATTGATGTGGTAACTAGTACACGGCAGATATCCTGGACCAGCTACAAGCTAAGAGTTGTTTAATGAATATCCTAGATGGCGTCACAGACGAGATCGATTATTTCGTACAATTACATGAACATCGGCAACAAATTTTTAAGCGCAAACAATGTCACTATGTGGGTATATTTTTATTAGCCAAATATCATTATTTTTATTTGTGATACACTTCTCACTCATATTTAACCGTCGTAATAAAACATAAAAACATTGCCGTGTTCTCACTGCACAATACTGCACATTTATTATTTTATCACTATTGTACTTTATTGTTTGTTTGGTTAAGTTTTTTATATAATTAGATAAAGTAACTATTTTGTACGAGTACTGTAACATTTATAATAGAATCATAGCTATATATAAGTATAATTGATTTCACTATGTATCTAGAAACCTAAGTTACTTTGTGGAAGAGAATATTAAATAAATAAATAAAATATATTGTCACTACTTCACTTTTTTGAGTACTATTCACATTATTTCTATTTTTAATTTTGATTCGTTTGCGTACTAGATGTAAGCACAGTAGCGCCCTCTCTCACCACTATATTACTTAATTTTAAATGCTAATTTAAAACGGCTTTATGTTTAATTAACATTGAAGACATGCAAATAATAAAAAAACAGTAAGTATTACCATTAATTACATCATCATTCTCCTGCCCTTATTCCAATATTTGTGTTTGGCGCAACATGTCAACATTTCCATACTCTTCTGTCAGCCGTCATATCCATGTTAACTCGCTGCAAAAAAGCCCGTGCAGGGATGGGGCAGCTCGCGGGCTGAGGTAGTTTGAAGGCCCATCGCTGAAGCCAAGGCTGCCCTTCAAACCACCTTAGCACGCCGAAGCAGCAGCGGTGAGGCTTTAAATCATCTGTGACGAGATAAGCTCGCGTGGGCCCGCCCAAAGCGAGTAGCGACGGAGCCGTGACAGAAACTTTTTCGGAGCCGTAAAAGTATAGAGGGCTTGCTGCAGGATGATTTTAATAGTGTACTTAAATGGGCTCATGATATGTAATGGAATTATATTAAATTTGACAAAAACAAAATGTCTTCCGATAAATGTAAACAAAATAAATGTAAACAAAATGGACTACCGATCATGAGGTCTCGGGTTCGATTCCCGGTCCGGTGGTCCCGGTGATGTTTTTAATTGTCATACAAATGTTTGTACTGCGTCTGTGTGTTTACTATGTATTATAAGTATGTATTTACAAAAGAAAAGTAGTTTATGTATTATATCCGTATTCTGGTACCCATAACACAAGCATATAAGCTTAGCTTGGGACCAGAGGACGTTATGTGAAATGTCCATGAATATTTATATTTATTTACAGTGTAAACTCTTTATAACGTTATCCTTTATAACGATAAACTCCCTATAACGTTGGAGTGAGCCCAAGTTGGTTGGTTTGCGTTAAAACTCACATATTGAAACACTTTATAGCGATACGCCATTCTCTATTACGAAGAAATGTGTTCATATTTGTAGACAGTAAATATTTATTATCGGTATTATTGTTTATGTTATGTTATCAGGTAACAAAAGACTTTGAAGCTCCGAAACATCCGAGGTCGGTCTAGCTTTTGTTATCCTTAATTGCCTTGTACACGTGCAGTATGACGCATTGTTTTCTCGGAAGTGATGGTCTTCGACCAAGCATACTGGGTACCTATCGTATTATCAGTCGTAAACCTACTTTGAAACTGTTAACATGGCCAGTAAACGGAAAGCGATTAGTGTTGACGAAAAAATTTGTGTGATACGTGCGATTGAAAAGGGAGAAAAGAAAAGTGACGTTGGAAGGCGTTTTGAACTAAGTCAATCTACTGTTGCTACCATTTGGAAAAACCAAAAAACAATTCAACAGGCGGCGCTGGAAGGAAACTTGTCTAAAAAATTAAGAAAGCCAAAATTCGAAGACTTAGATCAGGCAATGTTGTCGTGGTTTAACAATCAGCGCCAGAATAATGTACCCATCTCGGGGCCAATTGTAAAAGCTAAGGCTGAAAAGTTTGCCAACCAACTTGGCATAATTGACTTTAAAGCATCTGAAGGTTGGCTCGGAAAATTTAAGCACCGTCATCAAATTACGTACGGTAAAATGAACGGAGAGGCGCGGGATGTCGATATGAATGTGACTAACAATTGGATTAGTACAGTGTGGCCTAATTTAAAGATGAAATACTCACCAGAAGACATTTTTAATGCAGATGAAACTGGCCTTTTTTTCAAGTTGACTCCCGACAAAACTTTAAAATTCAAAAGGGAAAAATGTGTTGGAGGAAAACTGTCTAAAGAGCGCATTACAGTTCTAGTGGCTGCCAATATGAGTGGCACAGAAAAAAGAAAGCTTTTAGTTATAGGCAAATCGAAAAACCCTCGGTGTTTCAAGAACATAAAACAGTTGCCAGTTACGTACAAAGCAAACAAGTCAGCTTGGATGACATCGCAGATTTTTGAAGAGGAAGTGAGAAAATGGGATGCTGAATTAAAATCACGGAAAATCTTGCTTCTAGTAGACAATTGTCCTGCTCACCCAATCATATCTAATCTTCGAAACATAGAGTTAGCATTTTTCCCAGCTAATACAACCAGTATTTTACAACCAATGGATCAGAGTGTAATTAAATCCCTAAAGGGCCACTATAGACGGAAAATGTTGATGGATATGATAGAAACTGACGGCTAGGTCTCGATCAACATGCTACAAGCAGTGAACTTCATATCAAAAGCCTGGCAAGAGGTAACAGCGGCCACTATCCAACATTCTTTTCGACATGCTGGATTATGTAGTAGCCAAGAAACGAACCAATTTAACAGTGAAGACAATCTACCACTGAGTGAATGGATAAGCCAGTTCAACGTACCAAACAATTTTAACGAAGATCTACAATCGTACGAAAATATAGATGAGGATGTAGCCACAACTGGTACACTTACAGATGAACAAATTGTTGATTTAGTGTCAAAAAGTCAGGAAACACCCGATAATCAAGATGAAGAAGACGATCAAGTGGACAAAGCCGAATCACCACCAACAATTCAACAAGCCCTAGATGCCGCTAAGTTGGTAGAAAATTTTTTGTTGTTTAATCAAGACGATTCCACCACATATCTAGATATGAATAGGATACATAAAATAATACAAAACAAGTACTGGCATAGCAAAAAACGTCAGACGAAATTATCAGACTATATGTGTAAACAATAATTTATATGTATAAGCATTTATTATCTAAGACATACATACAATTAAAAATTCTTGTATTAAAAATTCTTATTAATTTGGTTTTTTTTTGTTCACTCCATATAATTATAACTCTATAACTGTAGCATGTTGATCGAGACCTTGCCGTCAGTTTCTATCATATCCATCAACATTTTCCGTCTATAGTGGCCCTTTAGGGATTTAACGATAACTCTATAACGACAAAAAATGCTCAGTCCCTCGAGTTTCGTTATAAAGAGTTTACACTGTATTTATTATTGTCTTATTATTAAGTCACCATATAAAAGTGTAC
Organism: Orgyia antiqua; assembly: GCA_916999025.1. NCBI lineage: Eukaryota > Metazoa > Arthropoda > Insecta > Lepidoptera > Erebidae > Orgyia > Orgyia antiqua. Next base: position 4,261,406 of record OU779872.1, read on the forward strand.
CAATAGAAAGCATAGCCATTATAGGTCATACTCGTACATATGAGTGTCTTCATGCGGATTTTCTCAACTGTCACTGTGAGAATCTTGAAATTGTAAATAGTTATAAGTACTTGGGTGTTACAGTGGATTGTGACTTTAGCTGGAAAAAGCACGTTGAAAAGGTGTGTAATAGGTTAAGATCTATACTATGTAAATTAAAAGCTATAAAAAAAAAATTTGGATTTTAAAACCATGCATATGTTGTATCATGCCGTTGCTGATGCGCTATTGAGTTACGGCTTAAGCGCGTATGGCCGTACGTTTCCAACATATTTGAACAATATAATGAGCTTGCAAACTAGATTAATTAAATTGCTTGTAAGTAAACAGAAAAAGAACAACTTGTAATGAAACAAAAAAAAGGTGAAAGAAAGTTTAATTTATTGGTCCCTGAATCACTATTGTCCCTAAATCACTGCTGTCACTATGAAGAAAACTGCACAAACAAATAAAGTACTTTAAAAGTCACTCCACTCGCGAGTTACGAAAGAAAAGGGAAAAAAAGAAACACTTAGTTCTCCGTGGAAGAGTTGGCCGTGCTTTGACGGCCGCAACAGGAGACCGGTCACCAGGTCAGGACTGTCCCTCCAAGTCCGGTAGGTGGAATCTGTATAATAATATACTTGAGTTTATAAATTATTTTAGGCCTGGTCGGCGAACTCGGCGACTCCAATTATTAGATGAGATCTTGGATCACACTTAGGCGTAAAAGATTTTCAGATAATCTTGCCAGCAACTACCACTCGATCCTCGACCCAGACCAAACTCGAACTGTCGCCTTCTCTATTTTTTCTTACGTTCCAAACTTCCATCTATAAATTTAAATAATTTAAAAATAAACATCGATACTAGAATATTCTAGCAATCAGCCAGTATCTTAGGTAAAATGATTCATAGTACTTAGAAACTCCGTAGTTTTACATAGAGTAAAGAAATAACATTAAATTTATGACAATTGACAAACATCAAAATTTTGACATGTTTACTTAAACATATTAAATATATTTCATTAAATAACAATTATCAATCCAGGATATGTACAAAGGATATTAGAAAACGAATAATTGCAAAATAAATAAAGAATAAACGTAAAAGGAATTATGTAAAGTTAATAAAGATATTATGGAAATGTCACCATGGACGGTATCAGGTATAATATTAATTTATGAGAACAAATCATATTTATTCTGGAATTAAAATAATTATAAAGTTACAAGCGTTTCATTTATGAGAAGAAATAGATTTATCGTATCCTTACAAACTGTAATGGTAATTATAGCTTACTATACAAAAAATGTAATATTTTGCCAGTCCATGTTAAAACCAAGTATCAGACATGTGTAGAACAGCATCAGATTGATAAATTTAAGAAAGTAGCTATGTATAAAACTCATCTTAGAAATAAAAATAAAAAAATGTATGAACCGATCATGTCAAATTATTTTGGTGAAAGAACAAGAGGGTATCTGGTGCCAAGGTACTTCAATAAAATATTGTTAAAGTTTAACTGTGACAATATTAAAATAAATAGATTTAAGAAAAAGTTGAGGGCCTTATTACTAGATGCTTTTGATGCTAAATGTAATTAATTCAGAGTCAAGATGTTTAGAATATAAATTTAATTATCTAGTATATATACATAGATTATAGATGCATGCCTCCTCGCATGTTACACGCTTGCTTGAATGTTGCATGCTTGTTTGCATGTTGCATGCCTCCTTGCATGTTACACGCTTGCTTGAATGTTGCATGCTTGTTTGCATGATGTAAATCCTCTGTACGATGATCCTCTATATGATGGATCGCTTCGGTCAGGTTAAAGGAAACAAAATATTTTTATTTGAAACAAAAAAATTCATTGATGTTTCGAATTATAAATAAGTCGGAATTTTTGTTATTCGGTCTATTGAATTTCGGTATTTTAAGAATGATGAACGTTAGGAATTTTGAACCATTGTGAATTATGAAAATCTTTGCATGGTTTGAAACAAGTTTTACTAATATGATTTCTTAAAACATTCTTATCACTGAAAGCTTTCACACACGTGTTACATTAAAATTGTTTCTCGACAGTATGCTTCAGATTATGATCTAATAACCGAATCTCCCGAACAAAACCTTTCCCACATATATCACGCTTGAATGGTTTTTCTCCAGTGTGTGTACGATTATGAGTTATTAAATTATAATTTTGTGCAAACCCTTTTCCACAAATGTCACACTTGTAGGGTTTTTCTCCAGTATGTGTGCGAATATGAGTTATTAAATAAGTTTTTTGTCTAAACCCTTTACCACATATGTCACACTTGAATGGTTTTACATCAGTGTGTAACCGAATGTGAGTTATTAAAGTACATTTATGTCGAAACAATTTTCCACATATGTTACACTTGAATGGTTTTTCTCCAGTATGTGTACGAATATGAGGTAATAATTCATATTTTTGTCCAAAGTCTTTTCCACATATGTCACATTTGAACGATTTTTCACCAGTATGTGTACGATTATGAGTTAATAGATTACCATTTCGTGCAAACCTTTTTCCACAAATGTCACACTTGTAGGGTTTTTCACCAGTATGTGTACGATTATGAGTTAATAGATTACCATTTCGTGCAAAACTTTTTCCACAAATGTCACACTTGTAGGGTTTTTCTCCAGTATGTGTGCGAATATGAGTTAATAAATTACCACTTTGTCCAAACCGTTTTTCACATATGTCACACTTGAATGGTTTTACATCAGTGTGTAACCGAATATGAGTTATTAAATTACATTTATGTCGAAACCATTTTCCACATATGTTACACTTGAATGGTTTTTCTCCAGTATGTGTGCGAATATGAGGTAATATTTCATATTTTTGTCCAAAGCCTTTTCCACATATGTCACATTTGAACGATTTTTCACCAGTATGTGTACGATTATGAGTTAATAGATTACCATTTCGTGCAAACCTTTTTCCACAAATGTCACACTTGTAGGGTTTTTCCCCAGTATGTGTGCGAATATGAGTTAATAAATTACCACTTTGTCCAAACCGTTTTTCACATATGTCACACTTGTATGGTTTTTCACCAGTGTGCGTGCGAATATGACGTTTTAAATATGAGCGTCTACTAAAGCTTTTCCCGCAATCGCCACACTTGAATGGTTTGTCACCAGTGTGTGTGTGAATTATATTAAAGGCATCGCTGTCGCGGCTAGAGTGAGCCTCACTTGACATTTGTTCTGTTTTCTTAAATTCCTGTAAAGTATTTGCTTTAACTATTAGTTGTTGTGGTTGATTGTTTAAACTAGTACTTGTAGAAGTATCTTCCAGATCATCTGATGTCAGTTTCTCAGTGACAGCAGCATCTGAAACAATACAACTATTACCTTACAATGGTACCAATTCCACTGGCATCATTTATCCTACTTTAACTTAGACATAAATATTATACATATCGTGGGAGACTTGATTAAAGTAGTTTAATTAAGGATTTTTAGTTTTAACTTAGCTTCCAAGATTATGAAGCAAGTCCTCAAATTGTGCCAATGGTGAGTAATTTGTTTACTTAGTGTAGTTAGTGATGAGCTTGAAATGGTGACCCGTTGAATATTTTATATAATATTTTTTATTATATTAGGATCCTTCCAAACCTCATAGTTACGGATCTCACTCATCATAGTCAATAGTGTTGTATTTATCGTAGTTACGAGTAGTTTGTCCAGTATTACAAGGTCTTTAGATAGATTACTGCCCTGGCTGTAAATACAGATAATGTCTATGATGTTCATCAGAATCGAAGAAATATCCGAATTGGGATCGATAAACCCTATAACACTGTAAATAATAGTAAAAAGTTTTAGTTGATTGCGAACAACAATATAGTGTGGCTTTATTACCATCCAACACTTCGTTTTTAAGTGTTAGGTTTTCATTACATAAAGTTGGTACATAAGTTTAAAAATAAAAGTATTGAAGAAAAGTAAAAATTTAATCTCCGCCGTGTGATAATGTTTATTGAACTTTGTTATTTGTGATTAGCAAATAAAACTTAAGAAATTTTCACCTAGATAAGAGGTAGTGAGAAGAAAATCTAAGTCATGGATGGACATGTACAAGATAAACTTGTGATAGAAAGAGATAGACGATGTATGCTTTAGAAAATCTAACGGTGTAGAGAACAAGTTAAAATTTCAAAACCTTTGCAGCGAAGGAAAGTTTAAGATATCTATAAACATGCCAGTCGTTTCAAAGGCAACATGTATTTGTGTTATGGCAACCATAGACTTACGATATAGATCTAGACGTAACACTCGGTACAGCGAATCCGGCCTGCTTCTTTTTTTAGTTGAACACATTAAGAAAAATAATGACAAAGAACCTATTTAGTGGCCTTTCTAACTCTTTCTTTTTGAGCTGGAGTAAAAGAGAAAGCTAGTAAGAAGAAAAGAGAAGGCAAGGCTACTATTTTACTTTTAAACCGTAAACGGGCCGGGCCTTGGGACAAATCTATGTTCCCGAGTTGTTCCTCCCTACTTATAACCTCCTTGATGGGAACATGTATTGGGTGTTTCTATGTATTATACGTATGTATGTATTTATAGAAAAAAGTAGTATATGTATTCTATCCGTATTATGGTACACATAACACAAGCATATAAGCTTAGCTTGGGACCAGAGGACGTTGTGTAAAATGTCCATGTATTTATTTATGTATTAGAAATCCGGTTTTGAAAATACTTAAGGGTAAAAAATTTATTGATCTCTATTTTTACCTGTATCAATAAACTCAAACATAAAAAAAAGCAATATTTTCTTTAAAAAATAGTATGCTTAACATAACATAACCTAAAGATTAAAATTGAAGGAATTTTAGTGCATTTTCTGAAAAGATTTTCTATAGTAAAATTTTTTTTCAACATCGAATACTTTTTGAAAAAACCTTATATATTGACGGGTGAATTTTCGATTGAAAATTAGGTTGCTTTTTCGATATTAAATAAAAACAAGGTGAAAAAATAAATATTTCTAATCAAATAAATTACAGCATATTGGGGACATATACATAAAGGTAAGATTTCACCAAAATTCGTAAAAAAAATGGAAAAGATAAATATAAAAACCAAAAACTTGGTTTTTGAACTTTTCACATAAATATTTTAGTTTCGAGCATATCCGATGCTCATCTTCAGGACAAGTGCGCAGCGGCGTCTGCGTCAGTGCACGCCGGAAGGTCGCAGACGCCGCTGCGCACTTGTCCTGAAGATGAGCATCGGATATGCTCGAAACCTGGGTCGACATCTTCGATCCCAAAACTGTGAGTGTTAGCCGGTAAAATAGTATTTCAATTGTTGAATTTATAAATATGTTAATTTATGAACAAGTGTAAGGTACACCAACTAAAATATCATTTATTTAACAATCTACTGAATGTAGTTGTGTATGTGTCCAAGTCTTTTAAAAAGGCTTATATTAGTTCGTTACGTATCTATCAATGTATTAATCTATGTAACAGAATGTTTGAAAGTGATTCTCACCAACTTGCAGTAGTCAGATTAATCTAAAATTTTTAACACATAATACAATCCTATTTAAAAAAAATATTCAGGATTTTCAAGTGCTTTTTAGTTTTTGAACTATTTGAAATACGAATATTTTGCTAAACAACAACACGTCAATGTTAACTGAACTTTCTTTTTATAAAAACAGTGTATTATAGAATAACAATTTATATTAATATAATTTTATTTTAGTTCAGTCAAGTTATTGACGCACAATTATTATTGAAGTGAGACTTGTGTAGTATGTTTATATTGTGCTTAAATCTAGACATACCTTTATGTAAACTGTTCAAGTCCAATCGGTGTAACACAATCTTAACAGTTTTGCTACATAAATCATGAAGATTTACTGATGAGATGCTGTGATTAGATTTAGAAATATCACTCTCTAGAGGATCATGTTCTAAACAAGAATTATCTGAAGCTGAGTCAGTTTGTACTTCTGTAGTCTGGATGCTGTAATCTAACTCATCATCATCTGAACTTACATGTTCACATTTCATATGTTCTTGTTTTATTAACAGATTGCATATTCCTTGATCTTCAACATTTGGGATGCTGTCATCATCTTCTAAAGTGACATCTTTACATGTGATATGTTGTTGTTGTATTAATTGAGTGCACATTCCTTGTTCTACAATATTATCTTCCAGATCTGTAAGATAGTTTCATTAAATGAAGTACAAACAAGAAGCAGCTGGTTCAGCTTGAAGATGAAACAAACACTACACTCTACCTCCAACATGTTCCTCATCTAGTTGGTCACCTGTCGTTGGTGAAGGTTCAGGTTTAGGTTGCAGTTCCCTGTGAATCACCGCGCCCAAACTCACAGGCGTGAGTGACACTTTACTTAGATTTCTCAAAACTCGTATTGGCTTTACGTCAAACTGAAACATAAACCTGTATTATGAACCTGTTCCTATATTTATATATTCACCACAGATACATCCGTGTAGAGGGACACAGTTAACAGTTAGATCTTACATCATCATTGTCCAACAAGTGAGTGAACTGCTCCTCACTGTGAAGACAGGCGCTCCTCAGCTGGAGACAGTTGCGAAGTCTCGCGCAGCACACGTAGCACGCGTCTACTGGTCTTCTGTCTCTTGTTTCCAACTGACAACAATAATAAATATATCTGGTATGGCAGCATAGTAAAATATAACAAACTTGTTACAAGAACACTTACCAACTTGCCAGTCAGTAACTCGTATATTTCTTGTAAGTCGGTGTTAACTAGACAATGCATACGCACATCTTTGATTAAACAAATTCTACATATTGATAACTGCTCCATTATTTATCATAAAATTACAAAATTGTAATTTAATAGGTTATATTTAACTTTTTTTTTGGGATTTACATTTAATGACCTGGTTACGAGGACCTTTAGGTCAAATCTTCTTTTTCCAATTCTTTGTTGTTTTAGTTCTATTGTTTTGATAGTATTCTTGATATATTTATATATGGCAGCGTAACTGTTCTTGTTTTTTAGTAATTGATCAATAGGCGGCGGGCGGGATGAAGAAATACTTAAAATTTTCACGTCACTGACCCCGTTTTCCAATGGCAGAGCATTGAGAGCATAATGCGACTCAGTGCCGCACAATGTAGCACAATGCTGACGCTTAATTGGAACGTGAATTAGTTTTTAAATGCGCCAGCAGAGTGCGCTAAGTTCAAGGTTGAAAAGAAAATTCTAAAATAAACATTGTATTCACATTATATATGTGGAATATAAAAAAGTCATTGTTTATACCTTCATTCATACTTATATTTATTTATTTTTTAACACAGCTTCAATTAACTTTGAATACTTCCAGAAAACTCCGACGAAAAGGAAGCCTTAATTTTTTTTTAACAATAAATAATATTACTAACGATAATATATAAATAAAATTTCAATCAATGCCAATTTAAAGAAAAAATACTTGTTAATTTTCTGTCGCTGAAGTTGGTATGGATTGCACGCATCACTTTTGAGAGTGCTCGATTGTGCGATGCGATGCTGTAATTGGAACATTCAACGTTGAGCATTGTGCCGCATAATGCGCTGATTGGAAAACGGGGTGAGGTCACTAGCGAATATTAGTCTGGCAATTAAAAAGATATTTTGATTTTGACATTTGACATCAGGTGCTCAAGTCCACTATTTTGGAACAATTGTCATACCGGCACGATACCGTTGCAATTGAAGTCAAATATCCGTAGTCTGCTATATGCCGTCTTAACGGTCTTTCAATGGTAATAGAATTGTCGATCTCTTTTATCTATGCATTGAATTTTCGGTCTCTTTTATCTATGGATTGTGTTAGAATGGTATGTATGTGTTGCCGTTTTTAAAAAATGCGTTAGTTGAAGTGATTTTAGAAAAACTACTAATATATTTAAACATTTAATCATGCTAGACATCGTTTAAATATATTTGTACATACTATTTATTAGTATAAAAAGCAATGTGAAGTTTAGGAGATTAGTAAATTGCAATAAATTACAAAGAACAATTTCTAATATTTCTATCTATCTATTTTTTATTTATGGCAATCTGTCGACACAGGACAATTTAAAAATATTACTGTCAAATTCAAAATAGCAGACTACCGAAACATTTCAGTCATTGAATTGCAATTGTGAAGCAGTTGTGTACGAGACTAGCAATTTATGTCACTTTGACAATTGTAAGACAATGATGAAGTCGTTATGACGACACATTAATAGTAGACTACCAAAAACTTTACTATTGCACCATAATGGTACAATAATGGTACAGTTGTGACACTGTTGAAATCATAGACACAGTATAATAAAGACATATAACCTCCCAACAAATTGTGAAACTCAATTATCATTACACTCTGAATCTACAGATGGCACTAAGCGTATCAAATCACATAATTTATCGTAATCAATAATCATTCATAATCTTACTACGTCACGTTGTATAGCGGTAGTACTAAAAAAAAATGGCAGATGGCACTATTTCATAATCTTGATAAATCAATTACGTAACTAGTTTTAAATTTACCTCAGATAATCTGAAAAATTGAAATGAACACAATTTTGTTTATCATAGAATAGTTTAATATGTTTATCATAGAATTTACAATTTTTTTATCATAAAAAGTAAAGATACGCTTTTGCGGCTTAGAATACACATATAAATTTCGAACGATTTTTTAAGAGTGCCGTGGCGTATCGGGTAAAGCATATATATAGCAGGGCCACGAATGTTAATAGGTCTGGCGTTCAAATTAAAGTGGATTTTTGATAATGCGGTTTCACTTTTTGTATTTTTAAACACATAAATAAAGGCAATTTAGTTACTACAGTATATAGATTTATATCTTAGTTAATTAGTAAATACATTTATATCTTTCGCAAACTACAAACTTCATTTTTTTAAGCTTCTTATCAAGTACTTACCTACCAAGTTTGTCAAACTGGCAACGTTGCGCGTTACGTTACCGCGTTGTGTTTCATTCAATTCCTTAGCCTATCGCATCGTGAGGTTCTTGTACCTACATTTGTAGTTGATTGTAGTATCGCCATCGCGACTAGCGACAGCACGATACATCGTACATACCTATGCGGCTTGTAATATTTTACATGTTTCGTGATTTTACTTTATATGTATAACGTATATTAAATACCTGTGTTTAAATAAATGGGATTTTGGATTTATGTATACTTATAAAATTTCTTTTTGTCGGTGTTTTCGTACTATGAAAATTTTCTGTTTAGCTAGAGAGCTGAAATTTTCAGTTTGCTTAGATCAGATGATACTACAACCACAAATACCTACTCAGACTCACCATCATCATCATCCTGCCCTTATCCCATTGTTTGGGGGTCCGCTATATGGTGTTATTTGTGGTTGGTGTCACGAATATATCATCATAATAACCGCACGGAACCGTTCGCGTGCATGTCCAACACGTACTTGACCGTACCAAAAGGTAAAATGGAACCCTATTACTGAGACTTACCTTATTAAGAATAATTTCACAAAAATCCATCGAGAGTTACGCTCGGTCAAGCAGATATTGGTACCAATTCTATGTGCACAACTAAACTTAACCAAAAATAAAAAAGCAACTAGTTAAAAGTCGTCTACTACGTAGTCTACTAAAGTTTTTATAATAAGAAAGTGTAGTTAACAGTACCGAATTGCGGAATTGTGTTATTGAAATAATCAATATTTATTTTTTAGTTAAGTTTAGTTTACTTGTGCATGTAGAATTGGTACCATTATATATTATTTTTATGTATGCCCAGCCACTTATAGATCAACTCATGGTAGACATTTTAACATTTTGTTTTTGCCTAACATTTCGCTCTCACACTTGTAGGTATCGATATTAGTTAAGAATTTATTGCTGTTAATGACATAGGTTTGACAACTTCAAGTAGCGCGTCCCTTGAACATAACGGGATCGTTACCTTTCCTGCAGAATGTAAGATTAGACATATGTTACTCTTAGTTTGGTCTTAGTCGTGAATAAACAGTGTTTACGTGAACACGCAATATCTCTTACTTCTAAATATACCCAAGGTACCACACCTAAAAATACGTTTCACTTTCTTTTTTTCAAAACATAATAACTAAAAGAAATATGACGATCCGGAAAACTTTTTTTTTCGGTTTTCTTTAGATAAAATTGCAGCGTCTATCACACAAATTTGGTAAAGTTTTACCACAAAAGAAAGTGATAGAAGCATAGATATATTCTTTATCTATAATATGACGCAAAAACTATTAAAATCGGTTTAACTTTCGCGAAAAAAAAAACGGAAGTACGAAACGTCTTTTTTCAAAGAATTTGTAGGTAAAATCCGCTTCATCTATATTTGTCCCTTTCAGCGCGGCGCTCGGAAATAGGGATAGCAATACCTAAGGCAAATACCTAAATGAGGAGTACAGTACCCTCTTAAAGACGATTGAAGACGAAACAATAAAACACGCAAAGCTGCTTTTGCTATGAACGTCGAACGGAACAACAACATTTAAAAATATACTTTCTTTATTGAGGCATAAGGTTGCTTTCATTCTGTTTGTTAACATTCTCAAAAACACCGATCACCGCGAAGGCGGCTTGTGTCAAGGCCTCGACGATATCATATATCAACCATAACAACATACTTTATAGTCTAAGATCCGAACCTAAATCGACCTTCACCGAGCTGATAATAGAATAAAACTTATTTTATAATAAATTTAGTATCATAATATAACAACCTGGGCCCTGAGTCGGGTATTTCAACGGTGTCACAACTGTACCATTATTGTACCATTATGGTGCAATAGTAAAGTTTTTGGTAGTCTACTATTAATGTGTCGTCATAACGACTTCATCATTGTCTTACAATTGTCAAAGTGACATAAATTGCTAGTCTCGTACACAACTGCTTCACAATTGCAATTCAATGACTGAAATGTTTCGGTAGTCTGCTATTTTGAATTTGACAGTAATATTTTTAAATTGTCCTGTGTCGACAGATTGCCATAAATAAAAAATAGATAGATAGAAATATTAGAAATTGTTCTTTGTAGTTTATTGCAATTTACTAATCTCCTAAACTTCACATTGCTTTTTATACTAATAAATAGTATGTACAAATATATCTAAACGAAGTCTAGCATGATTAAATGTTTAAATTTATTAGTAGTTTTTCGAAAATCACTTCAACTAACGCATTTTTTAAAAACGGCAACACTTACATACCATTCTAACACAATCCATAGATAAAAGAGACCGAAAATTCAATGCATAGATAAAAGAGATCGACAATTCTATTACCATTGAAAGACCGTTATGACGGCATATAGCAGACTACGGATATTTGACTTCAATTGCAACGGTATCGTGCCGGTATTGTGCCGGTATGACAATTGTTCCAAAATAGTGGACTTGAGCACCTGTTAATAAATATTAAAGTACTTTGTTTCTTTTGATATTGTGAGTGACGTCAATAATCCTTTTTACTTTTCATCACAACAAAATATCTCATTCAATTATTACGCTTACTTGTTACATGATACTGAAAATATTTAACAAAGCGGTAGGCTTTGTTAAATATTTTCAGTAGGTACGATGACGACCTATACATTGAGGATGTGCTGAAAGAGACAGTTCATTAGGGTTCCGTACCCAAAGGGTAAAAACGGGACCCTATTACTGAGACTTCGCTGTCCGTCCGTCCGTCCGTCCTCCGTCTGTCACCAGGTTGTATCTCAAGAACGGTGATAGCTAGACAGTTGAAATTTTCACAGATGATGTATTTCTATTGCCGCTCTAGCAACAAATACTAAAAATAAAATAATATAAATATTTAAGGGGGGCTCCCATACAACAAACATGATTTTTTTACCGTTTATTGCTCAATAATAATAACGTTGACAGGTAGACGCTTTAACTATTCACAGAATATTTGGTTCTATAACGTGCCTAATGTTGCATAGATAATGGTACGGAACCCTTCGTGCGCGAGTCCGACTCGCACTTGACCAATTTTTTTACATACATACATCGCCCAAAGCTAATATACTATTTGCGCACACGCACACACAGACACATACACGCACGTACGCACACACACACGCACACACACACGACAAATGTAATTTCTAAGAATACACTCGCTATTTGAACGTCATAACAAGCAACATCGTTTTTAGGGTTCCGTACCCAAAGGGTAAAAACGGGACCCTATTACTGAGACTTCGCTGTCCGTCCGTCCGTCCGTCCGTCCGTCCGTCTGTCACCAGGCTGTATCTCAAGAACGGTGATAGCTAGAGAGTTGAAATTTTCACAGATGATGTATTTCTATTGCCGCTATAACAACAAATACTAAAAATAAAATAAAATAAATATTTAAGGGGGGCTCCCATACAACAAACATGATTTTTAGGGTTCCGTACCCAAAGGGTAAAAACGGGACCCTATTACTGAGACTTCGCTGTCCGTCCGTCCGTCCGTCCGTCTGTCACCAGGCTGTATCTCAAGAACGGTGATAGCTAGAGAGTTGAAATTTTCACAGATGATGTATTTCTATTGCCGCTATAACAACAAATACTAAAAATAAAATAAAATAAATATTTAAGGGGGGCTTCCATACAACAAACATGATTTTTAGGGTTCCGTACCCAGTATCTCAAGAACGGTGATAGCTAGACAGTTGAAATTTTCACAGATGATGTATTTCTATTGCCGCTATAACAACAAATACTAAAAATAAAATAAAATAAATATTTAAGGGGGGCTCCCATACAACAAACATGATTTTTAGGGTTCCGTACCCAGTATCTCAAGAACGGTGATAGCTAGACAGTTGAAATTTTCACAGATGATGTATTTTTATTGCCGCTATAACAACAAATACTAAAAATAAAATAAAATAAATATTTAAGGGGGGCTCCCATACAACAAACATGATTTTTTTACCGTTTCTTGCTCGATACTAATAACGTTGCCTTATGTTGCATAGATAATGGTACGGAACCCTTCGTGCGCGAGTCCGACTCGCACTTGACCAATTTTTTACCGTTTCTTGCTCGATACTAATAACGTTGCCTTATGTTGCATAGATAATGGTACGGAACCCTTCGTGCGCGAGTCCGACTCGCACTTGACCAATTTGTTTGACGGACGGACAGCGAAGTCTCAGTAATAGGGTCCCGTTTTTACCCTTTGGGTACGGAACCCTAAAAACGTCGAAATCAAGTGGCGCATCACTATTTGTTTTAACAAGCTTGACCTTGAACCCAAATAAATACCACCTGTTTTTTAATAAACCAATTTGATGATTTTTATGAGATAATTTAGTTTGTAACTTTTTATCTTTTCAACCTTTTTTTGTTTTTTTTATAAAACTATAAATATATTATTGTTCTTAAAACTTACTAATATTTATTACCCTAAAATAATAATAATAGTTTTTGTAACACCAATCAATGATTTAAATATATTAAAATGCCATCTAGTTAAAAACTGTGTTAAAAATAACAAAGCGATCATTGAAGCGAATCATCTGCCATCTATCGCAAGAGGTTATTTTATCGTAAGAGGTTATTTGCATGTACTAATCAGTGGAAAATAATTATTATTGTATTTTTTCGTTGAATGTAACATATTAAATATGTATTAGACTTTTAATTTAAGTTAATTTTTTTCTGTCTAAACGTATCTTATTGCAACGTCCGTTTTATACAAGTTGTTACGCTAGTGAACAGCGCCACCTAGATTTAGCGTGCATTTTATGGCGAACATGCCAAAGTATGGGAATTGATAATCTTTATTAGTACTGTGTCTATGGTTGAAATACCCGACTCAGGGCCCTGTTATCACAAAGATTGTAGAACATTTAGTCAAAAATAGAATAGACTGGTATGTTGAAAATCAAAATATTCTTTCAAACACGCAATATGGTTTCAGAAAGGGCAGAAGTTCCATAGATAGTTTAAGTGTATTTGTTACGGACATCCGTCTAGCTTTTACAAATAACGAATCATTAGTGGCTGTATTCTTGGATATAAAGTCCGCTTATGATAATGTTATGATAGAAATACTGTGCAAAAAATTAATAGAAATCAAAATTCCCATAATTTTGGTTAACTTTATTAAAAACATACTCTCAGGTCGTAAACTCCTCTTAAACGGTACTGATTTGACACGAATCGCTTGGAAAGGACTACCTCAGGGGTCGGTTTTAAGCCCACTTCTGTATAATATATACACCCATGACCTAGTAACAGCCATTGGTGAATCGACTAACATACTGCAATACGCAGATGATTTACTTATTTATTCAAAAAGCAGTTCTATAAATTTAGCATCACATGAAGTAACAGTAGCATTAAATTCTTTAAAAATATGGTTGGATAATCATGGTTTAGAACTTTCACCGGATAAAAGTACTACAGTCGTATATAGTCGACAACGTAACCCACCACGGGCAAATATTTACTATGATAACATCGTAATACCAGAAAAGAGTCATTCAAAATTTTTAGGAGTAGTATTAGATTCTAAGTTGACTGGACATGCTCATTGTGAGTACGTTGTCGCTAAGTGTGAGAAAAACTTAAATATGCTAAGATGCCTTGCTGGTGTATGGTGGCGTGCGCACCCTACATCCTTAAAACTATTGTATAACGCTGTAGTTAGGAGCGTATTAGACTATGGACTATTTTTGTTGGAACCTTGTAATATTACGGCATTACAAAAACTAGACAGGATACAACATAAAGCCCTAAGAATAGTTCTGGGGGCTATGAAATCTAGCCCCTGTAACGCGTTACAATCTGAATGCGGAGATCCACCTCTTCATTTAAGGCGGCAGTACTTAGCTGACAGGTTCTTTTTTCGCATCTGCCAATTTTCCAATCATCAACTTTTGTATAAAATTGCAGAATTAGCAAACCAAATAACCACTTCTGTGTATTGGAAACATAAAATGATTCCCTGTTTAGTAAATAGCTTTAATAAACACAAAAATTTATCGGCACCTGTTTGTTATACTTATTGTATTTTCTACTTTTCTTTGAAATTTTGTATATAGATTCTGTAGTATAATTTATGTATTTCTTATGTATCTTATTACCTTTCTTTGTGTTTCTTTTATACTATTTTGGTCTTAAAAATGTGTAAAATTTTAATGTTTATATTATTGTGAGTGACAAATGTCATGTCACAAATCTTTTATTTTTTTTTTATTAAGTAATTTATTTATTCTTAAAACGATAGAGGTTGAATGACATTTGTTAACCTTATATTTTTTATGTCCTTCTCTTAAAATTTGAATTGTAGAATTCTGGTATGGAATTAAAGATTTAAATTTAAAAATTGAAATTCGAAAACTTTGATGGATCTCGAGAAGAAACTCATTCAGCTAGAGGAATTGAGAGAGAACGGTAGACTGTTGGAATTCTAAGGTTTCCTGTGGATATAAAAGGCATTCAGCTAGAAGAATTGAGAGAACACGGTTGACTGTCCGGATTCTAAGATTTCCTGTGAATAGTGGATTGTGAATTATTTTAGAAAGGTCAGTGACTTAATCTTTAAACTCTGCAATACTTGAACTCTCCAGGCCTAACTACACTTAAGGTCTTGGACTTACTTTCTGAGTGGATTGAATCTCAATAATATAGCTGACTGCCACCACCTTGCTCTTGGGGAGCCTTTGCCGTTACTGCTATCATTGACTAATACCGCCTGCTGCCGTTGCCACTATTGATGAGGTTGACGAACTGAGTTGAAGACCTAACGAATTATTGCTCAACCGCCATACCAGAATCCCAACTAGATTGATTTTTTTAAACCCCAAATAGATTAATTTACGTTTACCTTTCCTTTTTTTTTATTTAAAGTGTGTTTTCCTTTTCTAATATAAACTCTAAATATTATCTTAATTCTTGTATTTTTTTTGTTACTTGTTAGGGTCCTAATAGTACCTTACAAATTAACAATTGTGACTTGCCTCTTTCTCTCTTGAAGGAGTGCAACGTTACAGTTTGGCGCCCAACTAAAAGAACCTTCTAAATTCTTAAATTCACTCTTAAATTTATTCTCTAAATTCTAAATTAATATTTGCACAAATAGGTAATTATTTTTGATATTTCATTAGGCTTTCTCACCTCATTATTAGGCTCTCAATTTTTATTAGACACTACTTACATTCTTCAATCCTTAACTCTGAACGTAGTACACTATACAGTACTCCTACAAATTACACCGCACCCCACACACTGTTACACTACTTACGGATTGCTCACGGCAATCTACACTCATTCTTCTCTTGGCAGTGTTCTTAAAACCATTCGTGGTCACTGACAAGTTGGGGTTTGAAATACTCTACGGCGTGCTGCAGGACAATATCCTGTAGTAGACGCACATGCAGGTTTTCGGGTACATCCTGGGAACTGAAGTCTTAAGACATTCATAACATTTTTGAACCTTCATCACATTATTTTCATCTTTGTAGTTGTCGAAAATATTTTATTTTTTGATTTTTGATTTTTGTCAATCAACAAAATGCGTAACTAAGACTATAATTAAACTAAAATCTATGACACTTGACTAAAAAGGTTGGTTCTACTTTCTCAATTCCTTTAATTATTTAACTTAGCTTTGTATTAAACGAACTTTTACATATTTCGATATTTATAAACTTTAATGTTTTTATAATTTTTCTCTGTATTTTTTTTTTTTTCTAGAAATGTAAAACTATTTTATTTTATATTGTATCTATATTCAATTATAACCAAACCCTTTAGGCTTCATTATTTTATTCCTTTTTTTTTTTTTATTTATTTTCTATTAATAACTTGGGTAATTATGTAGTTGGATTATTACCTTCTTAACTCTTAAATCTCCTTAATGCACAACGTTGCCTTGGAGAATCTTAAACTCTTAATTCTAATAGACGTCTATCTTTCTTAAATTTCCTTGTCTCAAGGACTTCTTAAGGGTAAATAAGTCTTAATATCTTGTAAATATTTTGTTCTTTATGGGTTTTAAAACGGTGCGGGTGACGACACCTATATAAATAAGCCTACGTTAATGTTAATGAATATGTCCTTGTGGAGTATGCGTCATTGAATGTGAACCATATCCCCTAAGTATGCTAGAAGGTGAGTGATTGTAGAAACGAAAGACGTGTGTGATAGAGCAAGGTACTATTCCATAGCCTCAAAATTTCCAATGAGTTGTAAATTTTTCAGGGGTTGTTGGGGAAATGTAATGTTTGTTATACTTATTGTATTTTCTACTTTTCTTTGAAATTTTGTATATAGATTCTGTAGTATAATTTAAGTATTTCTTATGTATCTTATTACCTTTCTTTGTGTTTCTTTTATACTATTTTGGTCTTAAAAATGTGTAAAATTTTAATGTTTATATTATTGTGAGTGACAAATGTCATGTCACAAATCTTTTATTTTTTTTTTATTAAGTAATTTATTTATTCTTAAAACGATAGAGGTTGAATGACATTTGTTAACCTTATATTTTTTATGTCCTTCTCTTAAAATTTGAATTGTAGAATTCTGGTATGGAATTAAAGATTTAAATTTAAAAATTGAAATTCGAAAACTTTGATGGATCTCGAGAAGAAACTCATTCAGCTAGAGGAATTGAGAGAGAACGGTAGACTGTTGGAATTCTAAGGTTTCCTGTGGATATAAAAGGCATTCAGCTAGAAGAATTGAGAGAACACGGTTGACTGTCCGGATTCTAAGATTTCCTGTGAATAGTGGATTGTGAATTATTTTAGAAAGGTCAGTGACTTAATCTTTAAACTCTGCAATACTTGAACTCTCCAGGCCTAACTACACTTAAGGTCTTGGACTTACTTTCTGAGTGGATTGAATCTCAATAATATAGCTGACTGCCACCACCTTGCTCTTGGGGAGCCTTTGCCGTTACTGCTATCATTGACTAATACCGCCTGCTGCCGTTGCCACTATTGATGAGGTTGACGAACTGAGTTGAAGACCTAACGAATTATTGCTCAACCGCCATACCAGAATCCCAACTAGATTGATTTTTTTAAACCCCAAATAGATTAATTTACGTTTACCTTTCCTTTTTTTTTATTTAAAGTGTGTTTTCCTTTTCTAATATAAACTCTAAATATTATCTTAATTCTTGTATTTTTTTTGTTACTTGTTAGGGTCCTAATAGTACCTTACAAATTAACAATTGTGACTTGCCTCTTTCTCTCTTGAAGGAGTGCAACGTTACAACCTGTATTAATTTCTGAACGGTTAGCATTATACAACTATAATTACCAAAGTCTTATTCTTGTACCTACAATCTGCTTCGATTTAAACATTGATAGAAATCAAAGTTATGTCAACAAATCCTTTAACTCGATTGTTGATGACCGTTGGCACGGTTGGCATCATATCTATACTGACGCATCCAAAGACAGCCAGTCGGGCAAGGTTGGTGTGGGCATTGTGCATAAGCAATTTGATATTGTTCAAAAGGTCATGTTCCCCAGAGAGACGTCTGTTTTTACTGGTGAATGTTTCGGCATAGTTAAAGCATTGGAGTATATCTTATTATTTAAATTGTCAAAAACAGTCATATTTTGCGATTCCATGAGTACACTACAAACCTTGTCAAAATTTCCATTTAAAATGAAAAAACATTATCCTTTTATTTTTGAGGCTAGATTCAAATTGTTCCTTTGCGCTAAAGCAGGATTACAAGTCAATTTTGTATGGATACCAAGTCATTGTGGCATAAACGGCAATGAACGTGCTGACAGAATGGCAAGTGAGGCGGTGGAATGTGGCGATCAATTTCCATTTTACATCGTTCCCCAAGACTTGTTGGCATTTCCCGGAATTGATCTCAAGGACTCTTGGGCTAAACTCTGGGAAATCTCCACCAAAGTCAAAGGGAAATATTATAAAACTCTGCAACCTATAATCGCTATAAAACCTTGGTTCTGTGGTCGTGCTTTTAGAAAGCTAAGGCTTGATAAAAGGGCGACCACAGTCCTCATTAGAATGCGTCTCGGGCATTGCTGTGTACCATCACATTTGGCCAGAATAAAAGTTCGACCGGACCCATACTGTACTTGTGGCGAGTTTGGAGACTTGAACCATGTATTTTTCTCTTGTGACCTTCATGATCATATCTCTCTTCTAAATAGCCTCATTGCCCTTAATGTTCCTCTTCCTACTCACATTAATATTCTTCTCTCTTCTTTAGATCCTTCTATTTATTCAAGCCTAGCTACTTTTATTGTAAATAATAATATTCAATTATAATATTATAATATAGTAACTACATTGTATAAATTTATTTATTTTTATTTTATAGTATAATAAATTTACATTGTATTTAAAAAAAAAAAAAAATTATAATATAGTTTAAATATCTGTTATTAAATTTTATTTCCTACCTACTCTCCTGATCTGATTCCTTTCCAAATTTTACGTATTTTTGTAATATTGATTTCCCTAATTTTTTGAATATGGCAAAAGTTTACACTGGCGCCAAAAAAAAAAAAAATAGAGTTTCAATTTTGATACCAATCTTTTAAACCGAATGTTCACATTACTATTAGTTTTTTTTTTATAGGTTGGCTGTACGTATTTTACTGTTGTATAATATTCTTTCCAACGAAATCATGAAGTATAGATACAAGGAGTCCGAACGGTATAGGCTTTTCCATAATATTTCGTGTACACAATAATCAACCCAGATCATAGTTCTATTTTCTGCCACTGGCTGCGCAAGTATTCAGGACGTACCGATGCTAGTATAGAATATCAGAATATCTCTTGACCTTCTCTGTATTGTTGGGTTTAAAGCACTCGAAAAATTCCTTAAAACTTATATTAATATCCACGTTTCTCAGAATATTTTTTTCCACAATTAGTGTCAATAGTTCAAACGAGTACTTCTTGAAAAATGGCGCGCTCTACCGGCAAAAATCTGTCCCTTAAATTGAGACCATTCGTTCAACATTACGTTCGGACTCCTTGTATCTATACTTCGTGAACGAAATTAAAAAATAAAATTGGTCAAGTGCGAGTGGGACTCGCGCACGAAGGGTTCCGTACCATTATCTATGCAACATAAGGCAACGTTATTAGTATCGAGCAAGAAACGATAAAAAAAACAGTTTTTTGTATGGGAGCCCCCCTTAAATATTTATTTTATTTTTAGTATTTGTTGTTATAGCGGCAATAGAAATACATCATCTGTGAAAATTTCAACTCTCTAGCTATCACCGTTCTTGAGATACAGCCTGGTGACAGACGGACGGACGGACGGACAGCGAAGTCTCAGTAATAGGGTTTCCGTTTTTACCCTTTGGGTACGGAACCCTAATAAACTCAAATGTCATTATTGTTTTATTTTATCTATGACATATTACTTGCGCGGCAAAGTGGACAAGTAAACACATTTTATTAAGATATTACTTTACGATCACAGTTCGCAATTTATATTTCATCCATGATTATTATGATATTACTTTACGATCACAGTTCACAATTATGAAATGTGTCCTCTATTGATTGATGTGGTAACTAGTACACGGCAGATATCCTGGACCAGCTACAAGCTAAGAGTTGTTTAATGAATATCCTAGATGGCGTCACAGACGAGATCGATTATTTCGTACAATTACATGAACATCGGCAACAAATTTTTAAGCGCAAACAATGTCACTATGTACGTATATTTTTGATTTTTTTAGCCAAATTTCGAAAGAAGAAAGAATCATTTATTTGTTACAACATGTGTACAATATGATGTAGATATAGGACAATTGGTTCAACATGTTCTGTCTAATTATAGACGTACAAATTAAAAACATACGAATAAGAATATAAAATTAATAATATACTAGCAAAGATAAAGATACATGACATGCAACTACTTAAAATTAAACATTGTAATAATATAATCTTTTCACGTCATGCTAGATAATGTCAAATTGTATAATTAATTAGTAAATAAAATTAAGTTGATGTCAAACGTAGAATTAGAAGTCAAAATTAAGTCATTAGAATTATCGCTTTGAAAAAAAAAAATGCTTTTCCCCAGAAGTGATGTCTTAGCTTTATGCATGCAAAGTTTATACTTATCACGCTGATTGCGTTTGCTAATTTCATTAATTATTTTTATTTTTGATACACTTCTCACTCATATTTAACAGTCTCGGAACTTTTACCGGTAACTTTGAAGAAATTTGTCGTAATAAAACATAAAAACAATGTTTTAGTTGCCGTGTTCTCAGTGCACAATACTGCATATTTATTATTTTATCACTTTTGTACTTTATTGTTTGTTTGGTTTTAGTTTTTTAAATAATTAGATAAAGTAACTATTTATGTTGTCACGACTTCACTTTTTTGAGTACTATTCACATTATTTCTATTTTTAATTTTGATTCGTTTACGTACTCGATGTTAACCGTGGCACAGCAGCGCTCTCTCTCACCACTATATTACTTAATTTTAAAAGCTAATTTAAAACGGCTTTATGTTTAATTAACATTGAAGACATGCAAATAATAAAAAAACAGTAAGCATTACCATTAATTACATCATCATTCTCCTGCCCTTATTATATATTTGTGTTCGGCGCAACATGTCAACATTTCCATACTCTTCTGACAGCCGTCATATCCATGTTAACTCGCTGCAAAAAAGCCCGTGCAGGGATGGGGCAGCTCGCGGGCTGAGGTAGTTTGAAGGCCCATCGCTGAAGCCAAGGCTGCCCTTCAAACCACCTTAGCACGCCGAAGCAGCAGCGGTGAGGCTTCAAATCATCTGTGACGAGATAAGCTCGCGTGGGCCCGCCCAAAGCGAGTAGCACCGGAGCCGTGACAGAA
The DNA here is from genome assembly GCA_916999025.1 of Orgyia antiqua. Lineage (NCBI taxonomy): Eukaryota > Metazoa > Arthropoda > Insecta > Lepidoptera > Erebidae > Orgyia > Orgyia antiqua. Next base: position 4,283,354 of record OU779872.1, read on the forward strand.
ACAATGCTTGCTGCCTGCTTGCATGTTGCATGCCTCCTTGCATGATGCATGCCTCGTCGCATGTTGCATGCCTCCTTGCATGTTACACGCTTGCTTGAATGTTGCATGCTTGCTTGCATGATGCATGCCTCGTCGCATGTTGCATGCCTCCTTGCATGTTACACGCTTGCTTGAATGTAGCATGCTTGCTTGCATGTTGCATGCCTCCTTGCATGATGCATGCCTCGTCGCATGTTGCATGCCTCCTTGCATATTACACGCTTGCTTGAATGTTGCATGCTTGCTTGCATGATGCATGCCTCGTCGCATGTTGCATGCCTCCTTGCATGTTACACGCTTGCTTGAATGTTGCATGCTTGTTTGCATGTTGCATGCCGCATGCTTGTTTGCATAATGTAAATCCTCTGTACGATGATCCTCTATATGATGAATCGCTTCGGTCAGGTTAAGGGAAACAAAATATTTTTATTTGAAACAAAAATTTCATTGAATTTCCGAATTATCAATAAGTCGGAATTTTTGTTATTCGGTCTATTGAATTTCGGTATTTTAAGAATGATGAACGTTAGGAATTTTGAACCATTCGGAATTATGAAAATCTTTGCATGGTTTGAAACAAGTTTTACTAATATGATTTCTTAAAACATTCTTATCAAATAAAACTACTTTTTACGGATTTAGACGCGTATATTTGTTTTAAATTTTGGCCCGACGTTTCGGAGACTTTGCAGTCACCATGGTCACGAATGTGGGTAAACCCTGTAACAACTGATCGTAGAAGACACATTACAGTTCAGTTTCACCCGTGACCATGGTGACTGCAAAGTCTCCGAAACGTCGGGCATAAATTTAAAACAAATATACGCGTCTAAATCCGTAAAAAGTAGTTTTATTTGAACAGATGAGTCGCGCAAGTGTTAGAAAATATTTTCTTAAAACATTCTTATCACTAAAATCTTTCACACACGTGTTACATTAAAATTGTTTCTCGACAGTATGCTTCAGATTATGATTTAATAACCGAATCTTCCGAACAAAACCTTTCCCACATATGTCACACTTAAATGGTTTTTCTCCAGTATGTGTACGATTATGAGTTATTAAATTACCATTATGTGCAAATCCTTTTCCACAAATGTCACACTTGTAGGGTTTTTCTCCAGTATGTGTACGATTATGATTTTTTAAAGTACCATTTCTTGCAAACCTTTTTCCACAAATGTCACACTTGTAGGGTTTTTCTCCAGTATGTTTGCGAATATGAGATAATAGATGACCAGTTTGTCCAAACCGTTTTTCACACATGTCACACTGGAATGGTTTTTCTCCAGTATGTGTGCGAAAATGACATAATAAATCACTATTATGTCCAAACCGTTTTTCACATATGTCACACTTGAATGGTTTTTCTCCAGTGTGTGTACGATAATGAGTTACTAGATGACCATTTCCTTCAAACCCTTTTCCACAAATATCACACTTGTAGCGTTTTTCTCCAGTATGTGTGCGAATATGAGTTAATAATTTAAATTTTTTGCTAAGCTCTTTACCACATATGTCACACTTGAAAGTGTGTGTACGATTATGATATATTAAAGTACCATTTCGTGCAAACCTTTTTCCACAAATGTCACACTTGTAGGGTTTTTCTCCAGTGTGTGTACGATAATGAGTTACTAGATGACCATTTCGTTCAAACCCTTTTCCACAAATGTCACACTTGTAGCGTTTTTCTCCAGTATGTGTGCGAATATGAGTTAATAATTCAAATTTTTTGCTAAGCTCTTTACCACGTATGTCACACTTGAATGGTTTTTCACTAGTGTGTGTACGATTATGATATATTAAAGTACCATTTTGTGCAAACCTTTTTCCACATATGTCATACTTGAATGGTTTTGCTCCAGTATGTGTGCGAATATGACGTTTTAAATATGTGCGTGTACTAAATCTTTTGCCGCAATCGCCACACTTGAATGGTTTGTCACCAGTGTGTGTGTGAATTATATTAAAGGCATCGCTGTCGCGGCTACAGTGTGCCTCACTTGACATTTGTTCTGTTTTCTTAAATTCCTGTAAAGTATTTGCTTTAACTATTAGTTGTTGTGGTTGATTGTTTAAACTAGTACTTGTAGAAGTATCTTCCAGATCATCTGATGTCAGTTTCTCAGTGACAGCAGCATCTGAAACAATACAACTATTAGCTGAAAATGGTACCAATTCCACTGGCATCATTTATCCTACTTTAACTTAGACATAAATATTATACATATTGTGGGAGACTTGATTAAAGTAGTTTAATTAAGGATTTTTAGTTTTAACTTAGCTTCCAAGATTATGAAGCAAGTCCTCAAATTGTGCCAATGGTGAGTAATTTGTTTACTTAGTGTAGTTAGTGATGAGCTTGAAATGGTGACCCGTTGAATATTTTATATAATATTTCTTATTATATTATGTAACGAAGCGTTACATGACCTAATATTAATCCATTCATTATTTAATTAATTATATTACAAAATAAATTAATAACAATAATGTTCTTTATTTGCACGAATAATAATAATGTTATCGATTCAATTGAACGCGCCTTCACTTGACAAACAGTAGCTAACTTCATACACACATGTCAGCTGATTGCCGTCAAACTGACACTCTCACTAACGACATCTCAGATCAGCTGACACATCATATCAGACTGCTCAAGAACTGTTCGCGCCCTAGTGAAACCTTCATTTTCGATATAATTGATTCTAATATAATTATATATTAATTAATTATTGTTGCCTTAAAGGCACATTATTTTAGTGCAGTGATATCCCGCTTTAGGGTGAGTTAACCATGGCATATAAAACACATACTAGCTTATATTTTTCTCTTCATACACTTTATAGGCATAATATTATTCTTGTGTCCTAAACTATTTAAATATGTATTGATCTAGTGTTTTATAACGCCTGTAGATTTCTATTGCTTAACATTTTACGTATAAATTACTTTTAAATAAGACAAGTTGGAATAATTTTTATTTACAAGTACCTACTTTTGTAAAATTTTTTCAATTTGTGTTTAATATTTCTTTTCTTTTTTCTTTTGGCCTTTTGCCTTTGATTTTTTATTAATTGTAATCTCCGTTCCGGTAGTTTACCACCACGGCAAAGCTACTATTTTCGCGTTTACCTATATTATTGTAACTTTGCGTGGTGGACTGTCGGGACGCTGGTAGAACAGTAAAACCGCATATTTACGGTTCGGTTTTCTGGCATTCCAGGTGCACTGTTACGGCTTGTAAAGCCGAAGATAATTAAGAGAAGTCCCAACTGGAACCCGGAATCCTGCTGTTCTTTTCGACGGAGTCTCCGGGACACCGAGCATCACACCACCTGGACTGCCAGTCCACGCGTTCGCCGCCTCTCACCATCGTCCCTCCACATTCTAGGGAGGTAACGCACTGCGGGAGTAGAAACAGGTCTTAAGGACGAACCACGACCTTAAATAAAATTTCATGTACTCGCCCCCCACTATACTTTTTTGTCATTAAATTTTTAATTCTTTTCTTGTAAAAACCTTAGTTTTCTTTTTTTTTTCCTTATATATCTTATATATAAAATTCACGTGTCACAGTGTTAGTTACCGTACTCCTCCGAAACGGCTTGACAGATTCTTCTCAAATTTTGCATACGTATTCAGTAGGTCTGAGAATCGGCCAACATCTATTTTTCAAACCCTTTTTTTTTGTATGGCAAAACAACGTTTGCCGGGTCAGCTAGTATTTATATATATATTAAGGTACCACTTTCGCGGTACAATTAGGATCCTTCCAAAACTCATAGTTACGGATCTCACTCATCATAGTCAATAGTGTTGTATTTATCGTAGTTACGAGTAGTTTGTCCAGTATTACAAGGTCTTTAGATAGATTACCTATTATCCTGCAGAATGGAAGATAGCAAAAGTCGTGCCAATACATAAATCGGACGGCAGGGAATTTGTTATGAACTACCGACCCATTTCTATAATATCGACCTTTGCTAAAGTTCTCGAATCTTTGATCTGCCCATATGTACAGCGTTATTTTAAGCAATATCTTAGTGAGTGTCAACACGGTTTTGTACCATCTAGATCCACAGCATCCAACCTATTAACTTTCTCAGAATCTGTGACCGAGGCAATTGATAGAAACACTCAATATGACGTAATATATACAGATTTTAGCAAGGCGTTTGACAAAATGTCTCACAACATATTGCTGTCCAAGTTGCTGACATATGGGATAGCCGGCAACCTACTGGGATGGTTTGAGTCGTACCTAAAAGAACGTGAATTCTTTGTTGTCCTGAATGGGTTCAGTTCTCTGAGATATCGTATAACCTCTGGTGCACCCCAGGGCTCTCACCTTGCTCCGATTTTGTTCAATTTATTTGTAAACGATCTTCCTCACATACTCCATCATTCTGAATGTTATATGTACGCAGACGATCTGAAATTTTCTAGAAGAATTGAATCTACACAGGATGCTTCACTGCTACAAGAAGATATAAACCGACTTGTTTGTTGGTGTGAGAGTAACAAGATGCAATTGAATACAAAAAAATGTTTCTATATGAAATTCTCTCGGCAAAAACAGAATGTTGATTCAAACTACTTTATCAATGAGATGAAGATACAAGAAGTAGAGTTTAAAAAAAAAAAAAAAAAATGTTTATTAGTCTCAAATTATGCAGTACAAACAAAAAAATATTTTGTAACTTAGAGGTAGGTACACAGATTCTTTTTAAAAAAACTTACAGTATCTGATTTCCAAACTAAGCATAAGCCTGTATTTTGGAAGTCAGTGCAGTTTATCAAGGACCTGGGTGTTACATATGACAGAAAAATGACTTTCCTACCTCATATTGAAAATGTAATTCGTAAAGCGTCTAAGATGCTGGGGTTCGTAATTCGAAACACGAAGGGGCTAAAAAACAGCAGGACCAAGATCATACTGTATAACAGTCTGGTTCGCAGCATTATGGAGTACTGTTGTGTTGTATGGAGACCTCACTATGCTGTGCATATGCTTCGCCTGGAACGTATCCAGAAACGTTTCCTATGGCATTTGGCTTTTTCCAAATCCTTGACTACACAATTAGGGTCCTATAAGAAACGGATGAACTATTTTAAAGTTAACACTTTGAATAAGCGCAGGGTTGTTGCTGAGGCTATATACGGATACAAGTTGCTCAGAAACAGAATTGATTGCCCTCGTTTATTGTCGCTTTTAAATTTCCGTGCACCATCGAGGTATCCCCGATGTCGTATAACACCACTGTATCCACCTCTCAGAAGAACAGTGCTCGGTTCGAACTCGCCGATATCCAGAATTTGTAAAGCTATAAACAGTTGTTCGGATCTTGTGGATGTTCATCGTGACAGCTATCATAAGGCTCTAAAAACTTTTGTTGCGTGTATGGGTGACATGCCATGACTTGTTATGTGAGTTATTAGTATTAATAAGTTAATGTGACATTTTTATAACATAATTAATCAATTTTAATATAATAATAATTATAATAATCAATATCTTGACTGAATGTAGGCATAATATCTTTGGAATTCTTCAAGTTGTAATACTGTTGAATAATCTTTGTTCTATACGAGGGGAGGTCCAAAAGTTCGTGGAATGAAAGGGTTTTAGTAAAAATGAAACAGTAAATTTATTTTTCCTTTTCAATATAATCACCCTTAAGCTGAATACATTTATTAGATCTATGAATTAATTTTTCTAAACCATCGTAAAAATATTTTTTATCTTTTCCCTCAAAATGAGCCAAAATTGCCTCCTTTACCTCATTGTCGTCGGAAAATTTCCTTCCCCTTAAGTCTTTTTTTAAATTGGGGAACAAATAAAAATCACTTGGGGCCAGATCTGGACTATAGGGTGGGTGGACTAGTGATTCGAAGCCATGCGTGTGTAGAGCAGCCATTGCAACTTTGCTCTTGTGAACCGGCGCGTTGTCTTGCAAGAGCAACACGCCCTTGGTCAATTTTCCCCGACGTTTTTCTTTGATGGCATCCTTTAATTTTTCTAGTATTGTTGCGTAGTATTCTCCGGTTATGGTCCTGCCCTTTTCTTTATAATCAATCAGTATTATCCCCCCACAATCCCAAAAAACAGTAGCTATCAACTTTCCAGCCGACTCCGACACTTTGAATTTCTTTGGCGGTGGTGTCCCCTTTTTATGCCATTGCATGGACTCTTGTTTGGACTCAGGCTCAAAGTGATGAACCCATGTTTCATTGCCGGTAACAATTCGCTCCAAAATCGGTCCAGGATCGTCGCCACACAACTCCAAAAAATGTTATGACGCTTCGACGCGCTGCTGTTTTTGAAGCGGCGTGAGCATTCTCGGTACCCATCTTGCACTGACTTTTGTCATACCCAGGTGGTCATGTAGGATTCGCAAAATGGTGGTATCTGATACTCCAACTAATGCAGATAACTGTTTTTTCTTCAAACGGGTGTCCTCAAGTACGATTTTTTCCACTTTTTCGACGATGTCTGATGTGGTGGCCTCAACTGGCCTTCCTGAGCGGGGGTCGTCTTCAATCGACTCCCGACCATGTTTAAAAAGACCATGCCACTTGTAAATCATTGATTTACTAGGGCACTGTTCCCCGTAAACAGTTTCCATTTCATTCAAAATGGTCTGAGCGTTCTTTCCTTGCTTGGTAAGGAATTTAATGACCGCACGGTGTTCAATTTTCTCCATAGTTTCAGTTTTCTTCCGGATTGACGTGTTTAGCAGGCGAGTGTTCGTAAACGAATGACGCAATAGGGCTGAAACTCCATTTATATACTAATTATGAGTCCCCAATTAGTATGACACTAAGCGAGCGCCCCTATCCCCACTCCATCCCCTCCATTCCACGAACTTTTGGACCTCCCCTCGTAATAACCGTTATGCGCAAGCGGTGTTAATCTATAATTAATTGGTTGTACCACCCTTTATATTTTATCTTTTCTTGTCTGTGAATGTATTGTACAATCGACTGTTGATTAACCTAATAAATAAATAAATAAATAAAAATAAATTACTGCCCAGGCTGTAAATACAGGAAATGTCTATGATGTTCATCAGAATTGAAGAAATATCAGAAGAGGGATCGATAAATGAAATAAACGTTATTTATTTTCGTTTTTGTTTTGAAAAGTCGAGAACAATAAAAATAACCGTAGTCGGCGTTTTAGTAAAAAATTTAAAGTTTTGCAAAGTTTATTTTTGGGTAAAGATTGCTTTGATTATATTAACAAGTAAAGAGTGATAATAACAAGTCATGGGTAATAATTACCCTATAACACTGTAAATAATAGTAAAAACGTTTTAGTTTATTGCGAACAAAAATATAGTGTGGCTTTATTAACATTCAACACTTCGTTTTTAAATGTTAGGTTTTTATTACATAAAGTTGGTACATAAGTTTAAAAATAAAAGTATTGAAGAAAAGTAAAAATTTAATCTCCGCCGTGTGATAATGTTTATTGAACTTTGTTATTTGTGATTAGCAAATAAAATCTGAAGAAATTTTCACCTACATAAGAGGTAGTGAGAAGAAAATCTAAGTCATGGATGGACATGTACAAGATAAACTTGTGATAAAAAGAGATAGACGATGTATGCTTTAGAAAATCTAACGGTGTAGAGAACAAGTTAAAATTTCAAAACCTTTGCAGCGAAGGAAAGTTTAAGATATCAATAAACATGCCAGTCGTTTCAAAGGCAACATGTATTTGTGTTATGGCAACCATAGACTTACGATATAGATCTAGACGTAACACTCGGTACAGCGAACCTGGCCTGCTTCTTTTAGTTGAACACATTAAGAAAAATAAATGACAAAGAACCTATTTAGTAGCCTTTCTAACTCTTTCTTTTTGAGCTGGAGTAAAAGAGAAAGCTAGTAAGAAGAAAAGAGAAGGCAAGGCTACTATTTTACATTTAAACCGTAAACGGGCCGGGCCTTGGGACAAATCTATGTTCCCGAGTTGTTCCTCCCTACTTATAACCTCCTTGATGGGAACATGTATTGGGTGTTTCTATGTATTATATGTATGTATGTATTTATAGAAAAAAAGTAGTATATGTATTCTATCCGTATTATGGTACACATAACACAAGCATATAAGCTTAGCTTGGGACCAGAGGACGTTGTGTGAAATGTCCATGTATTTATTTATGTATTAGAAATCCGGTTTTGAAAAATCTTAAGGGTAAAAAATTTATTGATCTCTTTATTTTTTCATCAACTCAAACATAAAAAAAGCAATATTTTCTTTAAAAAATAGTATGCTTAACATAACATAACCTAAAGATTAAAATTGAATGATATTTTAGTGCATTTTCTGAAAAGATTTTCTATAGTAACATATTTTTTTTCAACATCGAATAGTAGAGATTTCAACGAACAGAAAGTATACCAACTTTTTGAAAAAACCTTATACTTTGACAGGTGAATTTTCGATTGAAAATTAGGGTGCTATTTCGATATTAAATAAAAACAAGGTGAAAAAATAAATATTTCTAATCAAATAAATTACAGCATATTGGGGACATATACGTAAAGGTAAGATTTCACCAAATTTCGTAAAAAAAAAATGGAAAAGATAAATATAAAAACCAAAAACTTGGTTTTAGAACTTTTCACATAAATTGTGAGGTTTTTGAAAAAAGTGTGAATACAAAAGTTTTTGATAGTTTAATTACCTACTACTTTGCTACATGACTTTTTTTCATAGGAATTTTAATTTTGCCGGAAATCGAGAAAAACAGTTTTTTACCCTTAAAAACTCACCCGCATCCCGTTCCCGACCTTCGATCGCTCGTAAATTATTTTTCCCTTAATTTTTATTATATTCCCCTCCTTTTCTGCTGGGTTTCATCCTACTATTATTCTTTTTGGTTTTAAAAATTATCGACAGGGTCTAAATTCAATTTTTGAATTTATTAATATGTATGTTAATTTATGAACAAGTGTAGGGTACACCAACTAAAATATCATTTATTTAACAATCTACTGAATGTAGTTGTGTATGTGTCCAAGTCTTTTTAAAAGGCTTATATTAGTTCGTTACGTATCTATCAATGTATTAATCTATGTAACAGAATCTTTGAAAGTGATTCTCACCAACTTGCAGTAGTCAGATTAAACTTAAATTTTTAACACATAATACAATCCTATTTAAAAAGAAATATTCAGGATTTTCAAGTGCTTTTTAGTTTTTGAACTATTTGAAATACGAATATTTTGCCAAACAACAATACGTCAATGTTAACTGAACTTTCTTTTTTAAAAACAGTGTATTATAGAATAACAATTTATATTAATATAATTTTATTTTAGTTCAGTTAAGTTATTGACGCACAATTATTATTGAAGTGAGACTTGTGTAGTATGTTTATATTGTGCTTAAATCTACACATACCTTTATGTAAACTGTTCAAGTCCAATCGGTGTAACACAATCTTAACAGTTTTGGTACATAAATCATGAAGATAGATCATAGATTTAGAAATATCACTCTCTAGAGGATCATGTTCTAAACAAGAATTATCTGAAGCTGAGTCAGTTTGTAATCTGCTGTAATCTAACTCATCATCTTCTGAACTTACATGTTCACATTTCATATGTTCTTGTTTTATTAACAGATTGCACATTGCTTGATCTTCAACATTTGGGATGCTGTCATCATTTTCTAAAGTGACATCTTCACATGTGATATGTTGTTGTTGTATTAATTGAGTGCACATTCCTTGTTCTACAATATTATCTTCCAGATCTGTAAGATAGTTTCATTAAATGAAGTACAAACAAGAAGCAGCTGTAATATTTTCTAACGTCGGGCCAAAATTTAAAACAAATATACGCGTCTAAATCCGTAAAAAGTAGTTTTATTTAAGAAGCAGCTGGTTCAGCTTGAAGATGAAACAAACACTACACTCTACCTCCAACATGTTCCTCATCTAGTTGGTCACCTGTCGTTTGTGAAGGTTCAGGTTTAGGTTGCAGTTCCCTGTGAATCACCGCTCCCAAACTCACAGGGGTGAGTGTCACTTTACATAGATTTCTCAAAACTCGTATTGGCTTTACGTCAAACTGAAACATAAACCTGTATTATGAACCTGCTCCTATATTTACATATTCACCACAGATACATCCGTATAGAGGGACACAGTTAACAGTTAGATCTTACATCATCATTGTCCAACAAGTGAGTGAACAGCTCCTCACTGTGAAGACAGGCGCTCCTCAGCTGGAGACAGTTGCGAAGTCTCGCGCAGCACAGGTAGCACGCGTCTACTGGTCTTCTGTCTTTTGTTTCCAACTGACAACAATAATAAATATATCTGGTATGGGAACATAGTAAAATATAACAAACTTGTTACAAGAACACTTACCAACTTGCCAGTCAGTAACTCGTATATTTCTTGTAAGTCAGTGTTAACTAGACAATGCATACGCACATCTTTGATTAAACAAATTCTACATATTGATAACTGCTCCATTATTTATCATAAAATTACAAAATTGTAATTTAATAGGTTATATTTTACTTTTTTTTTGGGATTTAATGACCTGGTTACGAAGTGATATCTTCTTTTTCCAATTCTTTGTTGTTTTAGTTTTAATGTTTAGTATTCTTGATATATTTATATATGGCAGCGTAACTGTTCTTGTTTTTTGGTAATTGATCAATAGGCGGCGGGCGGGATGAAGAAACACTTAAAATTTTCACGTCACTGAGGTCACTAGCGAATATTATTAAATTGTTATAGTCACAGAATCAAAGAATATACTACTCTCTAACGAGAGCACAGAATAGATAGAAGATACTACGTATCAGAAGGGAAACTCAGAAGAACGGGTAAAATATAGAGGAGGGGTATTTTGCATTCTGACAACTGTCATTTGACACTAACCGGAACCGGCCAAATTTTTTTTTTTTTAACCGCTGTACTTCCTGTAGTTTATGAAACTATCATAACCTACACTGGCGGAATCGCGAAAGTTTGCAAAAACAAGTAGCGGAGCCATTAAAAAAATAAATAAAATTGGTCAAGTGCGAGTCGGACTCGCGCACGAAGGGTTCCGTACCATTATCTATGCAACATAAGGCAACGTTATTAGTATCGAGCAAGAAACGGTAAAAAAATCATGTTTGTTGTATGGGAGCCCCCCTTAAATATTTATTTTATTTTATTTTTAGTATTTGTTGTTATAGCGGCAATAGAAATACATCATCTGTGAAAATTTCAACTGTCTAGCTATCACCGTTCTTGAGATACTGCGTACGGAACCCTAAAAATCATGTTTGTTGTATGGGAGCCCCCCTTAAATATTTATTTTATTTTATTTTTAGTATTTGTTGTTATAGCGGCAATAGAAATACATCATCTGTGAAAATTTCAACTGTCTAGCTATCACCGTTCTTGAGATACTGGGTACGGAACCCTAAAAATCATGTTTGTTGTATGGGAGCCCCCCTTAAATATTTATTTTATTTTATTTTTAGTATTTGTTGTTATAGCGGCAATAGAAATACATCATGTGTGAAAATTTCAACTCTCTAGCTATTACCGTTCTTGAGATACAGCCTGGTGACAGACGGACGGACGGACGGACGGACGGACGGACGGACAGCGAAGTCTCAGTAATAGGGTCCCGTTTTTACCCTTTGGGTACGGAACCCTAAAAAGAAGAACTGTCAACTGAGTACAGCCGTAATAATTAATCCATTAAATATTAACCACATGACGTTATAGCCACATATTTTACACAATAGATAATTATTTAAATGCAAAAATAAAATTACAACTATATGGTTACCGAATTATTTTATTGTAAATGACAAAACAGGTGCTCAAGTCCACTATTTTGGAACAATTGTCATACCGGCACAATACCGGCACGATACCGTTGCAATTGAAGTCAAATATCCGTAGTCTGCTATATGCCGTCATAACGGTCTTTCAATGGTAATAGAATTGTCGATCTCTTTTATCTATGCATTGAATTTTCGGTCTCTTTTATCTATGGATTGTGTTAGAATGGTATGTATGTGTTGCCGTTTTTAAAAAATGCGTTAGTTGAATTGATTTTCGAAAAACTACTAATAAATTTAAACATTTAATCATGCTAGACTTCGTTTAAATATATTTGTACATACTATTTATTAGTATAAAAAGCAATGTGAAGTTTAGGAGATTAGTAAATTGCAATAAATTACAAAGAACAATTTCTAATATTTCTATCTATCTATTTTTTATTTATGGCAATCTGTCGACACAGGACAATTTAAAAATATTACTGTCAAATTCAAAATAGCAGACTACCGAAACATTTCAGTCATTGAATTGCAATTGTGAAGCAGTTGTGTACGAGACTAGCAATTTATGTCACTTTGACAATTGTAAGACAATGATGAAGTCGTTATGACGACACATTAATAGTAGACTACCAAAAACTTTACTATTGCACCATAATGGTACAATAATGGTACAGTTGTGACACCGTTGAAATACCCGACTCAGGGCCCAGAATGAACAAATCTACGAAAATACACTTTTATGTATAATATATTATATAGGTACACTTATTATCAAGGTCAGAGCAAGCCAATATACTTTTAAAAACTAAACAATATGTATTGCCCCAGAACTACTTACTCCAAAGATTTATTTTATTATCATTAACATAGTCGAGTTAGAGTCTGTCAAGCGAGTCGAGTCCACAACCCTTTTACTGATTTCTTATAATGGCAATACTATGATCTGTCAAACAGATTGTCACAAATTCTGTTGAAACCTCGTAATAATCCGGTTTTTGTTGAGTTTTTTAATGTTATAATGCCGAAAACTATTAAAAGTAGTGTCAGGAGCTTGTTGTTTACAATGATTAATAAATATAATCGTGTACAGAGTGAATCTGACGACGTGTTATCGCAAAAACGACGACTTTTGGATGAAATCGTTTCAACATCAGGTAGGTTGGCAACAACGTGTTGATACTTTTAGCACAATTGTCTAACTTTTTTTATTTTACTGTGATGTGATCACGATTTCCGTTTTGGTTTAGATCCAGACGTCGTGTTCATGACCTTGAAACTTACTGGAGCATCTTTAAGTGAAAACTACCATAAAGATTGTTGTCATTTTTTTCAGCCACCTTGGATGACTGTGACATTGTGACACTGATCATTGTGACCTGAACGCTATTGAACTCATATGGATTTTGGCTAAAAGAAAAATAGCCAGCAAAAATTTAGGGATTCCAGGTAATGAAATGGAGAACCTTATAAAAACATTCTGTTTTAATAGTGTCACAGCCAATGATTGGAAAAAATGCAGCGATCACACTATTAGTGTCGAAAAAAAATATAAAGTAAAAGACAGGATATCCGAAACTGAGTTGGAACCTTTCATCATTTCTGTGCGTAATGATGATACTGACAGTGATTTCTCATATGAAGGCATTGAATTTCTTGATTCTGATTTTAGTTCTGATTGTGACAAATAAATACTTACATTGAAATCCTTTTTTTTTATTTATTTCAAATATGTTTATTTTTATAAAAAATTCAAGTATCAATAAGTTTTTAGCGTGTTATATCAGTGTTGACACCTGAAAGATTTTTGAATTTGCCGCCTTTTTCATGGGACTAGACTCGCTTGACAGACTCTACATGCATTACAAGATTGTGCTTATGCCTCGTGTTAACAAATGGCGGACGATTATTTAAAATAACAACAATATTTTTTATAACGTACAATAAATTTTCGTCTCTCACAGAGGATGTTATATGTGTACATCCACAGTTCAAAATTTTTTTTTTTTTTTCTTTTCCTTCTCAACGGAGTATGAAGGATTGGCTTCCCATTGGATTTGCCAGCGTCAATGTCTCTGTTTTCTTTAAAGTATAAGTTCAAAATTCCGAAACGCATTCTAGAGGGATTCGCAAAACACCAAATGCAAATTTGCAAAATAAAAATGGCGCACGCAAGCAAACAATGACGTTCCTTTACCAAAATAGTTTTTAGGGTGCCAATTATTGAAATTGTTTTGTAAACCATCTAATGCACTTACGGTAAACCTACTATTGAGAAAGTAGTATTATATATAGCTTAACTTTTTCTTTGCAAGGGGTAGAAACAATAATAATTTTATATAAACAATGACACTTAGCTTGACGTAATTTTAAAATACTTCGTGAAATGAAACGCGTAATTCTGTAATAATTTTATTTTACGCCATCTGTTGAGTAATGATCGAACAAAACCCCAAGCATTTCTGTCCATATAAAATTATTATGTACTATGTGAATATACCATGGTTACGCGTAATGTATCAATCGCATCACTTACACATGTCTAGTTTGTAAATTATAACCTATTTTCATTTAATTTTGTAATTTTATGATAAATAATGGAGCAGTTTTCAATATGTAGAATTTGTTTGATCAAAGATGTGCGTATGCATTGTCTAGTTAACACTGACTTACAAGAAATATACGAGTTACTGACTGGCAAGTTGGTAAGTGTACTTGTAACAAGTTTGCTATATTTTACGTTGTTCCCATACCAGATATTATATTTATTATTGTTGTCAGTTGGAAACAAGAGACAGAAGACCAGTAGATGCGTGCTACGTGTGCTGCGCCAGACTTCGCAACTGTCTCCAGCTGAGGAGCGCCTGTCTTCACAGTGAAGAGCTGTTCACTCACATGTTGGACAGTGATGATGTAAGTTATTGAACTAAGTATCAATGAGTAGCAATCTAAGATCAGTTGTATAATGTATGTACATTGTTGGTTGCAGTGTAACGTAACATCAATACAGAATACGAGAAAACTACAGACAGTTGAACTAAGACCTGTGAGTCTACATTCCGAGGATCACAAACATGACGATGTTCTCACAGAAGATGTGCACGTGAAGCAGGAACCTGTTGAAGGTATATTTTAGTGTGTGTTAGATGTTATGTTAGTGTTTATGGGTTGCTATATTCACAGTGGTACCGATTCTAAGTGCACAACTAAACTTAACAAAAAAATAAAAACTGTCATTGCTGTATTTTGATAATTTGGCTATTTCGTTGTACATATTTTTATTCATTAAAATCGTTAGTCTACAATTTACACATTTTCTAATAAAATAGTTTAGTTAACATTGCCGAATTGTGATAGTGACAAATTCGAATTTAATTTTTTAGTTATGTTTAGTTGTGCACATGGAATTTGTACCATTATACCATTTATTTAACAGATTGTGAACAACATTGGATACATGATCAAATTAGCTGTGATTTTATCAAGCGAGAAGATTCAACATGTCACTATGCATGTTCAGAGGGCGACATGACAACAGTCAAGTGTGAACCTAATGTGTCTGATACTTATGATCCTAGTTTAGTAGATAATGCCGCCACAGACACACGGAATGTGTCAGCTGACGAACATATGAAGATAACACAGATATGTTTCCATGATGTTTGTAAAAGTGAGTGTTGGCAATTTTACTTACTATATTAATTTACACAAATATACCAAATGTGGTGACGAATTAAGAATACAAGTGTCACCACCCCATCTCCTCCCAAGGGTGCTGTAAAAGTCAGCTAAGGGTTATTGCACACAGATAATATCTTCTGTGAGAGAAGGAAAACTGGTTAATAAACCTTGTGCCAACACACCTGGTCAGCGCTGCACAGTAGACCATAATCCTCCCAAAGTGGAGGAGGCCCGTGTCCAACAGTGGGACGTTAATGGGCTGGAGAAGAAGTTTATGTCTATATCACTCGGTTGGTTTGCAGTCACTTATATGGACCCTTCTCCACTAACTGGAAACTTGTCTAAAAAAAGTTGTCCTAAGCCTAAATTTTTAGATAATTAAAGATATCATTATGCTAGTCGATAGATAAATAAATATTCATGGATATTTCACACAACGTCCTCTGGTCCCAAGCTAAGCTTATATGCTTGTGTTATGTGTATCAGAAACATATAGAATACATATGCTTACTTTTCTTTTGTAAATACGTGCTTATAATACATAGTAGAGACACAGACGTAGTACAAACATTTGTATGACAATTGGGTTATTAAAAAAAAAAAATAGATTTTTTTATACATATATACACACAATTAGCGGAACAGAAAAAAAAGTGAGACTGAGATAATAACGCATATATTTGACGAAAATGTAATTAGACACAAAATAACAAATTGATTAACATCTTTTAACAACGACTTTGAAAAGTCTTCGTTATTTTTTATTGAAAAATAAAAAAATTTAAATAAGTGAAATTTTTAGATGATCATGAACCATCACAATAATAAAAAAAAGTAAGCATTAAATGAATTAACAATAAAATTAAAGAAAAATTAATAACGAGTGTTTCCCCCTCTTGCTCTGATTACGGTTTCCATTCGTCTGGGCATGATACAGATTATGTTATCGATGATTTCTTGAGGCAACTGCTCCCACTCCTCAAGTAATGCGTTTCCAAGTTCATTCAGATTGTTGGGGGGTGGCATTCTGGATTTAACCCTTCTTTTTAGCAAGTCCCAGACATGCTCTATCGGATTCATATCGGGGGAATTTGCTGGCCACTGCATCACCGGTATACCTACGTGGCTCAGATATGCCTGTACCGATTGTGCACTATGAGCACGAGCATTATCTTGCATTAGAATAAAGTCGTCACCAATAAATGGGGCAAATGGTACAACATGTTCTTCTAAAATGTCTCTGATGTATCGATCTGCTGTCATGGTCCCTCCTGTGACTATCACTAACTCCGTGCGAGCTCCCAAAAATATCCCTCCCCAAACCATAATTGAGCCGCCACCATAAGCCACTGTGTCTTCAAAATTAGACTGTATGTGGCGTTCTCCTTTGCGTCTCCATATTCGCTGTCTCCCATCGATCTGTTTTAAAAGAACTCTGCACTCATCAGTAAAGAGAACCTGCTGCCATTCGTTCAAATCCCAATGACTATGTCCTCGCGCATAGCTTAATCGGTTTACGCGGTGACGTCTCTCAAGTTTTGGGCCTTTGGCAGGTATTTAGGGATATTTCTAAGGAAAACATTAATAAAGGATGATTAGTCTGGATTTCATGTGACTTGGTTTCATTATGTGCTGTTAAAAGTAATGGTTTTCTTTAATTTCACAATACGAACAGTTGGGGTGTGACTTCATTTCATTCAACATATTAATGACATCATTATTTGTCCAGGACCTAGTTTTAATGCAATGTTTATATGCGAGGTATAACCTTCGTACAAAAAGTGGAGGAATACATAACTCACTCTCCATAGTATATATGGGAGTGGTTTTAATAAAGCCACCAATAGTTCTTAAAGCCTGGTTTTGAATTCTATCTACTAGGTGTGTTTTTGCACAGTTACCATACAGAAAACAACCATAGTCTATCCTGCTTCTTATCAATGATAAATTAAGTTTACGTAAGTGTTTATTATGGACACCCCAACTGGCTCCTGCTAGAACTTTTAGTAAGTTAAGAAATTTAGACGTTTTTTGTATTATTTTACTAATGTGTTTGCCCCACAGAAGAGATCTATCTAACCACATGCCCAGATATTTATTGTAATCTACAGAAGTTATAGCATTATTATTAACGGTCAAATTTACTTGTTTTCTTATGCGGCCTCTGCTGAAAATACATATGTTGGACTTAGTTGCCGATAGATTTAAACCAAGTTCATTTAGAATATTAACCATCGAATTTAGTGCACTTTGTAAACTCAACTCACAGTAGTAAAGGTCTTTATGGCTTATATAAAAACAAAATCATCCGCATATTGGGTAATAAATACTTCCATAATTTTTTGACATATTTAGTAGCAGTAGCTATATTAAAAAGTAAAGGTGCCAAAGGGTCACCCTGAGCAAGTCCTTTACTAGCAGATCTTGTAAAATCAATTTGCAAATCTGAGGAATTTCTGACCATTAACTGCCTATTAGTCAAATAGGACCACAAATATGCACATATACTTTTACCAACTTTTAGATCATCTAGGATAGTAATCATCTTTTTAAATAAAACTACTTTTTACGGATTTAGACGCGTATATTTGTTTTAAATTTTTCTTTTTTAAATTTTTCTTTACTCTATGATAAAATTATGTATGTTTTACCTTATATAATTTAAAATTTCCTTTATATTGTTACAATTTGTTAATGTATTTTAGAAACTAAAATAATGTTATTGATTTTATGTAGTCTGAGCACAATGTAATATGATATAGTTTATAGTAAAAGTCTATCTTTATGCTCAATGTAAAATTAAAATCGAATGTGGGTAAACCCTGTAATAACTGACCGTAGAAGACACATTGCAGCTCAGTCTCACCCGTGACCATGGTGACTGCAAAGTCTCCGAAACGTCGGGCCAAAATTTAAAACAAATATACGCGTCTAAATCCGTAAAAAGTAGTTTTATTTAAACAGATGAGTCGCGCAAGTGTTGGAAAATATTCTAGTAATCATCTTGTCAATACATATATTATTATATGCATCCTCTACGTCCAAAAAACATGCAACTGTAGGATTTTTTTTGGATAGGCCTAATTGTATGTGAGCAACGAGCCTAGATAGGCTGTCTAAGCAGGAATGTACTTTTCTAAAACCAGTAGTCTGTGGTGATAATATTTCTTGTTTTTCTATGTACCACTCAATTCTTTTGTATAACATATTGTGAAATATCTTACACAAGCATGAGATCAAAGATATTGGCCTCAGTTTCGGCTCTAAATCTGGATTACTTACTGCTTTTTTTATTGGAACTACTAAAATATGTCGCCATTGAGGAGGTACATAGCAATTCTGAAGTATAGCAATATATATCTTAATTAAAAAGTTAAAGCCACAATCAGGTAAATTAAAAATCATAGAATATGTTATTCCATCGCTACCAGGCGCAGTATCTTTCTTTTTCATACATATTTTTAACTCTTGTAAAGTAAATGGTGACTCAAGTAATTCATTTGAAAACTTTAGAGTAGGTGGTAAGTTTATGACTGTATCTGGAGTAAGTGAATGTAATAATTCTTTTAGTTTTTGCTCTGAAGGCATAGAGTTCGGTTGATAACGACCTTTGATCCAACCCATTTTGCGCCACATCTCAGACACTGAAGTACATTCATCTATGCTATTAAAAAATTCTTGCCAACTATTCTTTTTAGAGTTTCTTATTAATTCACGCGCAGCTGATACTTTATTTTAATAAATAGTTAGATTATCTGGGGTTGGATTTCTCGATGGAAACTTGTCTTGGGGATTATTACAATTTTTTGTAAAAGGAATATTTTTGTTTGCCGAAATATTTAATTGATTTTCAAAATAATTATACATATCTTGAACATTACTGTTAGAAAAACTATCACTATTCCACTGAGACAATGGAACTTCTAAATTTTCTTTATACTGCCTCCAATTATTAGCTTGCTTCAAATTTCGTTTCTTTTTGATAGATACATAACTTTGAAAATCAAATCTAACTTTAATAACAAGATGATCACTACCTAGGCTTTCATTGAGTACCTGCCAATCCGTCTTTAAAGCCAGATCAGAGGAAATAAATGTAATATCAGGAGTAGTACTTTGAAGAACACCGTCTACTAGTTTAATACGCGTGGCTGCTCCATTATTGATACTGATAAAACTATTATCTAAAGATGCATCATAAATGTGGGTACCTCTGGTATCTGTCTTATAAGACCAATTGGTATGGTGACCGTTAAAGTCGCCCAAAATTATAGATTTTCGTGTCACTTGAGAAAAAACATTGTCCCAATCCGATAGTGTAGTTCGTGTAGATGGTGGACAATAGATGCAAATAAGGTCCTCTAAAATATTACAATTGAAAATTTTTACGTGTATTGTTTCTATACTACAATTACGCAAAGTTATAGGACATACCTGGGTACGAATAGAATTATGAATAATAACTGCGACTCCTCCATAAGAGTCAGCCCTGTCCCTCCTATAAATATTATAGCCATTTATTTTAACTGTATCCTCTAAGTTAAGCCATGTCTCACATATTACCGCGATATGAATGTTTTCCCTATTCAGTAATAATTCAAAATCTATTAATTTCGGTTTTAAACTTTGACAATTCCATTGTACTATATTTAGCTTAATGTCTTTATTGTATCTATCCATTAAATTTTTTTAAAATATTGTATACGTTTTCTCCAGTTAAAGTTCTTAATACAAATACCTTAAATTCTTCAAGAATAATCTTACAAATGGTTGTAATCTTGTTCTCAAAACTGTCTTCTGCTAGTAAAATTCTTTTTATCTTGCTTATTAATAACCTGAAATCAAATTTTTTATTACGTTTATTCTCTTGACTCTCCTTTTTATTATCGCACGAAGGGTTTTCATATCTACTTTCTTCATGTTCTGGTGTAACATCTTCTTCAAAATTTGTTTTCCTCTTCTTACTTTTGCCTACTCTATAGCAGTTTCTTGACTGTGATGTTTGTTTTGTAGTAAATACTTGTTCGCTTGTTACATCTGATTCTAATATATCTTGCACGTTTACTGATTTTTTAAGAACATTACTGTAGCTATTGTTAGAGTTTGTATACCGAGTTGTTCTTATCACATCCTCTGTAGGTACTTTTCTTTGTGTAGTAAATTTCTAGAGCACTTCTATAGTTGACGTTTTTCTCACTCATAATGTATCTAACTTCTTTCTCTTTCAAATAATAAGGACATGTTCTATCTAATGCTATATGTGCCCCTTTGCAGTTTGGACATTTAAACGCTATTATGTCACAGTTTTCATGATTACTGGCACATTTTGGACATACAGTCTTCTTGGACGGGCAAAAATTTCTACTATGACCAGACCATACTGCCAGCACAAGGAACATTGAGAAACAGGAAAAATGTACTTCTCTACTTTAAATCTGCAGCCATAAGCTAATACATACTCTGGCGGACATGGATTCGAGAATGATAATCGCACCGTCTCGCTGTCTACCCATTTACCATCTCCGTCTCTCCTTTTTAAGCGTTTAACTGTATTTATTTCTATATCACTGATTAGGTTTATTGCAAATTCTTTTTCATCAATTTCTAAGTCCACGCCCTTGATAACTCCATATGATGAAGTATTTTGATGAGTGTATTGTGCTCTAATATCTAAAACCTTCATTTTCTGGCTGGTAAGTAATTTTTCTGCTTCTTGTTTCTCGCTGATCTGAATCAAAACTCTAAACTGGCCTTTATACTTTATTCTTGTCACGCCTTTAATTTTTTCATTGCATAATAATTGTGCTAAAGCCATCTGTTTAGGCAGCGCCTGTATTGATGTTAGACATACTTCAAAATTGCAATTTTCACTACTTTCTCCTGCAATCATACTCACATTTTGTACATCCATCGAGTCACTTCTAATCAATCGTTTAGGCCTTCGTCTGATAACAGTTACGAAACCATCTTCACTACTATCTTCTTCTCGTTCTCTTTTTTCTTTATTCTTTTTCAAACTTACGCTATAGATAGCGTAGATAGACCGCGATAGACATTACTACCTGACATAATTTCTAACTCACTTTCACATTCTTTAATAATTTCAGAATAACTTTTATGTATATCTTCCTCTTCTAGAATATTACTGAGGAATATTATTTATAAACTGAGGGTACTTTTAAATAAATGTATACGGAGTTGCTAACCAGTGACCGAAATATGTGCGCTCGCCGCTGCGACGCGTGCGCCAATGAAGTTTGTTATAAAACATAAATATGATCTTTCCATTTAGCACAAAAATTTTATTTTTTCAATATCCCAATTATAAATATAACACACATGATTGTCCCGAGTGGGAATCGAACCCACGTCTTCGTGATTGGCAGTCTGTTACATTTTTTTGTAAATTTTTTGGTAGCATTAAGTAGGTACGTACTATATTGTGCTGAAGGTTTCAAATAAATGAACACAGATTTACCAGATAGTACATTTATTTGTTTTCATTCTTGAACACAAGTATCTTTATCCTGGCTAAATCGTACTTCATACAATAATGATGTTTCATATGATGTATAATATCTGTGTGATGACGGACTAAGAATATAAGTGTTATGCTCGGTTAATTAAATATTTATCTTTAGTCATGTACATAGTATTAATAATTAAAAAAAGTAATATGACTAAAGATAACGATATCTGTTAATGAATGAATGAAATGAAATGAAATGAAAAATCATTTAATCACGTAGACACAATTTTTTAGAAAAATTATGTGCTTATGACATGTCCAATTTTTTTCCCTACCACCGGTTCAGGACGCAATCTGCTGAGAAGAACCGGCGTAAGAAACTCAGCAGAGCTTTTAATCAAATCAATATTTTTTAATTAAATGTCAATTATACTTACAATGCTAATAACTTTACAATATAGAATATGTATTGCTCCAGAGCAACCTACTCCCAAGCTTTATCATCTTTAATATAATCAGAAATTTTATAATACGCCTTTTTACATAATTTAGTTTTAATGAATTTTTTAAATTTAGAATTATTTAATTCTCTTACATCAATAGGGAGTTTATTATAAAATCGTATACAATGACCCATGAAAGAGTTACATATTTTGTGGAGACGGGTTACATGCATCACAAGATTGTGTTTATGCCTTGTATTAACATTATGGTGGTCGCTTTTTTTTGTAAAATTATGAATATTTTTATGAACATACAATAAATTTTCATATATATATTGCGAAGCGACCGTTAAAATATTTATGTCTTTGAATTTCTCCCTTAGAGAATCCCGCGGACCTAGGTTATATATAGCTCTAACAGCGCGTTTCTGGAGCACAAATATCCGATTAATGTCCGCACAGCTTCCCCAAAGAAGAATTCCATAGCAAATCAAATCAAATCAAATCAAATTTATTTATTTGTGTACATAGGTATAAATATGGTATTAAATAATAATGTAATTTCTGCTATGTCCTGCCAAAATATGGCGTACAAATATAAGCACTAATAATAATCATTCTTTTAAACAATAGTCAAATAAATAGTACCTAATGTCAAAAACAGAAGCTAAATGTCATACAATATACAAATTTAAACACTATTATAATTTTTTTTTTTAAACAATTGTCAAATTAATAGTAAAATAATGTCAAAAATAAGAAGCTAAATGTCATACAATGCATACAATGTTAATCAGTTTGGTCATTAAGAAATTGTTCAATGGAATAATAACATTTATTTAACAGAAATTTTTTGAGCTCGATTTTAAACTTATTTAAACTTTCTAACAATCTTATTGTTTTCGGCAATTTATTATATACTTTTGGTCCCATGGCAACTATGCTTTTTTGGAGCAACGTGGTTTTACCTTTCATTACATATAATTTGTCACATCTGCGGG
The DNA here is from genome assembly GCA_916999025.1 of Orgyia antiqua. Classification (NCBI taxonomy): domain Eukaryota; kingdom Metazoa; phylum Arthropoda; class Insecta; order Lepidoptera; family Erebidae; genus Orgyia; species Orgyia antiqua. Next base: position 4,306,808 of record OU779872.1, read on the forward strand.
CACTAACAACAGAGGTAAACTCCGCCAAGTTATTTCTTACAAATAATGCTACCTCATAAATGTAGATGCAAGGCACTGTTAAAATGTCAAGTTTTTTAAAGTGTGATTTGCAGCTGTCTCTGGGTTTTATATTCGAAATAGCCCGAATGCAGCGCTTTTGAGCTTTAAGTACCATATCTTTACCCACAGCATTTCCCCAAAATATTATGCCATATCGTAACACAGAGGCGACTAATCCATGATATGCTGTAAGCACTGCTTTTCTACTTACGGTTCTATTTAGTATCTTTAGAGCATAGGCATGTTGGCTCAGTCGTTTACACAATTTATCAATTTGTGTACTCCATGTCAAGGAATTTTCTATGAAAAGTCCAAGAAATTTTGTCACTGTAGTTTCCTTGATTTGTGTGTTATTATAATTTATATTAAATGTCATTTCTTTATTAATTCTTTGTCCAAACGTCATAATCATTGTTTTGTCCAAATTTATTATTAACTTATTTAGTTCCAGCCAATTTATTACTGATTTAATATTATTATTTATATCTGATTCCAATGAGGATGATATTTTGTTATTAAATATGATGGTACTGTCATCAGCGAACATAACCATTGGGTATGTTGTTGCTGTAGGGAGATCGTTAATGTATATAAGAAATAATAAAGGGCCGAGAACGCTCCCCTGTGGAACTCCCAGCAGCACAGTTTTAAGATCAGAGTCATAATGGCATTCAGTTTTTGTCTCATGACATACTTTACTAACTCTTGTAGCCTGTTTCCGTCCACACAGGTAAGATTGGATTAGATCTATCAAGTTTCCTCTGATACCATACTTATATAGTTTTGTTAATAATATGGAGTGGTCTACATAGTCAAATGCCTTAGTCATGTCCATGTAAAACGCATATACTGGTGATTTGATGTCAACTTTAGAGATAATTATTTTTAAAAAGTCATAAATAGCCTTATTAATACATTTATTTTTGCGAAATCCTTTCTGTTCGTCGGCAAATAAATAACGTTCTTCAAAATACGTGTTTATTGAATTATAGATAACCTTTTCAAAAATCTTTGAAAATATGGGAACAAGTGCAATAGGTCTATAACATGACATATCATCCTTACATTTTTTTTTAAATATTGGTGTAATTATGGAAATTTTTAGGCTCTCCGGAAAAGTACCTTGTAAGATGCATAAATTCAACAAATAACTTAATACCGGTGCAATGATTTTCGACACGAATTTTACAATCTTTGTGTTTATATTATCATATCCAGTACTGTATGTGTTCCTTAGACTTTGGATAATTTCATGAATGTCTTGTGGGATTGTTGGTGACATATACATTGAAGAGGGACTACTATTAAATATTGCGTGTGACTTCCACTGGGCATGAGCAAGTTTTGGTTGATTAACATAATAATTATTAAAGCATTCTGCAATTTTATGTGATTCCGACACCTTTTTACCATTAGAATCCAAAATAAACGTAATGTCTTCCCGAGGAAAATTATGTTTTTTGTTATTTATAATTTGCCATGTTGCTCTGGATTTGTTTTCAGACTTTTCGATGTGGCAATTATTTTGTGATTTCTTAGTAAGGTGAATCACCTTTTTAAAACGTTTCGAGAAACATTTAAAAGCTTCTTTTTTTCGTTTGTCAGGATTCAATCTATAGGCCCATAATAACTTTCTTTTTTTCATACTGCACACTCTAACACCATTACTAATCCATTTCGGTTTAACTTTATTATTTATTTTTATCTTAATATTAGGAAAACATAGGTCATAAAACAGTCTAAATAATTCATGAAACTTATTAAAAGCCCTGGCACCATTCTCTTCTTCATAAATGTCTGTAAAACTAATATTACTAAGGCATTCCTTAAACTTTTCCATGTTTGTTTTTGAGTAGTCTCGTTTAAAAACAAACCAGTACTCAAGTCTGCATGTTTTTTTAACAGGGCATTTAATGAATTGAGCTGTATGGTCCGATACAGCTAGCTCAAGTATTTCACTTTTACAGCCGCGAATGTTATAGAGAATATTATCGATACATGACCCACTACTAGGACGTGTAGGTGTATTGAAAGCATGTTTCAAATTAAATCTTTTGAGAAGCAGAATAAATTCTTTAGAATACAGACTGTTGCACATTACACTGTTGAGTTTCTTACGGCGGTTCTTCTCAGCGGATTGAAAGTCCTGGTGCTCAAGTCCACTATTTTGGAACAATTGTCATACCGGCACAATACCGGCACGATACCGTTGCAATTGAAGTCAAATATCCGTAGTCTGCTATATGCCGTCATAACGGTCTTTCAATGGTAATAGAATTGTCGATCTCTTTTATCTATGCATTGAATTTTCGGTCTCTTTTATCTATGGATTGTGTTAGAATGGTATGTATGTGTTGCCGTTTTTAAAAAATGCGTTAGTTGAAGTGATTTACCAGTGATTTGACTACTAATAAATTTAAACATTTAATCATGCTAGACTTCGTTTAAATATATTTGTACATACTATTTATTAGTATAAAAAGCAATGTGAAGTTTAGGAGATTAGTAAATTGCAATAAATTACAAAGAACAATTTCTAATATTTCTATCTATCTATTTTTTATTTATGGCAATCTGTCGACACAGGACAATTTAAAAATATTACTGTCAAATTCAAAATAGCAGACTACCGAAACATTTCAGTCATTGAATTGCAATTGTGAAGCAGTTGTGTACGAGACTAGCAATTTATGTCACTTTGACAATTGTAAGACAATGATGAAGTCGTTATGACGACACATTAATAGTAGACTACCAAAAACTTTACTATTGCACCATAATGGTACAATAATGGTACAGTTGTGACACCGTTGAAATACCCGACTCAGGGCCCTGAACCAGTGGTTGGAAAAAAAATTTGGACATACGAGGGGAGGTCCAAAAGTTCGTGGAATGAAAGGGTTTTAGTAAAAATGAAACAGTAAATTTATTTTTCCTTTTCAATATAATCACCCTTAAGCTGAATACATTTATTAGATCTATGAATTAATTTTTCTAAACCATCGTAAAAATATTTTTTATCTTTTCCCTCAAAATGAGCCAAAATTGCCTCCTTTACCTCATTGTCGTCGGAAAATTTCCTTCACCTTAAGTCTTTTTTTAAATTGGGGAACAAATAAAAATCACTTGGGGCCAGATCTGGACTATAGGGTGGGTGGACTAGTGATTCGAAGCCATGCGTGTGTAGAGCAGCCATTGCAACTTTGCTCTTGTGAACCGGCGCGTTGTCTTGCAAGAGCAACACGCCCTTGGTCAATTTTCCCCGACGTTTTTCTTTGATGGCATCCTTTAATTTTTCTAGTATTGTTGCGTAGTATTCTCCGGTTATGGTCCTGCCCTTTTCTTTATAATCAATCAGTATTATCCCCTCACAATCCCAAAAAACAGTAGCCATCAACTTTCCAGCCGACTCCGACACTTTGAATTTCTTTGGCGGTGGTGTCCCCTTTTTATGCCATTGCATGGACTCTTGTTTGGACTCAGGCTCAAAGTGATGAACCCATGTTTCATCGCCGGTAACAATTCGCTCCAAAATCGGTCCAGGATCGTCGCCACACAACTCCAAAAAATGTTTTGACGCTTCGACGCGCTGCTGTTTTTGAAGCGGCGTGAGCATTCTCGGTACCCATCTTGCACTGACTTTTGTCATACCCAGGTGGTCATGTAGGATTCGCAAAATGGTGGTATCTGATACTCCAACTAATGCAGATAACTGTTTTTTCTTCAAACGGGTGTCCTCCAGTACAATTTTTTCCACTTTTTCGACGATGTCTGATGTGGTGGCCTCAACTGGCCTTCCTGAGCGGGGGTCGTCTTCAATCGACTCCCGACCATGTTTAAAAAGACCATGCCACTTGTAAATCATTGATTTACTAGGGCACTGTTCCCCGTAAACAGTTTCCATTTCATTCAAAATGGTCTGAGCGTTCTTTCCTTGCTTGGTAAGGAATTTAATGACCGCACGGTGTTCAATTTTCTCCATAGTTTCAGTTTTCTTCCGGATTGACGTGTTTAGCAGGCGAGTGTTCGTAAACGAATGACGCAATAGGGCTGAAACTCCATTTATATACTAATTATGAGTCCCCAATTAGTATGACACTAAGCGAGCGCCCCTATCCCCACTCCATCCCCTCCATTCCACGTACTTTTGGACCTCCCCTCGTATCATAGGAGCTAATTTTTTGCCACAAAAAATATGACTACATGAATAAATGATTTTTGGTTTGATTTGATTTGCACATAAAATTGGTAACACTGTCAGCTAATAGTTGTATTGTTTCAGATGCTGCTGTCACTGAGAAACTGACATCAGATGATCTGGAAGATACTTCTACAAGTACTAGTTTAAACAATCAACCACAACAACTAATAGTTAAAGCAAATACTTTACAGGAATTTAAGAAAACAAAACAAATGTCGAGAACTAAGAAGAGAGATACTCTCGTAGACATGTTCACACACCCGGCTGGTGTTCCTTACCAGTGTGATATATGTGGGAAAAAATTTAAAAAAAGACATTCATTTAGATCTCACATTCGCACACACTCCAATAAACAGCACAAATGTGATGTTTGTGGGAAAAGATTCAGTAAAGGTTATATAGCAGAACACATGCTTATACACACTGGCGAGAAACCACACAAGTGTGGTGAATGTGGGAAAGATTTTAGACGAAAATGCGAGCTAATAATTCATTTTCGTATACACACTGGTGAAAAACCTTATAAGTGTACTACATGTGAGAGAAGTTTCAATCAATGTTCTAGTTTGTTAACTCATATTCGCAAACACACTGGCAAAAAACCTTACAAGTGTGATATATGTGGAAAAAATTTTAGCCGTTCTAATAATTTATCGGTTCACCGTCGCACACACACTGGCGAAAAACCTTACAAGTGTGCAACATGCGGGGTAGGTTTTTGTCATGATTCTTCATTGGCGGCTCATGTCCGCACACACACCGGTGAAAAGCCTTATGAATGTGATACATGTGGAAAAGCTTTTGCTCAACGTAGTACTTTCAATGTTCATATTCGCACCCACACTGGTGAAAAAACACACAAATGTGATATTTGTGGTCAAGCTTTTATCCGTAAAAGTTCACTTACTTCCCATATGGAAAAACATCAGTAAGAAAGAAAGAAGTTTTAACGAAAACAGATGTTTGCCGGATTTCGTTCACACACACGTGACAGTAAAAACCCTTATAAACCGGTTAGTTGTCATGCTGGTCGGGCTGGTGAGAGAGTGACTCTTTCTCCATGTGCGGATGTTATTTGATGTACTTGTGCTACGCTGACCCGGCATGTAAACCCACTGGGCTTGCGAGTTGTCTGTCTCTTACAAAATTATTGCAACATCTGTTTGTTCGTTCTGACAAAGCTCTCCGGAGTATAATGGGGTGGTGACACTTGTATTTTTAATCTGCGAGTGATAAGTTTTCAACCATTGTTTCGTTTTAGGAACTGTCATGAGATATTCCATTCCGCTTACAGCAACATACATCTGACATTAACATTCAGAGCTTTCTGACAGATGGCCGCACAGCGAAATTTCAGTGATACGGTCTCGTTTTAAAGCGCTACGGGTCTCTTTGATTGCCCGTGTGGTGACGGACAAGTGTCACCACCCTATCTCCTCCCTAGGGTGCTGTAAATGCCAGCTGAGGGATATTTTACACAGATGACATCCTCTGTGAGAGATGGAAAACTTGAAAGTAAACCCTGGGCCAACACGCCTAGTCAGCGCGGCACAGTAGCATAATCCCTTGCAAAGTGGAGGAGGCCGGTGCCCAACAGTGGGACGTTAGTGGGCTGGAGAGAGAGCCACTTTGATTCTTTGCCTCTTAAATTTATGCCTCTGCCATTTTACCATTTGGCACGGTAAAATAATTTTCGAAAATGTTGTACCTAGGTAATTAGTAATTATTCTATTTTGTTTCCCAAGAGTATTGTTGGGCTGCGAAGTAGTGTGCTGATCGTTATATGTGTCTTTCTTACTCAATAAAGTTAATATTTAAATATTTGCTCTTATTTTATTTACATGGTTATACTTCACTATACTTACTGGCGCGACTTGACGTACTCATAGAACTTAGAGACAAAACCCTAACCTAACAAATAATTCAAAAGATCCATCTTGTTATAAGCCACGCAAATTGGTAATGCGCTGGAACCTTGTCAAATTAACGCCCTTGTGACGTCATCAGCAAAGAAAAAGTAGAGCTAACAAAATGTAATATTCTCATCTATACGTCACTATGACGTCACCAACATGGCCGCCAGGCGCATTACCAATTTGTGTGGCTTATACTTAGTCTTAGTACCCAGCTGTAATGCAGAGCTCGTACGTTCCATAATAGCAATTTTATCAAGTTGGTAGTCTATTGGTAATTTTTTTGTCACAGATGATACCATTCAATTGAACTTTCACTGAACACTGAATAGCAGACTTGAGCCCCGGTGACTTCGATCAATATCGGTGTCAGGGCGACAGAGTTTAGTATACCATAGCTTGTTGTCTGTTTGTTTAGTTATTATCGTATTTTCTATGAGAATAATATACCTAATTTAGTTAAGGTAGATAAAATATGAGTTTGTAATCGGGAACATGAATTTGGCCCAAGACATGACAAGACAGATACACACAAAATCTTAACAGAAGAACAGAGCTCAACTAACCTGTTGTTAATCTGCAAACATTCATACTGTGACCGGTCCTTTATGTTGTTCACGCTGACTGCTCCCAATGTAAAGTTGTTCTCTTCACCATCAGATTCATCAGTTTTATTGACGACTCGAACAGACCTGCACATCCTTGCATAATGACCTCTTTAATTACATTTTGCACAGATCTGACTAAACGCTGGACATTTAAATCCATGATAATATCCACACCGGGAACAATTCTTCTTTTTAGGGTTCCGTACCCAAAGGGTAAAAACAGAACCCTATTACTGAGACTTCGCTGTCCGTCCGTCTACTAAAAATAAAATAAAATAAATATTTAAGGGGGGCTCCCATACAACAAACATGATTTTTTTACCGTTTCTTGCTCGATACTAATAACGTTGCCTTATGTTGCATAGATAATGGTACGGAACCCATCGTGCGCGAGTCCGACTCGCACTTGACCAATTTTTATATTGACTTGTGCTTTTAATAGGGTTATTTGTGTCATAATTGTTTTTGCTTGTGACTTTTGTTGTAATCTATATATAATAGTATTTACAGTTAGGCTTTTTAAGTTTATTGTAGCAAGTTCTGCTGCCTTACACAAATCTATACAATGTTTGTGATCTAATGTTGCCTCTTTAAGTAATCTTTCTTTCAAGCCAATCTGGTTGATTCCTCTTATTATTTGGTCTCTAATTAAACTGTCTTTTAGGGTGCCAAATCCACAATCTCCAGCCAGATTTCGTAACATAGTTAAAAATTCGTTAAAACTTTCATCTTCTCCTTGCACTCTCTGGAAGAACATGTGCCTTGACATAGTTTCATTTTTTAAGGGAACACAATAGTTTTCAAATTTCGTCAAAAGCTTTTCCATTGTTGGATTTTCGTCTTGTTCAAAAGTATTAAAAACTTCTATAGCGTCCTGCGTCATCTCCAATTACGTGGAGTAATAGAGCTATTTTTTCGTCTTCCTTCATTTTGCTATAATTGCCACTATTGCCAGAGGCTTTTAAATAGAATGTGAACTTTTGTTTGAATTTACGAAAATTTTCCTTTAAATTGCCCGACGCCAACACCAATGGCGGAGGCTGGCTAAGATTTTCCATTTTAATGGTATTTTAATATCTGTGTCCAGTTACTTTTATATTTCGCTTAATCCTCAGCGCCATGTATAATTAAGAAGACTATTGTGAATTGTTATTATTATTTTGTTTCTCATTTACCGAGTCACGGGCTATTTCTATTAAAGAAATACCCGGTCCTTTGGTAGGCTTACATGGGGACATAGGTCCAACATGCAGAGGCCCTTTGAGATTTTTAATGAAAGAATAAAATGTGATGGGACGTCTACCAACGACACTCCATACCTGTACTATAGAAGTAGTCATGGAGTGCCAGTGGTAGGTGTAAATCTATTGTAAATGAATGGCAAATTATAATTACTCAGTTTATGGGGTTGGTGTGTTAATTGAACCGGTTAATCGTATACTATTGAATTAAAAACGGTCGCCTGCCTTCAATACTACTAAACTTCTTGAACCGTGGCAGACGGTGACTCGCCGACTCACTAGATGGGCCCCCCACACAGCCGCCAGACAAGGCAGCAGGGAGCAACACCGGTGTGAGCGGCTTGGGGTGTAGAGCGGTGCGGCACCGGTTTCACCATCGCGGGTCAAGACCCGGAGTGGGTTTCCCCGTAATTACGCCCTTGACATTGACACTTCCACCCCCGAGCATATAGCTCTGGCGACCCCACTCTGTCCAGCCGGTGAAGGCAAGACAGAGGCGAGAGTCCAGGCACTCTCGGTTTCCAGTTCGGCCAGCCAACAAAGGCAAGCCGAAGGCGAGGCCACTACCGACTCTCAGGGGCACTCGGGACCGCAGTGTCGCCACTCACATTCAGCTCGCCACAAGCTGCCCTGCGGTCTGTAGACTTTCCCTAGGTCCTGTGACACATTTTTTGTTTATACCACAAGATTTTCGAAAGCCTATAATCTGCCTCCAGGTTTTGCGTTAGCCTCATGGTGAGGTAACGACTGGCCCAGAGGGGTTTATTATTATTATTATTATATACAATTTCGCCAACGTCGCGTAACAGGATAGGACACCAAATGAAGGAGATTAAAAAAAAAAAAAACCTGGAGACCGGTAAAATCATAAAATAATTATAACTACATTCAACTGCTAATTGATGTGATTATACTGAAACAAACAAAATATTAACTAATTATTACAGATACAACTAGTGTTGGACAAACATTATAACTAAGACTAAAAATTATATTATACATCTAAATTAATTAAATTCTAATCCTATTACTAACTAGTAATAGGATTAGAATTTAATTAATTTATTATATATTCACAAAGTATTCTAATGAATGGACTATATACATGAGACAGTAAAGATTTTAAAGAAAGAGGACGAGAGATTTCTGGTGGGACCAAATCATATAAAGACGGCTGATTATTTGAACAAGAAAAAAATATATGCTCCACAGTACTGTAAAGGTTGTGATCATTGAATATAACCTATACAATGATACAGGCCACTTAAGATTTGTTTTTAAAAAAGGAATAAAAAATTTAAAATTTGAAAATAAAAAAGAAAAGAATTTAGGGAGATGAGAAAAGGACATGAAGTGAGGATGTTGAAAAATGATTGTAAAATAGTTTTTCTTTATTATAAAAAATATAACAAATTAATTAAATGTGTTTTAAATTATTATTATAAATTAATGTAAAGAAGAAGCTTTACAATTGGTGGAGGCGCGCCGGGTATAGCGGCCCGATTGGTAAACCAGCTCCTACGCCCAGGGATGTGTTGACGAGCAAAGGGTCGACACAGGATAAATATTTATTATCAGAGAAGTAGCCGTATCTTTTTATTAAATTTTTATAAATTATTTATAACTAAGATGGAACTAGCCACGATAACTTTCGGTGGTTGCGCACAGGAGTGCCTAGATGAATTCGAAGAAATGTTTTACGCTTTAATAACTTTCAAGAGATGCTCGTCTGAAGAAGAAAAATTATCACTATTGCCCTCATTTTTAAGGGGTAACGCCTTACTTTTCTTCCGGGGCATTAAAGACACGTGCAAAAGCGTGCAGGAGGTATTTGATAGACTAAGGGAAGAGTTTCAAGAAGTAAATTACCAAGAATTGTTCTATAACGCTCGTCAAAATCGTAAAAGTCTGTCGGAATTTTATTATTATTTAAATGAAATCGCTAGGAAGGCGAAGATTGCGGATGACAAAATGTTTATTATTAAATTTATAGGGGCATTGAACCCTTTCCATAAGAGTAGACTATCGACTTCTTATTTGCCGACGAAAGTAGTGTTAAAGGATGTGATCCGGCAAGTGGAAAAATTGTATTGTAGCAGAGAGAAGGACACGCTACAACTAGAGCTCAACCCTAGGGCACTAGTACCGAATTTCGTAAATGAGCGTCGTGCACCCACACCGTTCTCGTCGCCCATATCCAGCCCGTCACAAGATATGAGGGGTCGTCGTCAGATACAAGATGCAGCTTCATCTCCTCAATATAATAGACATAACTATAATTTACGTTCTGATTTTAGGAACACACGGTCACAGGCGAATTTTCCCACTCGCCAGAACTGAGGAAGGTCCAGTTCAGCGAGGTGGCTGATAGGGGATCAGGCCTTCTACAGACACATGTTATGGATGTTGAGATGCAGTCTACGGAAAAATTGAATATGCAGGTTAGACCCCTAGTTAAGTTCAGTACAAATTTAGTAAAAGATGTGGCTTTGGCAGATTCCGGTGCTTCAGTTTCGTGCATCAGCCAGCCGTTGTTGAATGATATGAGAATGGAATGTAATAGTATAGAAAATATGTGTGTGAAAGCAGTAAATGGAAACGCATTGAAGGTTTTAGGGCGATGTGATGTGATGTTCGCTCTAGAAAGTTTTTTATTTCAACACGAGTTTTTAGTGATTAAAGATTTAAGCTGTAATGTTATATTGGGGCAAGATTTTTTATTAAAGAATAAAATGTGTATTGATTTTGGTAGTCATTGTGTGTCATTCGGGCAGGGAAGGATTAGGTTTGTGTCTGCGATAGATGAGATACAAAAAATTATTAAGCAACCGCAGGAAAAAGTTTGTTGTAAGGTAAAGGAGTTTACGAAAGAGGATAGTTGTTATTTTTCTAATTTAGTAAATGAGTATGAGGTGTCTGTCAAAATAGAAAATGAAAGTTTTATAATAAATAATATGTTAGAAAAGAGTAAAAAACAAAGCTTATTGTCATTGTTGAAAAGTAATAGGGATAGGTTTGCTTTTTCTACTGAACAATTGGGTAGATCGGCGGTGGTGCCTGTGTTGATCGAAACGAAGGATGAAGAGCCGGTACGGAGTTATCCTTATCGGGTTTCGGCGACGCAGCGTGATATTATTGATAAACAGGTGGAAGAAATGTTGAAATTAGGGGTAATAAGTGAGTCCTCTAGCTCCTATGCGCCACCTGTAGTATTAATTAAGAAAGCGGATAATACATGGCGTTTTTGTGTAGATTACCGAAAATTAAATAAAAAGATTCAGCGTGATAATTATCCTATCCCGAGGATAGACGATATAGTAGATAATTTAGCGGGGGCACGTTATTTTGCAGAGTTAGATTTAAACTCAGGCTATTGGCAGACGGAAATTACCAATGGGAGGCACAAGACAGCCTTTGTAACATCGACGGGATTATATGAGTTTAATGTGGTGCCGTTTGGACTAGCCACGAGTCAGGCGGTGTTCCAACGCATGATGGATAAAGTTTTGGGGGACTTAAAATTCAAAGGGGTTATGGTGTATATTGATAATGTAATATGTTACGCTAAAACATATAGAGAATTCACGGAAATTCTAGAGGAAGTGTTTAAGAGATTTAGAAAGGCAAATTTGACTTTTAAACCCTCTAAATGCAAATTTGGCTTTCAGGAAATAGAAATGTTAGGGTATAAAATTTCAAATGAAGGTATTAAACCCAGTGATAGTAAGCTCAAAGCTATGCGAGATATTTCTGCACCAACTTCAGCTAAAGAAGTAAAACAATTGTTAGGGCTATTTTCATACTATAGGAAATTTGTTTCGAATTTTGCGAAAATCACACTACCGTTGACTAAGTTATTAAAGAAGGGTGTTAAATTTTACTGGAATAGCGACCATCAAGAGTCGTTTGATCGCATTAAAGAATTGATGTGTTGTGCGCCGATTTTATCGTATTTTTCAAACGACAAATCTAAGACGGTGAGGTTAAATGTAGATGCGTCAAATGAAGCGATTGGTGCAGTACTTATGCAGGGGGAAATGGAGATGAACCCAGTGGCTTATGCTTCTAGAAAATTATCAGAGGCTGAAAAAAGATATAGTACAACAGAGAAGGAATGTTTGAGCTTAGTATGGGCGTTAAGATATTTTCGTCATTATTTATGGGGTTTAAAGTTTCAGGTGGTTACTGATCACCAAGCGTTATGTTGGTTACAATCGAAAAGAGATATGTCTGGTAGGTTAGCGCGATGGGCGTTGGCTATACAAGAGTGGGATTTCGATATCGTCCATTGTTCAGGTAGAAATAATGTAATGGCAGATTTCTTGAGTAGGAATCCATTGGTAGAAAGCGTAGAGCAACAAGTAGAAAAACAGGTAGAATTTTCAGACGGTTTGGAAGTTTTTAGTATAAATATAGATTCGTTACAGGAAGAGCAAACAAGAGATAATTTTTGTATGAGATGGATTACGAGGGTGAATGAACGTCCGCAGGCAGGGCATAATGGTTTTGTGTTAAAGAATGGTTTTTTGTATAAAAATGTGCGTAGAGATGGAGAGATACGTGAAGTTTTAGTGTTACCTAGGAGTTTATTTTTTAATGTAATGGCTGAGTTACATGACGGAGCTTGGACGGGTGGTCATTTAGGTTTAGCAAAGACGTTAAAAAGGTTTCGTGCGAGATATTTTATGCCATATGCAGATAGGGATATCGAACGATATATTAAATCTTGTGTGCCGTGTCAAGAAAGGAAGATGGTAAAAAATATTGCCGAATTAACACCGATCCGAGTGTCGAATATTTTTGAAAAGGTTGGTGTGGATGTTTTGGGTCCTTTTCCACGTTCATTTAGAGGGAATCGTTTTGTTATTGTGGCTGTGGAATACGCGTCGCGTTATGCTATATGTAAGGCGGTGCCTAGAGTCACGGCTGAGGTAATAGTAAACTTTTTAGTAGAGGAAATATTTTGTAGATTCGGGGATGTATGTGAAATTATTTCGGATAGAGGAACGGTGTTTACGGCAAGGATTGTAAAAGATATAGTCGAGCAATTTGGGTCTAAATGTATTCATACAAGTGCATTTCATCCACAAAGTAATGGTTTAGTCGAAAGATTTAATAGAACTCTGGTAAACATGTTATCTAAATATTTAAATAATAACCAAGGGGAATGGTGTGCGTTTTTACCTTTGGTAGTGCATGCCTATAATACGAGTGTACAAGCCAGGGCCCTGAGTCGGGTATTTCAACGGTCTCACAACTGTACCATTATTGCACCATTATGGTGCAATAGTAAAGTTTTTGGTAGTCTACTATTAATGTGTCGTCATAACGACTTCATCATTGTCTTACAATTGTCAAAGTGACATAAATTGCTAGTCTCGTACACAACTGCTTCACAATTGCAATTCAATGACTGAAATGTTTCGGTAGTCTGCTATTTTGAATTTGACAGTAATATTTTTAAATTGTCCTGTGTCGACAGATTGCCATAAATAAAAAATAGATAGATAGAAATATTAGAAATTGTTCTTTGTAATTTATTGCAATTTACTAATCTCCTAAACTTCACATTGCTTTTTATACTAATAAATAGTATGTACAAATATATTTAAACGAAGTCTAGCATGATTAAATGTTTAAATTTATTAGTAGTTTTTCGAAAATCACTTCAACTAACGCATTTTTTAAAAACGGCAACACATACATACCATTCTAACACAATCCATAGATAAAAGAGACCGAAAATTCAATGCATAGATAAAAGAGATCGACAATTCTATTACCATTGAAAGACCGTTATGACGGCATATAGCAGACTACGGATATTTGACTTCAATTGCAACGGTATCGTGCCGGTATTGTGCCGGTATGACAATTGTTCCAAAATAGTGGACTTGAGCACCAGGGCCCTGAGTCGGGTATTTCAACGGTGTCACAACTGTACCATTATTGTACCATTATGGTGCAATAGTAAAGTTTTTGGTAGTCTACTATTAATGTGTCGTCATAACGACTTCATCATTGTCTTACAATTGTCAAAGTGACATAAATTGCTAGTCTCGTACACAACTGCTTCACAATTGCAATTCAATGACTGAAATGTTTCGGTAGTCTGCTATTTTGAATTTGACAGTAATATTTTTAAATTGTCCTGTGTCGACAGATTGCCATAAATAAAAAATAGATAGATAGAAATATTAGAAATTGTTCTTTGTAATTTATTGCAATTTACTAATCTCCTAAACTTCACATTGCTTTTTATACTAATAAATAGTATGTACAAATATATCTAAACGAAGTCTAGCATGATTAAATGTTTAAATTTATTAGTAGTTTTTCGAAAATCTTCAACTAACGCATTTTTTAAAAACGGCAACACATACATACCATTCTAACACAATCCATAGATAAAAGAGACCGAAAATTCAATGCATAGATAAAAGAGATCGACAATTCTATTACCATTGAAAGACCGTTATGACGGCATATAGCAGACTACGGATATTTGACTTCAATTGCAACGGTATCGTGCCGGTATGACAATTGTTCCAAAATAGTGGACTTGAGCACCAGTATTAAGGTATCACCGTATAGCATTTTATTCGGTAGGGAACAAAGTTCGGTGGTAGATCGATCGTTGGGTTTAAATGCGCATATGAATGAGAGTGTTGTTGAACGTATAGATCGTATGAGAGGATTTTTGACGAAAGCGTTAAATAATATTACGAAAGCACAAATTGTACAAAAACGAAATTATAATAAAAAGGCGAATTCTGCGTCATTTAATGTTAACGATTTAGTTTTGTTATATGTTCCTAGGCGTGTTACCGGAAGATGCACGAAGTTGATGCGTTTTTTTAGAGGTCCGTATAAGGTTATTGAGCGGAAAGGGGTGTCTAATGTGTTAATTCAGAAATTAAACTCGCGATCGCGAAAAATAGTTGTTCATACAAACCGATTAAAACATTTCATGCCACGATAATATGTGTCTGTATACAGTAACGTGTATGTATGTATATAAAGTGGGGCGTTCCTATAACGGTGTCTGTTTAAAGATTTATGGGTTATTTTTTTTTTTGTGTTCGCAATAATTATTTGCATAATGATGTAAATTGGTTTAGTGATTCGATTAGATTAAGGTTATATATATAGTGATAATTATAATTTACTAATATTGTTTTATTTTGGTGTGTTTCATATTGTTCGGGATCGGTGAGACTTCATAATGACGTCAGCATATTTGTACATAAGAAAGATGCAGTGAAAAGGAACCACATCAAAAATTTAATTATTTTTTCATATTTATATTTTGAATGTTTAGTTAAAAATGTGAGATAAATATATTAACATAGTAATTAGATAGTGAGTATTTCGTACTAGATTATGATTATAGTATTAAGGTAGAACGATTAATAGGTATAATAATGGGTTGTATTGAGTTATAATGTCGAAGGTAGTGGCTTGGTAGAGTTAGTTGGATGAGTCGTATCAACGGGTAATATCTTTGAATGCAACATGGTAAGGCCATAGGCTATTTGGCATGGAATCCTGTTTTGGGATATCACGCATTTTAGAGATAGAACTCATAAGATGGGATTTAGGAAAGTAGGTGCTAGAGTAAAGTATTTGTTCATTAGGAGAGAAATGTGAAAGGTTGAAAATTGAAAGAAGTTGTATTATAGTGAGAGGTTGCTGATAATATTTTTATTTTATTTATTGGGTAATAGTTAGATAATAATGATTAGCGAATAGTTTATAATTACTTAGATAATAGAATGATTGATTATTTAAAACGTTACTTGTGGTAGAAGAATGGTTGGTAAATTTATCTCACGAGAAGGAATTCTAAATGTGGAATAAATTGGTCATTCCCGAGCATTCAGGATTACTTAGTAGAAATTATACCTAAATAATTGAAAAGAAGGTTGAGTATTATCTGAGCATACTTTAAATTTTAATTTGATAATCTCTGGATTCTATCAATTATAATGGTTTCTTATGTAAATTTTCTCATTAAGCTGGAAAGCTGTTAAATTAGCATATCTTTCGGATCTATGATGTTGACCTCATAATTGAAGCTCGATAGTTTTTATAAGAGCATTAATTGTTTGGTGATGAACATTTTTCTGATTGATTGTTGATGATATATGCTTTGTGTCTTGGTGTGATAGTTTTAAGGATGCCTTATCACTCTTGTTTATTATTGGATAAATAAATTTTAAAGATGAAGTAGTTTAATATTTTATGAAAAGAGTGATATGATATAAGGGCATCGTAGTTAGTGTGGTTCGGATAACTAAGATTAGAAAGGCAATTTTTGGTTGGTTTTTTGCTTTTCAAGTTTTTCGAAATGTATTGCTTCGAAAAGCTAGGTCCTAGCTGGATCTAATCTGGTTCATTCTAGTTTGTTATCATGCTTTCCAACCTTAGGTAGGGTGTCCAGTATTTTGTAACTTAGAAAAAAAAAATTTTTTTTTTTTTGGAAAAATATTTTTTTTTTTATCCTCTAAGGGGGGGAGAATGTAAAGGTTGTGATCATTGAATATAACCTATACAATGATACAGGCCACTTAAGATTTGTTTTTAAAAAAGGAATAAAAAATTTAAAATTTGAAAATAAAAAAGAAAAGAATTTAGGGAGATGAGAAAAGGACATGAAGTGAGGATGTTGAAAAATGATTGTAAAATAGTTTTTCTTTATTATAGCTTTACAGTACCTTCTCCCATACCACACTCACAAATAGAGCTATCTCTTATCCTAAGTTTTGCTAGGAATACAGGTGAACAGCAGTGGTTTAATCTTAAGCGACAAATTGTAGAAGTAGTAGATTTATCTGCTTCTTTGAACTTTGAAAACCATGGTTTAGATGGAATTTCTGGTTGAATATCCCCATAATATTTACCTTTTATCTTTTTAGAAACAGACCATTTTGTGGACCAGTCTTCAAACAAAGTGGATCTTAATGTAGCACAAATATCATGGGAATATACCAGATAATGATCCATAGCGCCTGATTGAGTGGCATTTTTGGCATGTGAGTCAGCAGATTCATTCCCAAGGATACCCGAATGACCAGGGATCCAGGCCAAAACAATATCAATACCATTTGTGGAACACTCATATAGCATTTCTCTTATTTTTAATATAACTGGGAATCTATTTTTGGATCTAAAAGGATTTGAAATAATAGATTGTAAACAACTTTTGGAATCTGAAAATATGATGGCCCTTTTAATGTTGTGTGATTTAACAAAATTAATTCAAGGATGGCTATACACTCCCCGGTAAATACAGAAGTAATTGAGGGACATTTGTAAGGCAATACTATTCTAGTTGATGGAATCCATACCGCAGCACCTACTGTACAATTGGGAGATTTAGAGGCATCTGTGTACAAAGCTACTCTATTTTTATACTGTGTGTCAACTTTAAAATTTAGAATTTTGTTAGCCTCAATAGAGTTTTTACTAATCTGAAAGTCTAAAATAACTTGAGGCTGGAAAATTAATGAACTAAAACTTGTTTTAAATAAGGGCATCCTAGAAATTTGGAAAAAAGGATCAGGGAGACGAGAAAACATAAGGAGACTGCGGAGAAGGCGGTAATTTTTCAAAAGGAAGATTGCTGCTATTGTATAAATTTAAAAGCTGATTTAACTTACTTAATAGAGGATGATCAGAATTCTCCACCAATTTGAAGAAAAACCTGTTGGACAGGTATTGTCTTCGTAATGCCAATGGAGGTTCCACACACTCTACCTGCATGGCATTGATTGGTGAAGATTTCATCGCACCCAGAATAATCCTTAAACATTTAGATTGTATTCTATCTAATCGCTGAAGGCCCGATTTATTACAGGTGTCTAACAGAAAAATGCCGTAGTCTAAATGACTACGTACTATAGCATTATATACTAATCTTTGTGTGAAAGGGTGTGAGCCCCACCACACACCAGAGAGAGAGCGTAAAACATTAATGTTTTTCTCGCATTTTTGTGCAACATACTCACAATGAGCAACACCAGACAACTTAGTATCTACTATTACTCCCAAAAATTTTACTTTATTCCTTTGTGGAATAATCTCCTGATTGATATGTAAAGATAATGGTGGGATAATTCTCTTTTTGGTAAAAATCACTGAACTACATTTAGCAGCTGATAAAGAAAGTCCATGTTGCATGAGCCATTCAGAGAGATATCTAAGAGCAGAATTTAAACGTGTCTCAACTTCTAACGATTTTGACGACACATACAAAGCAATGTCGTCAGCATATTGTAATATTTGACAAAAGGATAGAACCGAAGTCTCTAGTTCCGCAGTATATAGACTATATAATAATGGACTAAGCACGGATCCTTGCGGTAGTCCTTTCCATACTGTTCTGGGTGGCAGGAAATCGTTATCTGGAGTTTTTATTGAAATAAACCTTTCCATTAACATATTACAAATAAAACGAACTAATTTAATAGGTAAATTTAAATATAAAAGCTTTTTACGAAGTAACGGAAGTAAAACGTTATCGTAAGCCGATGACACATCCAGAAAAACCCCAACTAAATACTCTCTTTTGGAGAAGGCAATGCGAATATCTGTAGTTAGTACACTTAAGCTATCTGATGTGCTCATTCCTTTTCTAAATCCGAACTGAGATTTGGCTAGTATGTTCTTATTTTCCACCAACCACTCTAAACGATTTTTTAACATATGTTCTGTAATTTTGGCCAATACAGATGACATGGCTATTGGCCTATAACTGTTAGGGTCCGATGCAATTTTGCCAGGTTTGCGTATAGGCACGACCGTTTGACATTTCCATGGATGAGGAATAAAACCGTAATCAAAAAATATATTAACTAAATGTAAGTAAAACTTTTTACAAATTTCGGAAGAATTTTTCAAAAACGAATAGGGTATTCCATCCGGACCAGGAGATGAATCAACAAGACCGTCTAAAGCTATTTTTAATTCCGAGAAAGAAAAAGGAGCATCAAAGGCATCTTCAGATTGGAGAAAATTTAAAGCAGAAGGGAAACAATCAATATTTGGGGCAGTCGGAGGAGATAGCTTATCAGAAAAAGGTTCAAGCCATGCTGAATTATTTACAGTGAGGTTACCTGAGTTAAATGACCCTCTATATTTCTTTAACTGTCCCCATACTAAGGAAGAAGGGGTTCTGGGAGACAGATTCTCACAATATTTAATCCAACCCTGCTTCTTTTTCCCTTTGAGTAGTCTTGTTGTCTCTGCTAGTTTTTTCTTAAGCAACAAGAAATTTTCCATAGACATGTTTAATTTATAACTTTTCTCTGCTTCTTTTCTATCTCTAACTGCCTTTGTACATTCAGAATCCCACCAGGGAGTGGAGACTTTATAGTGATAAGGTTTTTTGCAAGGAAAGCTTTCATCTGCACTGGAAATTATACAGTTTACAAACTGAGAATAAGTGATGGAAATTTGATGAATATCATGTAACAAAATATTTTTAATTTTATCTTCTAATGATGAAGCATAAACATCCCAATCTACATTGGAAAGTTTATATTTAAGAGAAGGAGAAAAATTATGTACTGGTGTAGATTTGTTGGCCAAATGAATGATGATGGGAAAATGGTCACTACCATAGGTATGATCTAGCACATCCCAGCATAGAACAGAAGCCAAAGATGCTGAACACAATGAAAGATCTACTGCACTTTTGGGATTCTGTGTCGGTAGTACCCTGCGCGTAGGACATCCACTGTTTAATACACACAAATTTGCATCATCAATTAATTCTAAAAGAGACAGAGCAAAAGAGTCATTGTGACTGGAACCCCATGAAGTATGGTGAGCATTAAAGTCTCCCATTAAAACAATGGGAGATGGAACAGAGGCAATGATGAGTTGAATATCAGGTATCAAACTTGAATGAGGATGAGGAATATACAGGTTGATTATATAGTCGTTTTGAAAACAAAGCAGGCGAATTGGAAATAATACATAGTACCATTAAAAAGTTATAAATTAATTGTATTGTTTAAAATTAAAAAGTTTTAATTTTAAGAAATATTTTCAATCGTTCGCGTTGACAAATAGTAACGACATTTTATTTCTCAATGAAAGGCGGACAAAATAAAGACCCCGGACGTCGCGCTTCAAGTCAGCTGTTTGATAAGTAGACGCGACCGAGCGAGTATACTTTCCACACTCACTACCCGTGTGGTAGGTAGTGGGTAGGTAGGTTACCCACTCTATTATTATTTTAAAACAAAATAAATAAAGTAAGCTCAAGTTTTAGGTACGATGGAAATGTTTAGAAACGGAATTTACATACCTACTTCTAACAGTTGGTTTTATCTAAGCAACTGCTCGAAATGAAGCCCGCTGCGTTCAATGCATAAACGAGCAAGTTTCACACTGTTGTCTTTTAGTTTTCTTAATGTGTCTCTGTTACTTTTAACTTTATCAAATGCGTCCACTATCGCTCTGCGTAATTCATCACGGCTATCGTATTCACGTGTGTACACAAGTCTTTTTATTTCCGACCACAAGAAAAAATCCAGAGGCGTTAAGTCCGGGCTCGCGCGGAAGTAAATAATGCAATCGTGTCGATCGTTACGGGATTGCCGCAGTACTAATTAGGTCGCATGTCGTGCGAAAGGGTGGAGGGTGCGCGGTGCGCGGGAGTTTCACCTGGCGGCACGACAAAGACGGAACACTAAAGACGGTTTCTAATTGGTTAATTTGATTTAGTGCGAGAAACTCAATGGCCCGATATTAAAATGCATAGTATTCGTAATATTTCGTAATAGGTACGTAAGATTGTGTAGCGTTACTACCGTTTCTCACGTATTCTCTGTAAGCGAAATAAATATCGATGTTTAAAAAAAAAATATTAAAAATATTTTTTTATTTTAGTTATTTAACATTTTTAATGGCTTCTGTTATCGATATATAATTCAAAATTTTCACCTCCAAAACGATGACATAATCACCGTGTATATAGATATGAAATTGATTTCAAAAACATTGACTGCAACAATGTTAATATCAGGTGAAATAGAAGGAAGGGAAATTTGATGAAAAGGAAGGGAGTGCCTCACTAGTAAAGCACTACCCCCATATCCATCAGCTCTGTCATCCCGGAGACACGAATAGCCTGGCACTCTAAAGCGAGATCCAGAAACTAACCAAGTCTCCGAGATGGCCATAACTGATGGATGGAATTTATTAATTAATAAATGATAAAGTTCATGCTTCTTGTGAAGCAGACTTTTAATGTTCCATTGTATTACGGATACTTGATCCATTATTTAAAGTGGAAAAAGAGGAAGAGATTTCTGAAAGTTTTTCGGCAACGTGGGACGGTAAACTGGAATTAGATTTAGATAACAAATTTATTACAATAGACAGTAATGTGTCTAAAAGAAAATCATCTTGTGAATTTTTAGTATTATTATTAACAGATAAAGTATATCCATTAGGTAAAACAGATGGTTCATCTGCTACTATATGTTGGTGAGAAGTTTTATCATAAGATTTTCCTAATGGAGCAGGTGACCGTGGCGGAGAGTACACAGTTTTCCTATAAGAAGAACGAGAAGGAGAATTAGCCGTATTTGATAATAGTTGTGAAAGTTGAGTAGATTGTGAGAGATGAGAAAGTTGAGAGGAGTTTTGAGCTATTTCTGAAAATGGTTTTATTGATTTAGGACAACGTTTGGATGTTAACTAATTATTACAGATACAAGTGTTGAACAAACATTAAAACTAAGACTAAAAATTATATACATCTAAATTAATTAAATTCTAATCCTATTATGAGTTACATATTCACAAAGTATTCTAATGAATGGACTATATACATGAGACAGTAAAGACTTTAAAGAAAGAGGACGAGAGATATCTGGTGGGACCAAATCATATAAAGATGGCTGATTATTTGGACAAGAAAAAAATATGTGCTCCACAGTACCTTCTCCCATACCACACTCACAAATAGAGCTATCTCTTATCCTAAGTTTTGCTAGGAATACAGGTGAACAGCAGTGGTTTAATCTTAAGCGACAAATTGTAGAAGTAGTAGATTTATCTACTTCTTTAAACTTTGAAAACCATGGTTTAGATGGAATTTCTGGTTGAATATCCCCATAATATTTACCTTTTATCTTTTTAGAAACAGACCATTTTGTAGACCAGTCTACAAACAAAGTGGATCTTAATGTAGCACAAATATCATGGGAATATACCAGATAATGATCCATAGCGCCTGTTTGAGTGGCATTTTCGGCATGCAAGTCAGCAGATTCATTCCCAAGGATACCTGAATGACCAGGAATCCAGGCCAAAACAATATCAATACCATTTGTGGAACACTCATATAGCATTTCTCTTACTTTTAATACAACTGGAAATCTGTTTTTCGATCTAAAAGGATTTGAAATAATAGCTTGTAAACAACTTTTGGAGTGTGAAAATATGATGGCCCTTTTAATGTTGTGTTATTTAACAAAATTAATAGCCTCAAGAATGGCTATACACTACCCAGTAAATACAGAAGTAACTGAGGGACATTTATAAGGCAGTACTATTCTAGTTGCAGGGATCCATACCGCAGCACCTACTGTACAATTGGGAGATTTAGAGGCAAAGAAGTTATTATCAAAGTTTCAGAACTAACATTTTTAGATTATAATGTAACTTTATAACGAGCAATAACGATCTGTTTATGAACAACATGATTCAAATTAATTTAAAACTGAAAAAGGAATATTTTTTTAAATATTGGATTTTTTTAAGTGAAAATGAAAATATAGAAAACACTATAAAACTGTAAAGCATATAAAATTATAAACTAGTAGGTTATAAATTATAGGCTTATTTTATAACGAAAATACAGCTTATTTTGCTGGAGTACGTATCAATAACGCCTTATTTTACGAGCTTAATTTTTGCCCTTATTTGTACTCACCAAATCTTGCCAAAGGTTACGCGGGTTACTCCAGTAAAAAGTACCTAGGAATAGCCACTGCCCTTTTAGCACACCTTTTAGTTTGTAAAATATAACCTAGGTATCTATTCTCTTTTAATTTTGTGATAAATAATGGAGCAGTTATCAATGTGTAGAGTTTGTTTAATCAAAGATGTGCGTATGCATTGTCTAGTTAACACTGACTTACAAGAAATATACGAGTTACTGACTGGCAAGTTGGTAAGTGTACTTGTAACAAGTTTGTTATATTTTACTATGTTCCCATACCAAATATATTGATTACTGTTGTCAGTTGGAAACAAGAGACAGAAGACCAGTAAATGCGTGCTACGTGTGCTGCGCGAGTCTTCGCAACTGTCTCCAGCTGAGGAGGACCTGTCTTCACAGTGAGGAGCTGTTCACTCAATTTTTGGACAATGATGATGTGAGATCTAACTGTTGACTGTCTCTCTATACGTATGAATCTGTGGTGGATATATAAATAAAGGAGCAGGTTCATAATACAGGTTTATGTTTCAGTTTGACGTAAAGCCAATAAGAGTTTTAAGAAATCTATGTAAAGTGTCACTCACGCCTGCGACTTT
This sequence comes from Orgyia antiqua, assembly GCA_916999025.1. NCBI lineage: Eukaryota > Metazoa > Arthropoda > Insecta > Lepidoptera > Erebidae > Orgyia > Orgyia antiqua. Next base: position 4,330,389 of record OU779872.1, read on the forward strand.
CGGCACGGTAGTTCACAGACTGCAACCTAAACCTGAACCTTCACCAACGACAGGTGACCAACTAGATGAGGAACATGTTGGAGGTATAGTGTAGTGTTTGTTTCATCTTCAAGCTGAACCAGCTGCTTCTTGTTTGTACTTCATTTAATTAAACTATCTTACAGATCTGGAAGATAATATTGTAGAACAAGGAATGTGCACTCAATTAATACAACAACAACATATCAAATGTGAAGATGTCACTTTAGAAGATGATGACAGCATCCCAAATGTTGAAGGTCAAGGAATGTGCAATCTATTAATAAAACAAGAACATATGAAATGTGAACATGTAAGTTCAGAAGATGATGAGTTAGATTACAGCATCCAGACTACAGAAGTACAAACTGACTCAGCTTCAGATAATTCTTGTTTAGAACATGAACATCCTCTAGAGAGTGATATTTCTAAATCTAATCACAGCATCTCATCAGTAAATCTTCATGATTTATGTACCAGAACTGTTAAGATTGTGTTACACCGATTGGACTTGAACAGTTTACATAAAGGTATGTGTAGATTTAAGCACAATATAAACATACTACACAACTTATATAAACATACTACACTTCAATAACAATTGTGCGTCAATAACTTAACCGAACTAAAATAAAATTATATTAATACTAGCTGTCCCGGCAAACGTTGTTTTGCCATAGGTACTAAAAAAAAAGGTTTGAAAAATAGATGTTGGCCGATTCTCATACCTACTGAATATGCATGTAAAATTTCAAGACAATCGGTCAAGCCGTTTCGGAGGAGTACGGTAACTAACACTGTGACACGTGAATTTTATATATAAGATAAATTGTTATTCTATAATACACTGTTTTTATAAAAAGAAAGTTCAGTTAACATTGACGTGTTGTTGCTTAGCAAAATATTCGTATTTCAAATAGTTTTAAAACTAACAAACACTTGTAAATCCTGAATATATTTTTTAATTATTGGATTATGTGTAAAAAATTTCAGATAAATCTGACTACTGCAAGTGGGTGAGAATTACTTCCAAAGTATCTGTTACATAAATTAATAGACTGATAGATACATACCGAACTAACATAAGCCTTTTAAAAAAACTTCGACACAAACACAACTACACTCAGTAGATTGTCAAATAAATGATATTCTCGTTGGTGTACCTTACACTTGTTTTTAAATTAACATATTTATAAATTCAACAATTTAATTGGTTCTTAGTGAAATTGGAAATGGTTCATAGATAAAGTACTAGTAGATATCAGTGGTGTAGTTAGATTAAGCGGTTGTTATAACTGAAGCATAACCACTCGCAACGTCTTCTTGTATTTCATGTTAGTGGTTCTTTTTTTTCTGCTTCTTGGTCATCTGTTTGTGCAACAATAATCCAATGTGCAGTCTGAATAAATCTGTAGTTAGTATAGCATTGTATTTTGAGAGGCTTGTCCAGTGACTTGCCCCCATACTTATTTTTTGACTGCAAATCTAATTGCTAGTCCGGAGATTATGTGTCGTTTCAAGCGAGAAAATATGAGGCTGCCTGGCCCTTCTAGCTGGGCGGCCAGTTCATTTCTGTGTCTATGCAGCCTACATTGGTAGCCTTTACAATATGGTTCAATGTCCTGTTTTTTGATGTCCATGTACATAAATTTATTGCTGACATGGTATGGTATATTAAACATGCTTCTTTTCTCTTAGTGGTTTTTGAGCTCAATAATTAGTGAGCTACATCTAGTTATGAACGAATACAACGACAGAATGTTTAAAACTCACGATATTTTGAGGTATATAATCCATTATTGCAGAAAAAATTGTTCGCATCTCCATGATAACTTCTAAGCTAAGAGATTGTCCTTAATATATGTATATACTTATACATTGCAAAGAACACGAAAAAGTAAAATTGAGTGTGTTTATTTGTGACATAGGCTACATAATATATCTCATTAAAAACTTTGTACAAGACAATATATACAAACGCATAGACATACAAGACTACGGCTAAATCAATGACCCTTGAATGAATGATTGATTGGTTTGAATTAAAAAAATATCTATGTGTGGGTGTGTGTGTGTGTGAAGTACAATGTGACGTTGCCTGGTTGCCTGGCAATGTTATTGACGTCCGTCAAAATACGACTGTCATTGAATTGATAAAATGTGTTTTTGATGTGAAAATGAATTCTTTGAGATATAATTACTTGTGAAATCCTATGTTGTGGCATTATTTAACTCGTTCTGAAACACTAGAATACCCAAAGACCGCGCATTAACTTTTTTTTTTGTACGTGGCGGCGTTCACTCTACTATACACTGTCAGTGGTGTCAATTGAGTATGGTGTAATAAAACAGATCTTGATTTTAAATGTCATACTTGTATCAATGTGTTCAAAAGTGACGTTTGCAGATTGCTAAAATTAGGCAAAAATTACTGTCATCACGGTATGTTGCTTAAATTACAGTTCCATATCATTTTAGACTATGAAGTCAAGTTAGCCCAGGCTAAAGTTACTTCTTGTGGAGACCACAAAGGGTCGTGGCACTCGTGGCGTGGCAAGAGGCGCGTCTACGCGCGCCTCTAGCCGCCCTAGCCGGGGCCGCGGGTAGTCGGATCGGGGACGTGAGTCTGATTATCCGCAATAGAACCCACCTAACCTAACCGAAGAATTTTTCAAATCGGACCAGTAGTTCCCAAGATTCGCGCGTTCAAACAAACAAACCCTTTAGCCTTATATTATTATAGTTACCACGCCGAATGATGATCCCTATGACGTTTCAACTGACAGTTGTATTAGTTATGCGAAACAATTTCGATAAAATACTGTTTTTTTTGTTTTTTTTTTTAAATAAAATGATGGTTTTATTGGAAGAAGCTTGCGCTCAAGTGACAGCTGACGATTGGCGAAAAGTGGTCGAAAGAACGAAGAAAATTTGCTTACAAGACTGGGATCGAGATGTACAATACGACAATATCATTGACCAACCGTTAATAATAAACGTCACGGATAGCTGCAGTTCAGACTCAGATTTTGAAGATCCGATTGACCCTGTATCAGATTCAGATTGATATAAATAAAATACAAACTCAAAGCATTTGTTTTATTTTTCCAACAAATTATCGATATTTTGTTTATCGATGTGTCCCTTCTTAGTCGATAACAGCTCGACGACGTAACTTTTGCAGCACGTACCATGTACATTTGAATTGAGTTTTTTTCTATTATTTCCTTAATATTCAGTTTTATGATTTACAATTGTACACAATTATGATTTTTTCGCTTTTTTAATGGACCTCTAAAGGATTTGATGTGATAGGACGTCAGTACAATGTTAAGCGCTAACGAACTGTCATAGGGATCATCATTCGGCGTGCGGAGTATAGTATAGATTGAACTTAGTTTTTGTTTTGGTTTATCTTTTGATATCAATTTTAGTTGTGTTTTTGTTTTAGTAATTAGTTTTGTTTTTAGTAGATATAGCTTTTAGTATCGATTGTTGATTGTTGTAAATTTTGCAACTGAATTCAGATTCGATTTTAGTTTTAATTTCAGTTCAGATTTCTGCATTCATTTTAGGTTCGATTTCATATTCGATTCGGCCACTAATGCGTGCGAAACCGCGGGCAAAAGCTTGTATATTCATATAATATTTAATTCTCTAAGGTTGAACGACGCCAGTGAAATTGGTACCACTGTCAGCTAATAGTTGTATTGTTTCAGATGCTACTGTCACTCAGAAACTGACATCAGATGATCTGGAAGATACTTCTACAAGTACTAGTTTAAACAATCAACCACAACAACTAATAGTTAAAGCAAATACTTTACAGGAATTTAAGAAAACAGAACAAATGTCAAGTGAGGCACACTGTAGCCGCGACAGCGATGCCTTTAATATAATTCACACACACACTGGGGACAAACCATTCAAGTGTGGCGATTGCGGGAAAAGCTTTAGTATACGCTCATATTTAAAACGTCATATTCGCACGCACACTGGTGAAAAACCATACAAGTGTGACATATGTGAAAAACGGTTTGGACATAATTGTCATCTAATATCTCATATTCGCACACATACTGGAGAAAAACCATTCAAGTGTGACGTATGTGGAAACGGGTTTGGACAAAATGGTACGTTATTAACTCATATTCGCACACATACTGGAGAAAAACCAATCAAGTGTGACATATGTGGAAAACGGTTTGGACAAAATGGTAGTTTTTTAACTCATATTCGCATACATACTGGAGAAAAACCATTCAAGTGTGACATATGTGGAAAAGGGTTTGGACGAAATGGTTCATTATTAACTCATATTCGCACACATACTGGAGAAAAACCATTCAAGTGTGACATATGTGGAAAAGGGTTTGGACAAAAAAGTGATTTATTATCTCATATTCGCACACATACTGGAGAAAAACCATTCAAGTGTGACATATGTGGAAAAGGGTTTGGACACAATGGTAATTTATTCTCTCATATTCGCATACATACTGGAGAAAAACCGTTCAAGTGTGACATCTGTGGAAAAGGGTTTGGACACAATGGTAATTTATTCTCTCATATTCGCACACATACTGGAGAAAAACCATTCAAGTGTGACATATGTGGAAAATGGTTTGGACGAAATGGTTCATTATTAACTCATATTCGCACACATACTGTAGTAAAACCATTCAAGTGTGACATATGTGGTAAATGGTTTGGACGAAAAGGTGATTTAATACCTCATTTTCGCACACATACTAAAGAAAAACCATTCAAGTGAGACATATGTGGAAAAGGGTTTGCTCAGAAGATACAGTTATTAAATCATAATCTGAAGCACACTGTCGAGAAACAATTTAAATGTAACATATGTGAGAAAGATTTTAGTGATAAGAATGTTTTAAGAAATCATCTTGGCAACACTTGTTGCAAACCATACAAATATGATACATGTGGGAAAGATTTTCGTAAGAAGAATAATTTATTAATCCATTGTCGCACACACACACACACATACACACACACACACACACACTGACGGAAAACCAATCAAGTATGATATATGTGAAAAAAGATTTAGTCGATTGACTAATTTAGATATTCACAATCGTACACATACTGGTGGGAAACTGTAAAAGCAAGCTAAGTGATATTGTACACAGATAACATCCTCTGTGACAGTAGACCACAGTCCCTCTCAAAGTAGTAATACTCAAGTAAAAGATTTGTACTAGTCTTTAATCTATAATGTAACAGCTTATCTATATATACAACAACTACGATGTATCATTACCACAATTTTCATAATTCATAAACTTCAATATTCCTAACGTCTATAATTTCTATTCTCAAAGTACTCACATTCAGTTGTGACACCGTTGAAATACCCGACTCAGGGCCCTGTTAGCTACCACAATCGAGATAGAGCGAATAACAAAAATCTGACTCATTGACAATTTAAAACATCAATCAACAAAATATCTATTGACGAGCTTCGTGGTCTAGATCATATAACGGACTGCCGATCAAGAGGTCGCGGCTTCGATTTCCCCTCTGGACAATCTATTATTATCTATTTTCTTTGTATTATAATCAAAGAAAATCTTTATTTATTATATTTAAATTAATTGTAACTTTGGTATAATATGTACAAAGCTAATAAAATAGAACAGAAAACAAAAAAAAAGGAAATACATGTAAATAAATTACGCGTCAAAGTATTCCTCCGCATCGTCCTCAACTGGCAAAGTGCCCAGAACGCTGGCAGCATTGCCACGTTGGATGGCAATGCTAATTCGTTGCGCAAAATAATGGCCAGCGCTCTGGTCACCGGAGGCGTCGACTAGCCGCTTTGATAGCTCATTGTAAAATGAGCGAGTCGTCGGACCCCACGGTCCGAGCGTTTCGACCCCAAACGGCTCAAACAAGTAATTCCCGACAAGATTACTGTATTTGCGCCGCTTGAGGGTCTCCGCTGATGCAGCAGCAGCGCCAGCAGAACCCGCTGTACTAGGAACATGGGATGGCGCAAGGGTGTCGACGCAGGTAGCGTCCCACACCAAAGGCCTACCCATCTTCCATGGCAGTAAAGACATACCGTCTGGTCTCTTGCCATCGTCGCGTACCAAGCCATTAGGTTCGAGTATGGCTGGTACTCCGGCGGTAACGAGAGCACGACGGATGATGTCATTGATAACTGCATGTCGAGGTATGCGACCCGCACTTCTGCTGAATGACAGGCCGTGGTGTCCGAGGCTGTCGACAGCCTCACCGCAGTGACAACGATGCGGAGAAACACACGGAGCACCCAAACGAAGGCACGCAGCGATGCGGAACGTTGTGTCGTCCAACATAGTACCTATGTTGGACGACGGAAGAGCCTGAATCCATAAACCTGACTCCCATTCTCCCACCGCAAGCAAACGAGCACGCTCCGTAGCACCGCTAGAAGAGTTTATTAGGTTCTCTCTAACAATGCCACAGAGGGGCCCATCCCACTGTCGCTGCGAGAATGGGTTGACAGGTAGGTCAGCGTTGGGACAAATCACCTTCCAGGCATTCAAGGCATCGGACTTACACAGCACTTCCGAATTAACCAGTGTAGGACCTAGAATTTTCCTGGTTAATTCTTCCGTGCTGTGGACCGAGGACAAGAACGCCGGCAAGCTAACATCGGAAATTTTGCGAATACCGAGCCCACCCAAGCGAACTGGTAAGCTCGCTTGTAACCAGGCTCGGTCGTTCAAAGTAATGTTCAAAATTTGACTAAGTGTCGCCTTTAAAATTTTGTCGAGTTTTTCCAAACATGGTAAGTATTTAAAAAATTGGGAAGACCTGAGAGCATGCGTAAATTTTGGGACGATCAAACAATACCGAATAATTGTAAAAGCCGAATGTATATTAATTTTGAGCAGGCGTTCCGAAACATCACAATAATTTTGTACCTTTTCTTCTATAAAGGAATCAAAGGCGTCTTCTAGCACTGGAGACCCCAGGAGGCGCAGAGAAGCGCTATTTATAACTTTTATATTTGGAGCCAATGAGCTAAATTTAGAAATTGCCGAAATTTGATCAATGTTCGCGTTTAAAAATAATTCACATTTTGAAGTATTAATTTCGAGTCCAATGGAGTGAAATTGATTCTGTATAGTGGTGAAATCTCGTAGAACGGATTCTACTGTGCCTCCAAGAGTACCATCATCAATTTTGGCCTGGGCCAACAAGGTGTCCCTGTTCACTGAATTGAAAGCATTTTTCAAGTCAACCTTCAAGATGACCTCTCCTTCACCAGAGCCAAGGTATGTTGCTAGGGCATGTACGGCAGCTTCACATCCGCCCCTTGAGCCAAAGCCGAGCTGGATGGGCTGAAATTTGGAAGTTAATTCGGTTTTATAATGGCAACAACATAGTTTGGCTGCCGTACGCCTATATGTACAGCCTATGGCAATGGGACGAATGCCACCATCTTTTTTTAGGAGAGCACATAAGTTTGCACCATAAAGAATGTCGGTGATGCATTCGTCCACACTGCCAGAGACCATAAGGTTTATTAAACCAGTCGACTCCTTCAAGAGGGCGTCGCCAGCGGCCCCAGCCGTTGGGCATAAAAGGTCTTTTAGGTGCTGGGGAGTTAAACCGTCGAGACCACCAGCGGAACCCCTCTGGAAGGAGCTGACTGCTGTGAAAACGTCCTTAGTCGTAAAACGCAAGTAGTCCGTGCTTACGTCAGGGGCATCTGGGAAAGAGAGGTCATCGTCAGGGGCGGGATGCTTACTCTTCAGACCAATAAGTGTGTCTGCAGAGCAAGGTGCCACTACATCACTACTAAAAAGTAGTCTTGAAGCCCCTCGTATGTCGCCGACACGCAACTTCGATTCTACATATTGAAAAAGAGTTTTATGATATTTCGGAGTTGATTTTGCGTCTAAATTACCAGCCGAATATTGACAGTTATCTTTAATTTTGGCAGTTAAAGTTTTTTTAGGAGCCAAATCTGTGGAAACGTGTAGAATTCTATATGGAAAAGTAAGTAGTTCTTCCCAGGCCGTTTTAGAGTTATCCCGAAGTACAAGACGAATGCAGCTAGCCAATTTATTGGCGACTGACGGTCTTGCACCTCGGGGTATTCTTTTTAAAACCGGAATAGAATTTTTGAACTGTGCCAAAGCTTTCCAAAAGGGAATTTCGATATTTTGAGCTGGTAGATCTGGGTTAGCATTTGTTGTTATTAAAGGGCTGGAAAGTACATCCTGGGTTTTGTGAACTTTCCCAAGATGTACCTTCAAACCCCGTTCACCCTTGAAGAAACGAGCCTGGGAGCAAAAGGGACAACGTACCGAAGCAGGTTGTGACGTAGAAGGTTGACTTGAACCTAAATCCGCATCGCGACGAACATTCTGTTGGTCACTCATAAAAAAACAATAAGCTTACCTAAGACAAAATGACATAAATATGTACAAACACAAATAATTTTAAAAAGGCAACGAAACTGCTATTAACAGATGCATAATAAGAAATAATATTTACACTGAGACACTGAATAGAAAAATAATAATAATACGTAAACATGCAATGTAATGTCAATGTTTCGCTCATGTCAGCTGCCTGGGTGACAACTTGGGGCTACCACTGGTGTCGTCCTGTAAACGCCCAAAAAATCCTTTGATGGCCTCAAAGATAATTTACAAAAGAAAAGTAGTACAGTAGAACCTCTATCTCTCTCAAGGGAGACGCCAAAAAATTCGAGTTATAGAGTTTTCAACTTATGGAAATTTCTAGGCCAATATCACATTAAAGATATCAAATTAAACTAATCGTTATATCAAGCAGATACATTGTTCATAACTAAATAATATCATTCTATTTATAGATTCTCGCCGCCAGCTGTTAACAAATTCCATTGTATAGGTACTTACTTACTACTTACCTATAAGTATATTGTGCTAGCTAACTAACGACGAACGTTAAACATCAGTGGACTTGAGCACCAGCTGGTGCTCAAGTCTTCTATTTTGGAACAATTGTCATACCGGCACAATACCGGCACGATACCGTTGCAATTGAAGTCAAATATCCGTAGTCTGCTATATGCCGTCATAACGGTCGTTCAATGGTAATAGAATTGTCGATCTCTTTTATCTATGCATTGAATTTTCGGTCTCTTTTATCTATGAATTGTGTTAGAATGGTATGTATGTGTTGCCGTTTTTAAAAAATGCGTTAGTTGACGTGATTTTCGAAAAACTACTAATAAATTTAAACATTTAATCATGCTAGACTTCGTTTAGATATATTTGTACATACTATTTATTAGTATAAAAAGCAATGTGAAGTTTAGGAGATTAGTAAATTGCAATAAACTACAAAGAACAATTTCTAATATTTCTATCTATCTATTTTTTATTTATGGCAATCTGTCGACACAGGACAATTTAAAAATATTACTGTCAAATTCAAAATAGCAGACTACCGAAACATTTCAGTCATTGAATTGCAATTGTGAAGCAGTTGTGTACGAGACTAGCAATTTATGTCACTTTGACAATTGTAAGTCAATGATGAAGTCGTTATGACGACACAATAATAGTAGACTACCAAAAACTTTACTATTGCACCATAATGGTACAGTTGTGACACCGTTGAAATACCCGACTCAGGGCCCTGGACACTTTTTTCAATTTTCTACCATAAGAGATGACTCTCCTTACCTCTACCCTCCATACATAAGACTAATTTGCACAGAGTAACCAACATTCGCTTTTGTTTTTGATTACGATAAATTGGTCTTTCTATTACTCTCTGTAGAATTTAAATTTTACCATGCTAAACTAAAATTTTATTCCATTTTTTAGCCTACAATAAATAATTTGACCAATTATCCTAATTATGTAATAAAGTAGTGTAGTGTTAAGTATTTTTATAAAAAACTGTATTGCTTTCATTAGATTAAATTTTTAACATTGTTCTGTCTAACACATTCAGCTGGCAGGTGGAATTGATTGACCAAAGCCGGTTTAAATTGACTAGTTTTAAATTATTTATTTGCTTTTATTTAGTTTCAAGTTTATCTAATATATAAAATTCACGTGTCACAGTGTTAGTTACCGTACTCCTCCAAAACGGCTTGACCGATTCTTCTCAAATTTTACATACATATTCAGTAGGTCTGAGAATCGGCCAACATCTATTTTTCAAACTTTTTTTTTATTGTATGGCAAAACAACGTTAGCCGGGTCAGCTAGTATATATATATATATTGTATAGTAGTTAAAGGTATACACACAGGGTAATGAGTAGTTATAGTGACAGTGATGATTTTTTTTCCTGTAGCGATGGTGATAGTTCTACAAGTATTCCCGCATTGGGAGAAACACTTGATTCTCGATTCTCCGATGCTCCTAAACATTTTAATGTTGTTCATTTAAATGCACAGAGTATTCCCGCCCATTTCTCCGATATGCTGACGAACCTCGACTGTAAGAACATTCACGCTATTTTAGTTTCTGAGTCATGGCTGAAACCAACTCTCCCTTCTACTTCTTATTCGTTGCCCGGCTTCATTCTCGTTAGAAACGACCGTGCAGTGGGACGTGGTGGTGGGGTTGCCATCTATATTCGTTCGCATATAACTTTCTCCGTTATTAGTATGTCTTCCCAACCACCACCGCTAGACGCTGGTGAACATCTTTTCTTAGAGGTTGAACTATGCCACACCAAAATTCTCCTAGGTGTCTACTACTGTCCTTCTCTTCTTATAAATTTCTTCTCATCCTTCGAAAAGCTTCTACATTCCCTAGTTCCGTCTTATAGTCATACTATTATCATGGGTGATTTCAACACCTGTATATTAAAAAATGACTCTCGTTCTTCCTACCTACAATCTGTTTCCAATTCTATCAATCTCAACTTACTGCCTTTAAATGCTACACATCATCCTCCAAACTGCTCCCCTTCACTACTTGATCTTATAATTGTTTCGTCGCTGGATCGTGTCATAGACTACGGTCAGTGTCCAGCGGATGGCTTTTCTTTTCACGACCTTCTGTATCTGTCTTTTAAAATTCGTCCTCCCAAAGCAAAGCCAAAAATTCTAATGCAGAGATGAAGATGCGAGAGAGGCGAACTGGGATCTCATTTTCTCTGAAAATTCCGTAGACGTGCAAATTAATAAATTCGTTGACATGATCAATCGTCTCTATGACAAACACGCTCCTATAAGGCCAACCAAGGTGCGTCATCTGCCTGCAAAAAGAAGGCAGCGGCTAAAGCCAAACTTAATGCCAGACCTACAGACGCGAACAGAAATAGATATGTGGCTCTTAGAAACCATTGTAAAAAGGTGTGTAGGAAAGCTCAACGCCAACACATTCGGTAGAAAATAGTAACCCAGCTAATGTCTGGAAGTTTCTTAGATCATTAGGAGTTGGTAAACAACGTCAAGTAATAAACCCTTCAACAATTGATATTAATTCACTGAACCAACATTTCTCGTCTTCGTCTAATTTTGATAGGACAATCAAAACCAATACGTTAGATTTTCTTTCAGCTCAACCAACTCCTGATCATGCTCAATTCGATTTTAGTCAGTTTACTATCTGTGATGTTAGGAAGAGCATTCTCTCAATATCTTCTAATGCTGTTGGATCGGATAGTATCACCCGTAATATGATCCTTTCAATTATTGATGAAATCCTACCCGTCATTCACCACATCCTTAACACTTCCATCTCCAGTGGTACTTTTCCTACACAATGGAAGGATGCGCAAGTAATTCCTCTTCTTAAGATATCCAACCCTTAGACCTTTTCCGAGTACCGTCCTATATCAATTCTTCCTTTTCTCTCCAAGGTACTCGAACGCCTAGTCCATGACCAACTCCACAAATTCCTGTGTGAAAATAAATTGCTCAATCCTTTCCAATCCGGTTTCCGTCCTGGTCACAGTACTACTACCACATTAGTCAATATTACGGATGACATTAGATCGGCAATGGACAATAGCAAGCTGACGGTGCTATGTCTCCTAGACTTCAGTAACGCCTTCAACACCGTGGACTTTGATGTACTACTTGCCATATTGTCTCTTCTTAACATATCTCCGGGGGTAATTGACTGGTTTCGTAGTTACCTGTTCGGGCGCCGGCAGCAAATTCGTCTGAATGACACCTATTCGCCGTGGTGCAACATCACTGCCGGTGTCCCACAGGGTGGCGTTTTATCTCCCTTACTCTTTTCAATTTTCATAAATTCAATATCCAATAGACTTATTTCTTCCTACCACCTTTACGCCGACGACCTGCAAGTATATAGTCAAGCAACGCTTGCCAACTTATCAGAGGCTCTAGACACCATCAATAAAGATTTAATAAAAATTAATAACTGGACCAGTATGTACGGGCTAAAAGTAAATCCGACTAAAACTCAAGTTACAGTAATAGGCAGTGCACGACTACTATCAAAAATCGACTGGATAAAACTGCCCCCAGTTTCTTTTAATGGTATCGCAATCCCTTTCAGTGACAGTGTCAAAAACTTGGGGATATATATAGATAAGTCTCTTTCCTGGACGACTCAACTGCAAAACGTCAGCCGCAAAGTCTATGTTTCTGCTGCGATGCTGAGAAGATTGCGTAATTTTCTTCCGACGGCTACTAAAATTGCATTAGCACAATCTCTTCTTCTTCTTATACTAGACTATGCTGACGTCAGCTATCTTGATCTTACTGAAGACCAATTTAACAAACTTGAGAGTATTCAAAACTTCTGTATTCGTTTTATTTATGGATTACGTAAATATGATCATGTCTCAGAGTTCCGTGCCAAGCTCAAGTGGTTACCCATCCGCCTTCGAAGGAATACTCATATACTCTGTTTACTATATAATACTCTCTCTAACCCTTCTGCCCCAACTTATCTCAAAAACCGTTTCGAGTTTCTCCATGACACACATGCGAACTGTTTGAGATCATCGGAGAATAGGACACTGGTTATACCAGTTCATTCTACAACCTTCTATAGCAAATCGTTTACGGTTGAAGCAGTTCGCCTGTGGAATGCTTTGCCAGAGTCGATAAGAAGCGCCGTAACTGCAACATCATTTAAGAAACTGCTTAGGGATAATATATTATTTGTCAGCCCAACCAAATTAAATTGTCACATATCCTTATCAGGTACTGAATTGTATGTATATCATCTATGATTGCTATTTTAATGTTTTTTTTGTATATGTATGTTTATGTACGTAGGTATTAGTTCATGTATGTATAACTGTATGTATTTATTTACATGTATTCTTTATGTAGATAAGCTGTATAATTTAATATATTTATGTAGGTACTTTCATCATTCACGCTGCGCCACAATATGCCTTTTAGACAATAAGTTAATTCCATCTTAAGGTTGTCTGTAAGAGATCACAACTTGTGATAAGACCGCCTATTGTACCTTGCCTAAACATTGTTTATATATTTAAGTTTGTAATTTTATTTCGGCGTACAATAAAGAGTATTCATTCATTCATTCATTCAAAACTTTTTCACAAATATTCCAATCGATACTACAAAATGTCTATCCTCGTTTCCAGCAGCGGCTGAGAATCTTTTCAATGAAAACGTAAAATTAACAATCTGTGAACCGCGCTTATTTGAATTTAAACTTATAACAGAGAGAGACTAACTGCTTTTCGCTCTTTATCAGTAAAGAAGACTGAGGATTTGTGGGGGCTGTCAGTAAAAGCTATTCACGCCATTATCTCTAGTATTGCCAGTGGCGTGCACAGGAATATGACACAGGGTATGCGGCGCTGTACTCAGTCACAAAAACTTTTTCTTTTATAGATTTTTAGCATAGCCACGCGACGGATCTCTAAGTCGGAAACCATGCCAACAGAACAAATTTAAATCTGAATATCCCGAATCAGTCCACACTGTACTAGAATTACTAAACAATAACTACGTACGTACATACATACGTACATATACGTATGTACATACGTTTCATAACTTTTAACATGAAATTTTCGAGTTACATTACCTTTTTGCTGGCTTAGTTGTCCTCTCACAATTTGAATCTTTTCACTGAATGACAATTGTGAGAACTTCTTATTTTTAATTTTTAACAAACACACACTATCAACACACATTTCACAATCAAATAACATTTTAAAATCAACAAACGAAAATCCATACAATTATTAAATTATAGAAACTCAATATTAAACAGTTCAATGAATCACATGAAAAAAAATAATTGGTCAAGTGCGAGTCGGACTCGCGCACGCAGGGTTCCGTACCATTATCTATGCAACATAAGGCAACGTTATTAATATCGAGCAAGAAACGGTAAAAAAATCATGTTTGTTGTATGGGAGCCCCCTTAAAAATTTATATTTTTTTTTTAGTATTTGTTGTTATAGCGGCAATAGAAATACATCATCTGTGAAAATTTCAACTGTCTAGCTATCACCGTTCTTGAGATACTGGGTACGGAACCCTAAAAATCATGTTTGTTGTATGGGAGCCCCCCTTAAATATTTATTTTATTTTATTTTTAGTATTTGTTGTTATAGCGGCAATAGAAATACATCATCTGTGAAAATTTCAACTCTCTAGCTATCACCGTTCTTGAGATACAGCCTGGTGACAGACGGACGGACGGACGGACAGCGAAGTCTCAGTAATAGGGTCCCGTTTTTACCCTTTGGGTACGGAACCCTAAAAAAATGGCCTCCGTCGAACCAAAATATTTCTGCTATTTAAATAGATAAAACTAAAAATGCATAGTCTAATTTATTACTAAGATAGGTACCTGCGAGACGCGATGTTTATTAGGTTATAGGGTCCTTTTATACAAAACTAAACGCAGTTTTCTTCAATCACTTTTCATGATTTATTTAATTATCACAAGGAGACTTAGCCAGTTTTCCAATTGCAGAGCATAATGCGACTCAGTGCCGCACAATGCTGAACAATGCTGACGCCTAAAGCTTTGGTCTGGTGATCATGACGCACAACGCTGCGGTATGCGGTATGCGTTGTCGGACACTCAATCATATGAAAAACGTCGACAATGTTCTCTTGTTCCGTCGCAGTATGCGTCAGCGGCAAGGGGCAAGCGCGGTGAAGTGGGGAGGTGTACTCCCGCACAGCGCGGCGTCAACGGCGGTTCAACGCTGCGGTGTGCGGTGTGCGTCACGGGTCAATATGGAATTTTTCGAAGACAATTTAATAGAATTAGTTTAATTAAACATGTTCCTCGGAGATTTTCTTTGTCTATTCAGAAGCTGTAACAATTCTTCTTCTTCCTCCTCTTCAAGCAAAGCACAAATTACAGAAAAATTGTTCATGTTCACGTCTACCTTGGTAGCTGCGGCAAAATCAACTGACCACCTCTCCGCAGGGACGCTAAATGCTGCGTGGTGACGCTGCGTTGCGGCGCATACCGCAGCGTTGTGCGTCATGATCACCAGACCAAAGCTTAATAGGGATTTTGACTCATGTAACAAATTCATGTAAAATTATGTTTTTTAGATTGAAGATAGTATTTTGATACCTAAAATATAGTTTTGAGAGTTTAATATCTTGTTAAAATTAAATAAAAATGAATTTAAATTGCATTATTTTGTCCACATTATCACGTGACTGCAAATACCAATCGGGCGCGGTGACATTTTCTACTAAATTGTAACCAACTTAAGAAAAAGCTGAAGCTCTCGAAACGCTGTAACCTTTTGTTTTTTATGTATGTTCCCCGATTTCTTGAACACACTTAGATCAATTTGAGAAATTCATCAATTTTCTGTCTATTTAATAATAATTTATCAATGGAAATTGGACTATATTTTACACAACACCCTTTGGTCCCAAATTAAGCTATACTTCCTTGCTTTTGTTATGGGTAGGTACCAGAATACGGTTATATTATGTTCGAAAGTATATGTATACTTTTTTAAAGACAGTGCAAATATTTTTTATAACAATTGGCATTGTTCATATATTTTTAAAACTTTTAATTCAAAAACCATTTCGGGGAATAGAGTTTCTATCATGAACCATTAGTTTTTTTCGGAAAATTTGCTATATTAACGATTATTTTTCCAAAAAAGATCTCTATTTGCCCTTGAAATGAAGGACTTAAAATATTAAGGTGTTCTGAGGAATATACTACCATAGACACAGTACTAATCTTTATCGATGATACTACTCTGGTGGAGTTGAAATTGTTCTATTATATCAACTTGGCAACTTTGAAAAGATGTATTGCAATCTGTCTTAAGTCTATCAGGTGCTCAAGTCCACTATTTTGGAACAATTGTCATACCGGCACAATACCGGCACGATACCGTTGCAATTGAAGTCAAATATCCGTAGTCTGCTATATGCCGTCATAACGGTCTTTCAATGGTAATAGAATTGTCGATCTCTTTTATCTATGCATTGAATTTTCGGTCTCTTTTATCTATGGATTGTGTTAGAATGGTATGTATGTGTTGCCGTTTTTAAAAAATGCGTTAGTTGAAGTGATTTTCGAAAAACTACTAATAAATTTAAACATTTAATCATGCTAGACTTCGTTTAAATATATTTGTACATACTATTTATTAGTATAAAAAGCAATGTGAAGTTTAGGAGATTAGTAAATTGCAATAAATTACAAAGAACAATTTCTAATATTTCTATCTATCTATTTTTTATTTATGGCAATCTGTCGACACAGGACAATTTAAAAATATTACTGTCAAATTCAAAATAGCAGACTACCGAAACATTTCAGTCATTGAATTGCAATTGTGAAGCAGTTGTGTACGAGACTAGCAATTTATGTCACTTTGACAATTGTAAGACAATGATGAAGTCGTTATGACGACACATTAATAGTAGACTAGAGTCTGTCAAGCGAGTCGAGTCCACAACCCTTTTACTGATTTCTTATAATGGCAATACTATGATCTGTCAAACAGATTGTCACAAATTGTGTTGAAACCTCGTAATAATCCGGTTTTTGTTGAGTTTTTTAATGTTATAATGCCGAAATCTATTAAAAGTAGTGTCAGGAGCTTGTTGTTTACAATGATTAATAAATATAATCGTGTACAGAGTGAATCTGACGACGTGTTATCGCAAAAACGACGACTTTTGGATGAAATCGTTTCAACATCAGGTAGGTTGGCAACAACGTGTTGATACTTTTAGCACAATTGTCTAACTTTTTTTATTTTACTGTGATGTTATCACGATTTCCGTTTTGGTTTAGATCCAGACGTCGTGTTCATGACCTTGAAACTTACTGGGGCATCTTTAAGTGAAAACTACTATAAAGATTGTTGTCATTTTTTTCAGCCACCTTGGATGAAGAATGTTTTAATAGCGTCATAGCCAATGATTGGAAAAAATGCAGCGATCACACTATTAGTGTCGAAAACAAATATAAAGTAAGAGACAGGATATCCGAAACTGAGTTGGAACCTTTCATCATTTCTGTGCGTAATGATGATACTGACAGTGATTTCTCATATGAAGGCATTGAATTTCTTGATTCTGATTTTAGTTCTGATTGTGACAAATAAATACTTACATTGAAATCCTTTTTTTTATTTATTTCAAATATGTTTTTTTTTATTAAAAATTCAAGTATCAATAAGTTTTTAGCGTGTTATATCAGTGTTGACACCTGAAAGATTTTTGAATTTCCCGCTTTTTTCATGGGACTAGACTCGCTTGACAGACTATACCAAAAACTTTACTATTGCACCATAATGGTACAATAATCGTACAGTTGTGACACCGTTGAAATACCCGACTCAGGGCCCAGGAAAAGTCAATACACAGATTGCGTATAACGATGACGTCACAACATTTACAATAATATCTTTAAGTATTTAAAAAAAATTCTATATAGTACTACTAGCGTTGAGTTCAGTGTAGAAAAAAATAATACTAGAGTCTGGCTAACGAAAGCTGGCCCTAGAAATTGGCGGCAAATTTAAAAAATACATGCATGACAACACTGAAATTATACTATGAAAATTGGAATAACCTACTTTGATACTTGGTAATTGTGTAATGAATAGACAGTATAAGAACATTATAATAGGGAAATAAAGAAACAGAATTTACGTACACGTGTATAATTTTTTTATATGTACCAGGTTTGTAATGGGATTTTAAGGATTTATTGATCTGGTGAATTAGGGCGAAATCGAAAATAAATAGAGAAATAAAATACGATAATATTCCATACATAATAACTTGGTTTTATTCATCATAATCAAAATCAGATTCTAACACTTCAATGCCAAAAGATTCATCACTGTCACTTGTATCGCTATCTCCAACAATTATGTATAATAAAACTTTCAAAATTTTCTTCTGTTATTTTATCACGTTCTTTATATTTATTTTCAACATTTATGACATGGTCAGTCATTTTCTTCCAATCCTGTGCACTTACGTTATCTAATGAATCTTTAATGATTTCTTCTAATGCAGCTGTAGTAACTGCAATATTTTTGCTAGCCACTTTACGTTTTGCTAAACTCCACACAAGCTCGATCGCATTTAGATCACAATGATAGGGTGGAAGTCGCAACACCTCATGACCACATTGATTTAATATTTCATCAGCTTCATATATTGGATCAGGTGTATTTCGTTTTAAAATACACAACAGCTCTGCTTTCGTGTGGTAGTCCTCATACGGAATTCCGTTATCACGAAGCCACTCTCTTATATTACTTTTACGTGTTTGTGTGTTAGGAACCTTATTTATAATTACCGAATGGTAACTAGCATT
Source organism: Orgyia antiqua (assembly GCA_916999025.1). Classification (NCBI taxonomy): domain Eukaryota; kingdom Metazoa; phylum Arthropoda; class Insecta; order Lepidoptera; family Erebidae; genus Orgyia; species Orgyia antiqua. Next base: position 4,349,189 of record OU779872.1, read on the forward strand.
ATCCATTATGATTACACTTGGTTCTTCCAAATTTGGTATAAGTTTTTCTTTTAGCCATTTATTAAAATTTTCAGCATTCATGTCGTGGTGATAATCAGCATTTTTTGATTTAGTACTAAACACTAACAAAAAGTTTGGTACGGGGCCTTTCTCTGATCCAGCATGAACTATAATGTACCTTTTCCCGGTGGAAACATTTTCAATTGCACCACTAGTTGAAGGACCTTGCCAGGACTTCTTAGGCTTGTAGTTTCTATGGACATAAGTCTCATCTAAATAAATGATTAGCTTGCCTTCTGTACGTTTCCCTGCTATAGTTCTTAAAAATCGATGTCTCCAAGCAGATATATCATAGCGTTCTATTAATACAGAACGCTCATTTTTATTCTTTTTAAATTCATAGCCATTGGCTAATAACAAGCGGCGCAGAGTTTCTCTGCATCCGTTAAAATCAATACTTTCTTTTAACTCCACCAACAGTGTCCTCATTGTAGGAACTTGTTTTTTAACAATATAAAATTCGTATAGCATCTATGTCAAAGTCATCTAGATTAGACACAGTAGGTTTCCGTGGGCGTTTCTTCCCCGGGGTTCTCCAGACACCTTCATTTACTGCACCTTCCCTTTTAACTCTCTTTAGTGTTCTGACACTCACTTCTGCAAAGAACAAATACAAAATGTTATTATTTCTTGGTATTATTACGTAAAAATGTAAAGGATTTTTATAGCATAATTACAAAACATCAGTGCATACTAAAAACTTACCAGTCATTGAAGCTATTTCTTCTAAGTACTGATTCTGGGTTATTATCCTATCTTTCTGCTCTAATTCAGTGAGATTTTCAATAGTTCTTACTATTTCACCAACTCCTTCGACATCTTGCAGATTCTCTGTTAAAGGAAGTTAATCGTTTAAAAGTAATCAACAAAAATACAGCATAAATTAATTATGAGTATACGTAAAACATAGGTGATGTTATTAAAATGAATACGTTGACTGATGCGATGTACGAATAAATATAATTCGTTTTATTCAATACGAAGAAGCGTACATAACTTATTTTTAAGGATACGTAAATTATAAATAAAAATGTTATTATGACTGGACAGGTAGGTGTTCAAAGTATCAAAATAATATTGTCTACTAACCTATGAAATTTAAAACCACACGTAGACAATCTTGTTTTTGTTTAAACGCGGCATCACGCTTTGTTGTTTTTCGTTGAACTTGCCAATCATGCAAAACAACAACTTCCGTACACCACTTTTGATAGATTTGTTCATTTTAAACCGTAATTAGAATCACAATTTACACAAACGCATACAATTTGACACCAGAGATACCGAACGACAACCTTGTCAAATTGACATTGACGTTTATACAGAGTTGCTATATAAAAAGTTCGCAAATAATTCCAGGGCCTGCTTTCGTTAGCCAGACTCTAAAATAAAATTATATTCACATTAAGAGTGTGGAATATAAAAAAGTCATTGTTTGTACCTTCATCCATACTTTTTTTTTTAACACAGCTTGCATTAACTTTATTTCCAGAAAACACTAAAAGCCTTAAAAAAAATTTTAACAATAAATAATATTACTAACGATAATATATAAATAAAATTTCAATCAATGCCAATTTAAAGAAAAAATACTTGTTAATTTTCTGTCGCTGAAGTTGGTATCGATTGCACGCATCACTTTTGAGAGTGCTCGATTGTGCGAAGCGTTGCTGTAGTTGAAACACTCAACGTTTAGCATTGTGCCGCATAATGCGCTCTTGTCAGTGGTCTCGAACGTCGAAGAGCAAAATCGGTAAAGTTGCCCACTAAAAATCGGTATATTTGTACCCAAAATCGGTATATAACAAAAAAAATACAATATTCAATCAAACACGTTTATTTATCAAGCAAACAAAATCTTTAGGATCATAACTACCACATCTGAAAATAATAATTTAAAAACTTTCTGTTCGAAGTTAAGAAAATTAATAAAAAATAAAAGCCTAATACACAACAATACACAACAAATAATGTGTAAAAATACACAACAAATAATGTGTTTCGTGGTGTTTGTTTTAGTTCTCATATGATATTGTGATATTTACGGAGACGTGGCTTGATGATAGTTACTTCAACAGTGAATTGTTTGATGTACGTTATCTCGTGTGGAGGCGCGACCGTGATTACTCTCGAACTGCTCAAAAACGTGGGGGTGGTGTTTTGATAGCTGTGCGAAATGAATTTGCGGTTGTTGAGAGGCTGGATTGGCGCAGTTCCGCCGAGGATATCTGGTTATCTCTAATTCTCAAGAAGTCTAAACCTCCGGTTAGTTACAACTTACATATATGTTCGCTTTATCTGTGCAAAGAAAATTTAGGTAACACCTTTAGTAGTCAATTACGTAATTTTACAGAAAATCTTAACAATTTAATGTTATCTCATCCACTTGATAAATTTCTACTAGTGGGTGATTTTAATTTCGGCAATGACGTTGAGTGGTGTCGGGGAGATATGGCGATCGGTGAATTAACCCCGAAAAATATTTTATCTCAACATATAATCGAATTCTTCGACGTAATTGCAACATTTAACATGTCACAGTATAACAGTGAGCGTAACGTTAATGGTAGATTGTTGGATCTAGTATTTTGTAACGACTCTTTAACTGTTACGGAGTGCATGGACCCACTTGCTCAGCCTATTGACTTGCACCACAAACCAATTATTATACAAACTAAATTTATTGAAATTCATAAACTCATTGACAGACCTACTCCACGCTATATTTATTCTAAAGGTGATTATGATGCTATTAGATCAGAACTTGACTTGATTAATTGGTCTGAATTATTGTCATCAGGGTGTTTAGAAGACGCTGTAACTAAATTCTATAGTGTATTATATAAGCTAAGGGACGAACATATTCCAGTAAAATCACTAAAACAATCCTCTTACCCGACTTGGTACACTCCAGCGTTAATTAAAATAATTAAAGAAAAACATAAGTATCATAAGAAATATAAACGATATAATAATATTTCTGATTATCATTCATTTTCATTACTTCGCAGAAGAGTTATCGACTTAGAAAAACTGTGCTATGATAACTATACGGAGAAAATTGAGGCCTCTATTGTAAAGAACCCTAGATCATTTTGGGCGTACGTAAAAAGCAAGCGAAATGCTGGTACTTTTCCTAATGTTATGTACTACCGTGACATATCAGCCAACACAGGAGAAAATATTAGCAACTTATTTGCTAATTACTTTCAGTCTACCTTCCTGGAACCTGACCTAGCAGTTGGTGCTCCACGCACAACCGGTGAACAATTTAACAGTACTACTATGTCTGTCAGCACGGTTGAGATTAACCCCTCATGTGTATTAAGGCTACTCAAATCACTTGACCTCACTAAGTCAGGTGGTCCGGACCTAATACCTCCAATATTCATAGTCACCTGTGCTGACAGTCTTGTTGTCCCTATTTGCATTTTATTCAGGCGCTCTATTTCTGAGGGAGTAGTCCCTAGGATCTGGAAGTCTGCATTTATCACCCCGGTCTTTAAAAAAGGTGATAAGTCTAATGTTGAAAATTACCGGCCTATATCTAAAATAAGTCTTTTTTCAAAAATTCTGGAGCGTATAGTTTACACTGATGTCTATGCGGCACTCCAGTCTAGTCTGGGTGACGAACAACATGGCTTTGTCAGGAACCGGTCAACTACGTCCAACTTGCTGTTATCACATGAGTTTATTACTAACGGAATGGCACAGCGCCAGGTGGACGTAGTTTATACTGACTATAGCAAATGCTTTGATCGTATAGACCATAGTATGCTACTTGAGAAGCTACTGCTGGCCGGAATACACGGAGATTTGTACAGATGGTTCTCCTCTTATATAGAAAATAGAACGCAGGCTGTGGTTCTTCAGGGCTACACCTCCGGTTGGAGATTTGTCCCATCTGGTGTGCCACAGGGCTCCATCTTGGGACCTCTGCTGTTTATATTATTTATTGCAGACATTAAACAGTGCTTTCATCACTCGTATATCGTACTTTATGCTGACGATATGAAGATTCACAAAGTCGTACGTGATATATCTGATGCATATCAATTGCAGGAAGACCTGTATAGGTTTGAAACATATTGTAATAGATACTGTAAGGATACGATAAATCTATTTCTTCTCATAAATGAAACGCTTGTAACTTTATAATTATTTTAATTCCAGAATAAATATGATTTGTTCTCATAAATTAATATTATACCTGATACCGTCCATGGTGACATTTCCATAATATCTTTATTAACTTTACATAATTCCTTTTACGTTTATTCTTTATTTATTTTGCAATTATTCGTTTTCTAATATCCTTTGTACATATCCTGGATTGATAATTGTTATTTAATGAAATATATTTAATATGTTTAAGTAAACATGTCAAAATTTTGATGTTTGTCAATTGTCATAAATTTAATGTTATTTCTTTACTCTATGTAAAACTACGGAGTTTCTAAGTACTATGAATCATTTTACCTAAGATACTGGCTGATTGCTAGAATATTCTAGTATCGATGTTTATTTTTAAATTATTTAAATTTATAGATGGAAGTTTGGAACGTAAAAAAAAAATAGGGAAGGCGACAGTTCGAGTTTGGTCTGGGTCGAGGATCGAGTGGTAGTTGCTGGCAAGATTATCTGAAAATCTTTTACGCCTAAGTGTGATCCAAGATCTCATCTAATAATTGGAGTCGCCGAGTTCGCCGACCAGGCCTAAAATAATTTATAAACTCAAGTATATTATTATACAGATTCCACCTACCGGACTTGGAGGGACAGTCCTGACCTGGTGACCGGTCTCCTGTTGCGGCCGTCAAAGCACGGCCAACTCTTCCACGGAGAACTAAGTGTTTTCTTTTTCCCTTTTCTTTCGTAACTCGCGAGTGGAGTGACTTTTAAAGTACTTTATTTGTTTGTGCAGTTTTCTTCATAGTGACAGCAGTGATTTAGGGACAATAGTGATTCAGGGACCAATAAATTAAACTTTCTTTCACCTTTTTTTTGTTTCATTACAGTGGCGCCTCAACTGGGTGAACTCACCCCAACTCTCAAAATTCCAAATTTCGGCTTGCTCAAGCCTGGTGTTATTTTTTTGGCATCGTATTTGACATTTTTAATTTGTTTAACTCTCATCTATCATTCTATTAATAACATTGTGTCGATAAATATTATTTTGAAATAGATATTTTCTTTTGTAATTTCAGACTCTAATCTTAACTGTCCGGTGGTAATCTGGCAGGGGAGAAGTCTGTTGTGTGACTGTGCAGCTTGTGCGGTTTTGCAGCGAAAAGTAATAAAATACTACGCTACAACTTATAAATCGCAGTTTGAACTAAATACCTTAACCTGTGAGACATGGCAGGATTCTATTTCAGTGCAAAATTAGCACCAAAATTTATCAAATGCACAGTTGTAGAAAAACTATCTCCACTCGTCTATATATTGCAGGACAGTAAAGGTGAAAAGTCAAAATGGCATATTAAGGACTTAAAATTGTAACTCTGTAACTACTTTTACGTTTATAATACTCATGTGTAATTTTTTTTTTATCAAATTTTTCTGTTAATTTTATGTTAGTAAAAATGTACTTTAACTTATTGTGTTTTACAGATAAGTAATGGAGAGAGGGAGCTTGTAACTATGAGATCTGTCCACATCTAAGTATATAATAAAGCTAAAAAAGGTATGTTTTCAAATTTCATTAAAATTAACTCTAGTGGACAGATGTCACTAACTTTCAAGCTCTAAATAGGTATCGATGCTGTTGTTCCTAAATTTAATACTTAGTTAATTTTAGTTGCGAAGGGATATGTACAATTATTGCCTTAATATACTGAACCAATTTTATCTTATCCTTACATATTATATTTTTTGTATTTCTTTTATGGACGTTATAGGGCCATTATATTTAGACTTACTTTAGGTATAGGTTTACAATATAGTGCAGGCGGTTCAGGTATGGTTAGAGTGTAGTTGCCATTGGATGTGAGTAACTACCTCGCTTGTTTTTGAATGGTGATGTATGCAGTATATAAATATATATCTATCTTTAAATATTATTATAGGTATGAAAGATGAATAATGAATGTGATAGCCATTAACCTTTAACGTGTCACTATTTGTTATACCAAGCTTTAAGGGGAGTACTTACTACATAAAGACCCTAGGTGTCTGTAATTTTTCTATTTGTCTATTAGGATCTTGTAGCCATCGGAGCTATGAGGTAAACTAGGCCTACTGCTAGGTATGCTAAGCCTGCTGATAGGTATTTCTTCTAAAAAAAAAAATCAAAATGTTGTGAGGACATTTTAATTTTTTTTGCCGGGTTGTTGGGGAAATGTAAGGATACGATAAATCTATTTCTTCTCATAAATGAAACGCTTGTAACTTTATAATTATTTTAATTCCAGAATAAATATGATTTGTTCTCATAAATTAATATTATACCTGATACCGTCCATGGTGACATTTCCATAATATCTTTATTAACTTTACATAATTCCTTTTACGTTTATTCTTTATTTATTTTGCAATTATTCGTTTTCTAATATCCTTTGTACATATCCTGGATTGATAATTGTTATTTAATGAAATATATTTAATATGTTTAAGTAAACATGTCAAAATTTTGATGTTTGTCAATTGTCATAAATTTAATGTTATTTCTTTACTCTATGTAAAACTACGGAGTTTCTAAGTACTATGAATCATTTTACCTAAGATACTGGCTGATTGCTAGAATATTCTAGTATCGATGTTTATTTTTAAATTATTTAAATTTATAGATGGAAGTTTGGAACGTAAAAAAAAAATAGGGAAGGCGACAGTTCGAGTTTGGTCTGGGTCGAGGATCGAGTGGTAGTTGCTGGCAAGATTATCTGAAAATCTTTTACGCCTAAGTGTGATCCAAGATCTCATCTAATAATTGGAGTCGCCGAGTTCGCCGACCAGGCCTAAAATAATTTATAAACTCATATTATTATACAGATTCCACCTACCGGACTTGGAGGGACAGTCCAGACCTGGTGACCGGTCTCCTGTTGCGGCCGTCAAAGCACGGCCAACTCTTCCACGGAGAACTAAGTGTTTTCTTTTTCCCTTTTCTTTCGTAACTCGCGAGTGGAGTGACTTTTAAAGTACTTTATTTGTTTGTGCAGTTTTCTTCATAGTGACAGCAGTGATTTAGGGACAATAGTGATTCAGGGACCAATAAATTAAACTTTCTTTCACCTTTTTTTGTTTCATTACAATACAAACTTGAACTAAATGTGTCCAAATGTTTTCGAGTGTCTTTTTCACGTTGTACATCTTTAATAAACTATAGGTACACCTTAAATGATCATGCTGTTAATAAAGTGAATAACATTAAAGATTTGGGAGTTTTACAAGATAGCAAGCTTCTATTTGATCAAACTATAGACAGTATAGTTAAAAATTGGTCAAGTGCGAGTCGGACTCGCGCACGAAGGGTTCCGTACCATTATCTATGCAACATAAGGCAACGTTATTAGTATCGAGCAAGAAACGGTAAAAAAATCATGTTTGTTGTATGGGAGCCCCCCTTAAATATTTATTTTATTTTATTTTTAGTATTTGTTGTTATAGCGGCAATAGAAATACATCATCTGTGAAAATTTCAACTGTCTAGCTATCACCGTTCTTGAGATACTGCGTACGGAACCCTAAAAATCATGTTTGTTGTATGGGAGCCCCCCTTAAATATTTATTTTATTTTATTTTTAGTATTTGTTGTTATAGCGGCAATAGAAATACATCATCTGTGAAAATTTCAACTGTCTAGCTATCACCGTTCTTGAGATACTGGGTACGGAACCCTAAAAATCATGTTTGTTGTATGGGAGCCCCCCTTAAATATTTATTTTATTTTATTTTTAGTATTTGTTGTTATAGCGGCAATAGAAATACATCATCTGTGAAAATGTCAACTGTCTAGCTATCACCGTTCTTGAGATACTGCGTACGGAACCCTAAAAATCTATCATCTAAAGCTCTGGGGTTTATATTGCGAACTACGATAAATTTTCGCTCTTTAAAGCCAATAAAAGTACTATATTGTTCGTACGTACGCAGCCATCTAGAGTATGCATCTCAAGTTTGGAATCCTCAATACGAAGTTTATAAGTCTCGTATAGAGGGCGTCCAACGGAAATTTCTGCGATATCTGGACTACCGTACACAACAAAGATCTAAAGATTATGACCATCGTTGTAAAAGATACCACTTCTTACCTCTTGAAATGAGACGCCATATTGCTGATATAACTACACTACTAAATATAGCAAATGGCACCATCGACTGCTCCGAGCTCCTCGCCAACATATCTATACGCACAAACTTATTAGGCTTTCGACAGCGACCGATATTAAATGTTCCCTTCGTCCGGACTAATTATGGGCGGAATGCCTTCTCGGTGAGAAGTGCATTTAATTTTAATGTACTTCTTCGGGACCATGATATTGACCTGTTCTGCACCGGTGTGGCGACCGTAAAACGGCTCTTGGCCGAGTCATATTTTAATAATGTAGGCACCAAGTAAAATGGCACGCACCTAATCTATTTGTAAAAGTGTATGTATGTATTATTATTCCTATATTATATGTGTATGTATATATATGTATATGTGTAATGTATATATACTTTGTCACTGATGTTTTGTTTTGTTTTTTCTCTCAATCTGTTTTAGTTACATATATGTGGAAGCTTGTTAATAGCGAATTGTTTATTTAAGTTGTTATTAATTTGTATTAAATTAGTCTGTAAGCTTTCTTCAAAATCTAATAAATAAATAAAATAAATAAAATAATATAATATTCTAAACAAGTGTATTACCGAACGAAAAACGGGAAATCCCAAGTTAACATCAAGTTGAAGGACTCAACTCACGGGTATTCCCCAAAATATATCAAACATTCCGCAACCTGCAATAACTTAACTATTCATCCATTCTTACTATTGAGTGATTCCCCGTATCCAAAAACACAAATTAAGAGTTGCCAGCTTGGAAATGTAAAATCGGTAGAAAAATCGGGATAATTTCGTTGTATTCTCTAAAATCGTGGACAAATCGATGTATTTCGGTAGGACCATATCGGTAGAAATACCGAAAAATCGGTAGGTTCGAGACCACTGGCTCTTGTGCTGTAATTGGAAAACCGTCTTAGGCCCATAGCACACGGCGTATTTTAAACGCGCGTTTCAGGAACGCGCGTCTTCGGCGCCGTAAACGCTGATTGTTGCGTTTGCATTCGAAACGCGCGCATGAAGCGCGTATACGCGCATTTGAAGCGACAAACGCGCGTACAAAGGAGCGGGGTACGGGCAGAGGGGGGCTGGGATCAGGGTTGCCAACTCTACGTCTTTTTACGTAGATCTACGTATTTTAAGCCTTTCCTGCAAACCTACGAACTTTAGTCCCAGAATCTACGTATTTTCTATCAAAATTGTTCAAATTTGCAAAATAGACTGAATGGGCATAATTTCCTTTACTTTCGCTAAAAAAAGTTAATAAATGTTCCGTTTCATACTAACACACACTCGCCTCGCCACTCAACACGTCGCGCCATTCATTTTAAAAACAAAGTGTCCATTCTATAGAACTGTGACTCATGTCACATGAGTCATGTGACTGTGTAAAATGAAACGTCTTGCCGTAAAAGTGAATCTTAAGGGCCTACATCAATATCATCGCCGACACGTACATAATTACACAGCCAGTAGACACAGAAAATGAAGAATTAGGGATACTTTTCCTATTTACTCAAAATCTACTAAATATATTTTAATTCTGATCCACGTGTTTCTATAAATAATAGTCACCTATGTTTTTAAAGTTATTTCATTAGTTAATACGCGATAATAGATCGACAAATGAAAAAAATAAAAATTAGAGAGGATATTTCGCCAAGATTTTCTATCGAGAAAACTTTTTCAATCGCGTTTCTGAGTTCATGCGATCCTAGATCATATATTGAAAAAACATATACTTAAAAATTAGAGCTCTAGCCATTCAATCTAAAGAAACAATGAAAACTTCGTACATAGAAAAATGCACGAAGCTATTTTGGTATCCTCTTAACCTAAAAAAAATATTTCAAACTAAGACTTCGAAGGAGTTGTTTAATTTCGATATTTTTCAACTTCCTGCTCAATTTAATTAAATTCAATTATGGAAATAAGCAGTGACAGTGAGGAAGAGCAGAATGTGACTCTTACTAAAAAAAGAAAGCTACATTGAAAATGATAATAAAAATTGAATAATTTAAATAAATTGATGATGACTCTGAAAGTAGCAAAATTCATAGATTTTTTTGTTTGCTAATGGTAATTTTTTTTAAGTTTATTGTTTGTCTGCTGTCTACTACTTTTAGGGTAATATAAATTGTCGTTTTATTCACTTTTACCTACCCTACTCTCTTCAAACGCAAAAGCTACGCGTGACTACAGCGCGTTTGTACAGCTGTACCTGCGCGTATACGCGCAGTAGAGGCGCGTTTTACAATCGCCCCGTGTGCTTAGGTTACAAGGTTGCGATCAAATCTCGTTTAAACCACGTATACGCGCGTCGTCTGCGCGTTTAAAATACGCCGTGTGCTATGGGTCTTAGATTCCTTTAGTTGTGCGAATGAATGAGTGAGTACAGAGTAATGTACCGTATTTTGAAACAACTTACACAGAGTAAGTGCATATAAAATTAGAATGGTTTTTATATGCTTGTGCACGAAGTATAGATAGAAGGAGTCCGAACGGTATAGGCTTTTCCATAATATTTCGTGTACACAATAATAAACCCAGATCATAGTTCTATTTTCTGCCACTGGCTGCGCAAGTGTTCAGGGCGTACCGATGCTATTATTATTATTACATGTAAACACGCGCTGGCTCGTGAATGTTGAATTTAATTTAATTAAATACATAATATTATTTTATTTATATTATTATAATTCTCAGAATATTTTTTTCCACAGGTGTCAATAGCAATAAAATTTCCCGCGTAAGAATTCAAACGAGTACTCCTTGAAAAATGGCGCGCTCTACCGGCAAAAAATCTGTCCCTTAAATTGAGACCATTCGTTCAACATTACGTTCGGACTCCTTCTATCTATACTTCGTGTGCTTGTGTTAGAAAGAAAGAAAAATAAATTTATTGGAAGGATAATCACACAAATACAAGTAGGTACAGAGAAAATATATACAGTATATATAAATATGTATATGCAACTTCTACCAAAAGCTTTAAAGCAAAGCTAAAAAAATTGTTGATTGAGAATGAGTTTTAGGACTTTAATAACGAATTTCTTGAAATTACCCTTGACATGAATGAAATGTGAAATAATTACCTAATTTAATTTATTTATTTATTTTTTATATTCGTATTTAATTATCATTGTTATTGACAATTGCAATGTATTTTTTAATTTAAATAATGTACCTAATTTTATTCTAATTCTTTGACTTGTAACTTATGTTATCAATTAATAAATGAAATATAAATATAAGGAATAAAACAAAATATGTGTGAAACCCTTCACAAAAGGCCTCAGCTCAGCATAATGCTAGTTGACACCAGCGCTGGTCTTCTGCTGGGCCGTTAAGTGAAGACACAGACTACAAGAAAAGAATAACAGTAAACAAAGGAAGGAAAAACAATAAATAAAAAATAAAATTAATATTCATGGACATTTCACACAGCGTCCTCTGGTCCCAAGCTAAGCTTACTATACTACTTCTTTTCGATAAGTAGGTATATGTATAAAAATAATTATTTACCATAGTTACATAACTAAAATAACACAGATACAATTAAATAGATATTAAAAAGAATAAATCATGAAACAAAAAACACATAATTTAGATACAACGCGTTTCAGAAAGGTGTAGTCATATTTGACCACCGTTACACATGCACCGCATGGCCGGTGACTAGGCACTAGGAATGGATGAAATTACAAATACTAGTTATATTATGACTTTTATGTGTTCATAAAAGTTTAATAAATTTATCAAATTAATCGATCTTCTTTAAATACAACACTACTATGAGGTCATCTTTTATCGTAAGGTTCAATCGCATTCAATAAACCGTAAACATCTCAAAATTGATGCGTTTCTCGTAGTTATTTAATAGTAGGCAATAAACAAAAAAAAACTTACCAACTGTATTTTTCTATGTGTAACTGTGCCTAATATTTATAATATTTAAGGCCTATCTAATGCAACTTTAAATTATGACTACACCTTTCTGCAACACGTTGTGTAATAAAGCAAGCAAACAAACAAAAAACAAAATGAAAAAAGTATTTGCTGCAGCCTGCACGCATGTCGCACAGTAACAATACGAACCAGAATACGAATATACTACATTTACTACTTTTCTTTTGTGAATACGTACTTTGTTTGTTATGCATTGCCATAGCTCAAATAAGTGACGATCTCAATTTTAAGAACTATTGTAAATTTGTAACATTATTACCGTTATTTATAGCCACTTGTGCATCAACTCATGGTTGACATTTTAAGATTTTGTTTTTGCTCTCACATTTATATAATTATTGTATTAGTTAAGAATTGCTATCAATAAATAACATGGGTTAGACACTTTCGAGTAGTGCGCCCCTTAAACACAACGTGATCGTTACCTATCCTGTAGAATGTAAGATTAGAATTAATTTAGTCTTAGTTTGGTCTTGGTTGAGAATAGACGCCTTGATTTAAAAGTATTAAGTATTTTTAATTCATCCCCGGCCTGGCAAAAACCTAGATGCAGTACAAACATTTGTATGAAGAATATAAACATCACACAAATGATTGCTCGCGCGGGAATCGAACCCGAGGCCTCTTGATTGGCAGTCCGTTACGCGAACCCCTAGATCACCAAGCCCGTCAAACATCGATAGACGGCGGTAATGTTGTACTTATTAACATTCGTATCACTTCTTGGTGGTTGAATGGTTTCTCACCAGTGTGTGCACGAATATGTCTCAAAAGATTACTTTTGTCAGCAAATCCTCTTCCACAAGTATCACACTTGAATGGTTTTACACCAGTGTGTGCGCGAATATGTCTCGAAAGACTACTTTTATCAGCAAATCTTTTTCCACAAGTATCACACTTGAATGGTTTTTCTCCAGTGTGCGTGCGATTATGCATAACTAAAGAAGTCTTTGTACGAAAACTTTTTCCACATATGTGACACTTGAATGGTTTTTCTCCAGTATGTGTACGATTATGAGTTATTAAATTACTATGTTGTGCAAACCCTTTTCCACATATGTCACACTTGAATGGTTTTTCATCAGCGTGTGTACGATTATGAGTTAATAGATGACCATTTCGTGCAAACCTTTTTCCACAAATGTCACACTTGAATGGTTTTTCATCAGTGTGTAACCGAATATGAGTTATTAAATTACCTTTATCTCGAAACCGTTTTCCACATATGTTACACTTGAATGGTTTTTCTCCAGTATGTGTGCGAATATGACGTTTTAAATATGAGCGTGTACTAAAGCTTTTCCCGCAATCGCCACACTTGTATGGTTTTTCACCAGTGTGTGTGCGATTATGAAGATTTAAACTAGACTTGCGACTAAAACTTTTTCCACATATGTCACACTTGAATGGTTTTTCATCAGCGTGTGTACGATTATGAGTTAATAGATGACCATTTCGTGCAAACCTTTTTCCACAAATGTCACACTTGAATGGTTTTTCATCAGTGTGTAACCGAATATGAGTTATTAAATTACCTTTATCTCGAAACCGTGTTCCACATATGTTACACTTGAATGGTTTTTCTCCAGTATGTGTGCGAATATGACGTTTTAAATATGAGCGTGTACTAAAGCTTTTCCCGCAATCGCCACACTTGTATGGTTTTTCACCAGTGTGTGTGCGATTATGAAGATTTAAACTAGACTTGCGACTAAAACTTTTTCCACATATGTCACACTTGAATGGTTTGTCACCAGTGTGTGTGTGAATTATATTAAAGGCATCGCTGTCGCGGCTACAGTGTGCCTCACTTGACATTTGTTTTGTTTTCTTAAATTCCTGTAAAGTATTTGCTTTAACTATTAGTTGTTGTGGTTGATTGTTTAAACTAGTACTTGTAGAAGTATCTTCCAGATCATCTGATGTCAGTTTCTTAGTGACAGCAGCATCTGAAACAATACAACTATTAGCTGACAGTGTTACCAATTGCACTGGCATCATTAAACCTACCATAACTTAGACATAAATATTATGTGGCCGAATTGAATTTGAAATCGAACCTAAAATGAAAACAGAAATCTGAACTGAAATTAATACTAAAATCGATATTGAATTCACTAGCAAAATTTACAACAATCAACATTCGGTACTAAAAGCAAAGCTCTATTAAAAACGCAACTATTTACGATACAAAAATCACAACTAAAAGTGATATCAAAAGACAAACCAAAACAAAAACTAAGTTCAATCTATACAAATATTATAAAGCTTGTTACGAGCCCAGCTTTCTCACGTTCGAGTGCAGACAGCCTCGTAAGCAAGCCTCTGGGACTGAAGGATACGCGACACCTCGCTTATGATGCATTGGTATTAATATCTGATATATAATAATATAAAAGGAGTCAGTCTAAAGCCTTACTACGGCGAGACTGCCTAAGAATTTATTATTATTATTATTTGTTTTGTGGCAATCTGCTGATTAGTGTTGTCAATCAGCAATTACTGCCAGCGACATGTAATGGATACTCATGGGCTTCTTGAAGAGTAGGGCAAACTTAAAAAAAAAAACTTAAAAGAAAATGTGGCAGCAGTAGGGCCTGGAACAAACACAAATAATTGTTAGTAGATATAATACATATCAATAATATTTTATATACTGAGGTATACTACATATTATATTAAAGTCTTATGCTGTTAGTAATAAACTTAATAAAAGCATTTACTGTCCTAGGGTTTGGGAAAAGAGCTAGCAAATGTCGGATATTGACAGGTCGAGGAGGTTTTAATTTAGAGATAATGTGGTCTAGGGGATTTAAGTTATTCAAAGGGCAATTGAAAAAGATATGGTCCACAGAGCCATCATCTAGACCACATTTGCAGATAGAGCTGTCCCGAACTCTTATCTTGTGTAGAAAAACTGGGGAACAGCAGTGACCCAAGCGGATCCTGCAAATTACTTATGTAGCAAGTTTGGAAGCTTTTTTAAATTTTTTGAACCAGGGTCGTCTAGGAATACTTTTCTGTATGGAGGCATATAATGCCCCCTTTGACCTACTAGATTCGGACCAGTTTGACTGCCAGGACTGTAATAAATCAGATTTTGACAAATGTATTAGATTTCATTAGATTTTGTTTGAAATGCTAGAGCCAGATCATCAGCATAGGCAAACTTTGTGGAATCCGTATCATATCAGGCATATCGCGATATAAACGTTAAAGAGGAGAGGTGCCAGCACCGAGCCCTGTGGGAGTCCGTTTTTACCAAGCTCATACCTGCTCTCCTCGTCACGGAGACATACTTTTACGTACCGAGGTCCAAGCATTAATTTAAGGAGCTTAAGGCTAAGCGTATGCTGAGACGCAGGCGACGCAGACACGTGTCAGCTCTGCTCTGCGCCCCGCTCTGTCTCTCTCAGTATACGCTCGAAGCCTATGTCTGTCTCGCCTACCCTGCGTTGCTAAATCTGTGCTGTGCTGTGCTGCGGCCCAGCATACGCCTAGCCTAATAGTTTTCGGACAAGGAATTATGCCACCGACTTTGTTGAGTAGTCCAGGGATCCAAACTGTATCATAGGCAGCAGATAGATCAACGAAGGCTGTAAAGGTTTTCAATCCACGTTGAAAACCAGCCTCAATGTATGAAGACAGTGCCAGGACTTGATCCGTACTGTTTCAGTCTTGTGCGTCAATAACTTAACGGAACTAAAATAAAATTATATTAATATAAATTGTTATTCTATAATACACTGTTTTTATAAAAAAAAAAATTCAGTTAACATTGACGTGTTGTTGTTTAGCAAAATATTCGTATTTCAAATAATTTGGTTAGTTCAAAAACTAAGAAACACGGTTGAAAATCTGATCACTGATAGATACATACCGAACTAATATAAGCCTTTCCTTTAGTAGATTGTTAAATAAATGATATTCTCGTTGGTGTACCTTACACTTGTTTATAAATTAACATATTTATAAATTCAATAAGTTAATTGGTTCTTAGTGAAATTGGAAATGGTTCATAGATAAAGTACTAGTAGATATCAGTGGTGTAGTTAGATTAAGCGGTTGTTATTACTCAAGCATAACCACTCGCAATATCTTCTTGTATTTCATGTTAGTGGTTTTAAGCTCAATAATTAGTGAGTTACATCTAGTTAGTTACGAACCAATACAACGACAGAATGTTCAAAGCTCCAGATATGTTGAGCTATATAAAACATTTTTGGGTTAAAATGAATTATTTGAGATATAATTACTTGTGAAATATTAAATGTAATGTACATTCTTGATTATTAAATGCCATACCCACTGAGGTATATAGAAAATCATTGGCCTAATGCTAATCAAAGAAGTTGGAATAATTATGTATCTATATTCTACAACGTGTTGCAGAAAGGTGTAGTCATATTTTAAGGTTGCATTCATTGACCTACCAATAAATTTTATTTATTGGTAGGTCAATGGTTGCATTGGATAGGCCTTAAATATTATAAATATTACAGTTACACATAGAAAAATACAGTTTGTAAATTTTTTCTTGTTTATAGCCGACTATTAAATATATATAATATATATATATATATATATATATATATATATATATATATATATATATTCAGGACATTTTACACAACGTCCTCTGGTCCCAAAGTAAGCTATATTTCTATGCTTGCATTATGGGTACCAGATACGGATAGACTACATATACTACTTTTCTTTTGTAAATACATACTTATAATACATAGAAAACACCCAGACGCAGTACAAACATTTGTATGAACTACCAGGAGCGCATCAATTATGAGATGTTTTCGGTTTATTGAATGCGCAAAATCTTTTAAGGAGGGAGGTAGACTACTAACCAGGGGCGTAGCTACCGCCGTATCAGCCGTATCAATTATACGGGGCCTCCGGGCGATGGGGGCCCCCGACGAGCGTAAGCAAAAATTAATAAATACTTCCCAAATTTTTTATTATTTCAGAAATGACATGAAAAAAAGAAATTTTTGATGAATAAATATTTCTATCAATTTTATGTACAAATTTTTTTTCTTTTTGTCTTTACCCCTCTTAAGGGCCCCCAAATATTTTTTTATGCGGGGTCACACCAAGGCACGCTACGCCCCTGCTACTAACAAGGGACTTACAGACCATGACTGACTTTTATATAAGATGGGGCCTGTGTCCGAATCCAACAAAAACGGAGGTATCAGCGTTTCACCTCACAAATTGCCTTGCCGAAAAAGAACTCAAAGTGCAGTTCAGCGGAGAACCTGTAAGGCATAACTTCGCACCAAAATACCTTGGAGTTACACTCGACCGGTCCCTAACGTTCAAAAAACACATGGAGACGATGGCACTTAAGTTAAAGACTAAACTACTACTAAACTAACTAAAACTAAACTAAAACTAAAGCTAAACATCCTAAAGTGCCTGGCGGGGACCACCGGGGGTGCCAGCGCTGCTGTTTTACGAACATCGGCTATGGCCCTTGTATACCCGTCGGCTAAATACTGTTCCCCCGTGTGGTATCACAGTGCTCACACAAACAAAATTGAGACAATGTTAAACGAGGCGATGAGGATTATTGCTGGGGTAATTACAGTAGGCGCGCGAGTTCATGTCTATCGGGGCCTGAGGTTAGCGCGGGGGCAGCGCGCCCCTCCTTCACCCACCTTGCCGCATTCGTCCGCAGTCGAGGACGAATGCGGCGAGGTGGTAAGTCCACTCCGTTGCCATGGCTTCCTGTTCTGGCTAATATTCTACCTCCAGAACTGCGCCCACGCCGTTCTGTCAACGTCGAATGGACAAAGTGCTGGCAAACAATAAATGGCGAACCGATGCCTATTCGTAAGACGCTTGACGCCTTACCCTCATACCGCCTTAAATCCAGATCGCCTATTTGGTTAAACCTAAATAAGGACGAGGAGTATGACCTCGGCAAGGAGTGGCAACTTGTCTGCGAAAAATTCCAGCATCCTAACAAAAACTTAATAACCGACCCCATAACTACACCCCTGGATTTAACAGTCCTCGTGCTTTATGGGTACGGGTCAATGGGTTCCGGACTGGTCACGGCAGATGCAACCACTGTGTCGACACCATGTCGACTCACCGACGTGCGACTGTGGAGCACCTGACCAAAAAATGCAGCACATCGTCGACGACTGCCCTATTCGTAGATTCCCCGGAGGTATGGTCGAGCTCCACGAATTAACTGCAGCTGCTCCTGACTGGCTCCACAAACTGGACATCCGTATATAATTAGGGCTGTCACAGGACGCCATACGAAATGAATGAATTGACGCACAATTATTTTTGAAGTGAGACTTATGTAGTATCTTTATACTAGCTGTTGCCCGCGACCCCGTCGTGTGGAATTTAGAAAATTTTCCCGGCTTTTGCAACATTTTTAATTATTGCTTCGCTTCTACTGATCGCAGCGTGATGTTATATAGCCTGAAGCCTTCTTCGATTAATGTACTATCTAACACTGAAAGAATTTTTCAAATCGATATTAGAATAGAATAGAATACACTTTATTGTACACCATAAATTACATGTCACTTAACTAATGTAACAATAAAACATGTACAATTGGCGGTCTTATCGCATATTGCGATCTCTTCCAGACAACCTTTAGATGGACTCAGTTTATTTGGAAAGGGGTATTAGTGGTGTACTTGCTATGTATAAATTCCAAGTAAGAAGAAAAATCTTATATTACGCATAATCAATACATACTACAGATATACATACACATATAGAGATATAGATCCATAAACGTACATAAACCTATACATAATTCTAAATAGAATAGAATACTTAAATATATACATAAACATAATGATGAGAAGTTTGGATTGAATTTTACGTGGTTTGTAGCAGTAGATAATGTTCATTGATACGTTTATTAAACGAAACAAAAGATTGCGCATTTTTAATGGATTTTGGTAATGCGTTCCATAGCAGAGCTGCCTTTAAAGTAAAAGATTTGTTAAAGAATCTAGTAGAGTGCAATGTCAAGGCTAATCGCAAATTTTCCGATGATCTTAAGGTTCTCAAATGTGTGTCATGGAGAAACGTAAAACGTTTTTTGAGATAGGTAGGGCTTGTGGGGTTAAAGAATCTTATAGAGTAAACTGAGAATGTGAGTATTCCTTCGAAGTCGGATGGGTAACCACTTGAGCTTATTACGGTTGGTTATTATTATTAGTATAGAGATTGTGCTTAAATCAACACATACCTTTATGTAAACTGTTCAAGTCCAATCGGTGTAACACAATCTTAACAGGTTTGGTACATGTGTCTTCCAACTTTACTGATGAGATGCTGTGATTAGATTTAGAAATATCACTCTCTAGAGGATCATGTTCTAAACAAAAATTATCTGAAGCTGAGTCAGTTTGTACTTCTGTAGTCTGGATGCTGTAATCTAACTCATCATCTTCTGAACTTACATGTTCACATTTCATATGTTCTTGTTTTATTAACAGATTGCACATTCCGTGATCTTCAACATTTGGGATGCTGTCATCATCTTCTAAAGTGACATCTTCACATTTGATATGTTGTTGTTGTATTAACAGATTGCACATTCCTTCATCTTCAACATTTGGGATGCTGTCATCATCTTCTAAAGTGACATCTTCACATTTGATATGTTGTTGTTGTATTAATTGAGTGCACATTCCTTGTTCTACAATATTATCTTCCAGATCTGTAAGATAGTTTAATTAAATGAAGTATAAACAAGAAGCAGCTGGTTCAGCTTGAAGATGAAACAAACACTACACTATACCTCCAACATGTTCCTCATCTAGTTGGTCACCTGTCGTTGGTGAAGGTTCAGGTTTAGGTTGCAGTTCCCTGTGAACCACCGCGCCTAAACTCACAGGTGTGAGTGACACTTTGCATAGATTTCTCAAAACTCGTATTGGCTTTACGTCAAACTGAAACATAAACCTGTATTATGAATCTGCTTCTATATTTATAGGTATATTCACCACAGATACATCCGTATAGAGAGAGACAGTTAACAGTTAGATCTTACATCATCATTGTCCAACAAGCGAGTGAACTGCTCCTCACTGTGAAGACAGGCGCTCCTCAGCAGGAGACAGTTGCGGAGTCTCGCGCAGCACACGTAGCACACATCTACTGGTCTTCTGTCCTTTGTTTCCAACTGACAACAATAATAAATATATCTGGTATGGGAAGAACGCAAAATATAACCAAACTTGTTACAAGTACACTTACCAACTTGCCAGTCAGTAACTCGTATATTTCTTGTAAGTCAGTGTTAACTAGACAATGCATGCGCACATCTTTGATTAAACAAATTCTACATATTGATAACTTATCCATTACTTATCAAAAAATTACAAAATTCTTCTTCTTCTAGTTTATGGCTTTTGTATACACAATTTCACCAATGTCGCGTAACAGCATAGGACACCAAAAGAAGGAGATTTAAAAAAACCTGTAGACCGGTAAAATCATAACATAATTATAACTACATTCATAACGCTATGGATCTTAGTCCGAAATAAATTAATTAATTATTATTATTATATTCAACTGCTAATTGATGTGATTAAACTGAAACAAACAAAAAATTTACTAATTATTACAGATACAACTAGTGTTGAACAAGCAAAATTATATACATCTAAATTAATTAAATTCTAATCTTATTACGAGTTATATATTCACAAAGTACTCTAATGAATAGACTATATAATTACATGAGACAGTAAAGACTTTAAAGGAAGAGGACAAGAGATTTCTGGTGGACCAAATCAAATAAAGATGGCTGATTATTTGGACAAGAAAAAAATATTATATTGCAATCACACTAGCAGCTTTATGCTGATGCGTGTGTATCACGTAGATTTAAAGAATTTGTCTAGTCTATTCTTAAAACAGTAACACATATGTGCTCCACAATACCTTCTCCCATACCACACTCACAAATAGAGCTTTTAATGTTCCATTGTATTACGGATACTTGATCCATTATTTAAAGTGCAAAAAGAGGAAAAGATTTCAGAAAGTTTTACGGCAACGTGGGACGGTAAACTGAAATTAGATTTAGATAACAAATAATGTGTCTAAAAGAAAATCATCTTGTGAATTTTTACTATTGTTATTAATGGACAAAGTATATCCATTAGGTAAAACAGATGGTTCATCTGCGACTAAACATTGGTGTGAAATTTTATCATAAGATTTACCTAATGGAGCAGGTGAACGTGGCGAAGAGTACACAGTTTTCTTATATGAAGAAGAACGAGAAGGAGAATTAGCCGTGTTTGATAATAGTTGTGAAAGTAGAGATTATGAGAAATGAGAAAGTTGAGATGAGTTTTGAGCTATTTCTGAAAATGGTTTTATTGATTTAGGGCAACGTTTGGATGCCTCTTCATACGAGATGGTCTCTTGTGACATCAATTGTTTAATGGACCTTTGCCTGCCTTGTTCGGGGCAGCTGCTTCTATTAGAATAGTGCTGTCCCGCACAATGGACACAAGAGGCCTACATCGTTGAAACCGAACAGGAATCACCTGAGTGAGGTTATGTGCACTTGTAGCATCTTGGCTTAGACCTACACTGGGACTTAACATGTCCATACCTACAGCAGTGAAAACACTGAATAGTGGGGTACTGATAATGATCGACTAATAACGAAGTATGAAATAAAATACCCTAGATGGCAGGAACTGCCCTTGGACAGTAATCACCACTGTGAGAGTAGGCACCCAAGTGGTTTCTCCATTCTTACTATTCTTTCTATTTAAATGTCTTGCCTTAAGCAGAATTCCAGTACCAGTTGGAATAATTAACGCATCTGCAAACTCATCCATGGATAAGTCAACAGGAACGTGCCTTACCACACCCATTTTGGTGATATTATAGGAAGGTATAAAAGCGGAGTATTTGTGTGTGTTTAACAACAGTAAATTTATAAAATTGTTTGCCTGAGCAACAGTTTTAAACTGAACCGATACTTTATTTCTGCCAACCGCTTTAATGCCATCGGGCAGAATGTCTTTAATTTTGTTAATGTTTATGTGTTTGTTCATTATGTCATGTTTAATTTTGGAAATTGTCCAAATTTTATTGTTCTAATTTCCGACCCTAATAAGGCGTCGGGTTCCGAGCGAGTGACGTGAACAATAAAAGGACCATCATCCTTTCTTTTGTCTTTTCGTTCACAATCGTTTCTTTTGTGCCACTATTACTTTCTAGTGGTAAACGACGTTTTAAATTTCCTCTAGGAGAGGAGAGAAGGCATGGGTCTGGTGGATCAGGAGCCTCCGACCCCTGAGGGTCCGCACAAACTTCCCTGTCCATATACAAAATAAAACAAAAGAAACAATAGAACAAATGTCACTTACCAAGAAATTATGAAATTTACACTTTAATACACTAAATTACTATTTTACATTACTTTCTACTTTATAATTATAACATGAAGTTATTAGAAAAGAAAAAAAGTAATTTGGATTAATTTTCAATAGAAAAAATAAAAATCTCGCTAAAACATGTGGCACCTACCACCGTCAAAATTCGAATCCTCAAAAAAATAAAAATTACAAAATTAAAAAATAACAAAATATTATTGTTATATTTTTTAAATAAAACTAATATTCTTTTTCGGAGTGGCTCACAGAATAGATAGAAGATACTACGTATCAGACAGGGGCGGTTCGCTTAGAACAAGCCTATATTTTCGTCACCTTCGTGCCATCTAGAGGTTGTTGAAGTACTTTTTTTGCCCGCCATTTTGGATGACGTCATCATATTGGTATTTTTTATCCCTTGTGGCAACCCACTGATTATTGCCAGACTCACGTATGGTTTTTTTTAGTACTCTGTAGCAGTTTTTCATTTCTTTATCTATGATTCGCTGCCATCTTTCTTGTCATAATTGTCAGTTGTCAATTTAAACTTCAAGTTTGACAGCAAAGTTTGACAGTTATGGCGGCTTACAAATTCGAAACTCTTGCTTATTATAATTTATTGTGTTAATTCATATCAAATATCAAACTTAAGTTAAATTCGTCAAATTTACTCTAATTAAAATTTGTTTCGTTAGTTACCCAATAAATTAACTTTACTTCCTTATCTTGGCAATGGTTGAACATCGTAGAAGCACGTAGAAGTTTTGTTTGTGATGCTTTAAGTAAGTTTTGTTTGCGATGCTTTAAATGTGCAGTGGATGAACTAATCAAGCAATATAGTTGTGATTATTCTTATACTTATTAACATTTTGTCTTATTTTCAGTTTGTATTCGTATATCGATTCAGGGGTTTCCATAACCTCAAAACATCCTTTCTTATTTACTGCTTGGATAAAGGCTATTGAAAGTGAACAGCTAAAATAAATTTATCCTACGAAAATATACGGCGGCAAAAGAGTACCTATGTGTTTGTTCACTATTTCGAGTCTGTATTCAAGATATATGTATACGAGTATATAAATAATGGGATGAGGGCAGGTCGATGATGATTCAAGTAATATTCGTCATAATCCACCATCTGTACAAGCAGTAAATTTAAATCGTAAGTAGAAACTTTTCCTTTGAAAGGTAAAATATCTCGTCGACCAAAATTAGCTCTAGTATTAGTAGTATCTGACAGCTTATTTTATAGTACTTTAAGAAAAAGTTACTAAGAATTTTGTGGATTATTGATGGATAATGGTCTCATTAGTGGTGGATATTTAGCCAAGATTATATTTGATTTTTGTTAATTATCACACCGAAAAAACAACATTTGTTAAAAACTGAGCTAGATTGATTTGAAACTTTCTGCATATCAAGTGTCATGAAAATTGTTGCAGTCAAATATATTAATAAATTATGTTAATTCTAACCAGGGGTGTATTTGGAAAATTTGCGTCTCGGGCCATAAAAATTGCCAATGTGCCTAGTCAGAGGAAGGCAGGGGGAGGGGGGGTTGTCAAAAACACCACAACTCGAAATACTGACATTTGGGTAGAAAATGAATTTCACACAATTTCCATTAAATTTAGATAGATAGATAGATAACTCTTTATTTGTACACCAATACACAAAGAAACAAAATTTACATTATTAGCCTTAATATTATTGTACAAATGGGCGGCCTTATCGCTAATGCGATCTCTGCCAGGCAACCTTGGGATGGATTGGAATGTATTTGACTGACAGAGAGGTAGTCAATTGGTGTTGTATAGATTTATATAAATACACTTTAATCTAACTCAAAATTATACAAAGTTAATAAACATACATAAATTACCTAACCATACGTATATACTTACATATAAATTTATAAATATATAATGATATATTTTAATACTAGAAATAAAATACTTACTTCGTAATATGGTAAAGATTCGATTCTACTTTTCTATGTCCTGTGTCGATTCTGTATATTGAATTCGATATCTTTTCTAAAATTTTGTACGGACCTATTTTTAATTCATTTTGTAAAGTTAACTTTAATGAACACGTGGAAGAGGCTTGCTTTGAGATAACAGTAAATCACTTAGACTTTCAGCAACAATCAGAAATTGACAGACTAATTAGCAAATATAATTCAATTTTTGCCAAAGACAAATACGATATAGGTACTGTGAAAGATTACGAAGCACATATTGACTTAATAATTGATAAATACTGTACTAAAAGACCATATAAATGCACCATTGAAGACAAAAAAGAAATTGAGCAACAAATATCTAAATTATTACAAAATAATTTAATTGAAGAATCTTACAGTCTATTTGCTGCGCCAGTAACATTAGCTTATAAGAAAGAAGATGGTAGACGATCAAGACTATGTATAGATTTTCGAGAGTTGAATAAAAATATAGTTCCTCAATCACAACCGTTCCCACTAATTGAGGACTTAATGATAAAGACAGCAAAATGCAAGTTTGTAACTCTGACCTCTGTGGCTTACACCACAAAGGTTACAAATATATACATACATACATACATACAAATAAATAAATACACATTAGGAAAATGAAATTATACTAATGTGAGTTTAAATAGTGTTACGATAGTCTATTTTTAAAAATTGCGAGTGACTATGCCTGTCTTACCTCTACCGGGAGGTTATTCCACAGAATAACGGCTTGTACAGTAAATGAGTTACCATAAAATTTTGTGGAATGTTTAGGAATGTTGAGCCTTAAACTTTCTGTTGACCTCAGATCTTTTGGGTGTGTTTCATGACGGAACACAAAACGTTCCTTGAGATAAGGGGGAGTATTGGGACTAAATAATACGTTGTAAAGCAACAGAAGAATATGTGTATTCCTGCGAAAGCGAATTGGAAGCCACTTGAGTTTTTTGCGAAATTCAGAGACATGGTCATATTTGCGAAGTCCAAATATGAACCTTATACATACATTTTGTAGCCGCTCAAGTTTATCAAGTTGTGTTTCAGTGAGATTCAGATAGCTGACATCCGCGTAGTCAATTATTGGAAAAAGAAGAGATTATTGAAGAAAGAAAGAAGGCGATTATTGGAAGAAGAGCGCTAAATTTAGTAATTTTTTGGCCCGAATGTGTCCGCCATGATCAAGGTTAGAGTATTGCCTGCAAGTTGAAGCGATGTATGACTTCATCACTGTTTTGGTGAAGTTCAGCTCAATGGAGAAGCTTAAATAAATATGTCTTACAATAAAATACAAATTAAATTAATGCCATTTTGGAACAACATTTTAATTTTAAAAATATAACATTGTTCTTTTAAATTAAAATTAATTAGTGTTATTGGATAACTCCAATTTTAGAAAAATTCAATAATCAAAAAATCTTTGAAAGATATAATAAATAAATAATAATAAATATTCATGGACAATTTCCTCTGGTCCTATTTCCCAAGCTAAGCTTATTTGCTTGTGTTATGGGTACCAGAATACGGATAGAATACATATACTACTTTTTTTTTGTAAATACATATTTATAATACATAGAACCCAGATGCAGTACAAACATTTATATGACAATTAAAAAAATCACACAAATGATTGTCCCGAGCGGGAATCGAACCCACGCCCTCTTGATCGGCAGTCCTTTACCAGAACCACAACACCACGAGGCCCGTCTAGATAGATTTAGAAATGAAGTTATAAGAGAATGTTGTGGTCTGAAAGAGGATGTAGTGTCTAAGGTGGAGAAAAGTATGCTTAGGTGGTTTGGTCATGTGGAGAGGATGGATGAGAAACGCTTAACGAAAGGCATATATACGGCGAAAGTAAGTGGAAATGCTGGGAGAGAACGCCCGAGAAAAACATACTCCGATGTCATCGCCGGGATACTCCAAAAGAGGCAAGTGCGTAGCACTTATAACTGTCGGGCATGTATGACCAGATGTATAAGTGTGGATGAAGCCAAGGAAGTATGCTTCGATCGTAGCAGATGGCGCTGTATAGTATCTGCCTAACCCCATGGGAAAAAGGCGTGATGTTATGATGATGATGATCATTAATCAATAAAAGTTTCTGTTATCAAAAAATTATGTATGTCATAATTTGAAAATATTTTTAATTCTTCAAAAAAACTACATAAATTTATCAATTCCAGAAAATAAAAATATTAACTTTAATTTTTTCAAACCTTTATGGAAATAAATAAATTAAACTATTTGAATAGTTTTTACTTAAATTTCCTATATTATAATATTTATAATATACAAAATTTTAATTTGATACATAATACTTAAATTATATTTCTTGAAAGATAAAATGTTTATTTAAAAGAATTAGTTAATTTATAGAATTTTTTTTTCCACTTTCCAAATTTTGCCGCCCTGGGCACTAGCCCCGACTGCCCCTAGTGCAAATCCACCACTGATTCTAAGCTTCACCTGCATTGCATATTAGTAAACAAAATTTACAGTATTTACTTGTATTAAAATTGAAATGTATTACAGGTGTTTGAAAATCACTCAATACCTTTGTGAAGCTGATCACAATTACTGCGCTCTTGTCAGGGATTGTGGACAAGTTAGAACTTTACCTGATGTCACTGACATAACTAGTACAGTGGATCAAACAGAGCCATCGCCAGGTTCATCAGAGTACAAAATTACATCAATGATGACATATATTGCAGGTAAACAATTTACAACATTAATTGGATCTTTACAAATTAGATAATGGTACCGAAACTATGCGCACAACTAAACTTAGGTTAACTAAAAATGAAAATTGATAGCGTCATTATCATAATTCGGCAATGCAATCTTATCTTTGTTATAATAAAAACTGTGTAATATAGACTAACGATTTATTTATTAATATAAATGTATAGTACGAAACAGCCAATTAATCAAAATACGCCATAGTTGTTTTAATTATTTAGTTAAGTTTAGTTGTGGATGTGGAATTGGTACCAGTATTTAAAAAAATATGTGGTTAATGTTTAGAACAACTGTGTGGTGTCTGATTAAGGATACCAGTGTTGCCACCCCATTTCATCACCAAGTTTCATGCGATTTCATTTAGTAGACTTAGCGTGAAAATGTCACAAAGAAACACCCACTTTCACTGTTATTTATGAAATTAATTTGTTTACTATTTATTTTTCAGATAAAACTTTCGCTTACCAGAAGAAGAAGGCTCCTTATCATCAGATAAAGATATGATATTAGTTATTTGTATGATATAAATGACTAGAGCATTCTTCAGGTACAATTCGATCAAATTCAGGCGCGAGAAATGTTATGCTTAACTGCATGGGATTTAAAGGAGCATTTAAAAGTCTATTATTAAATAATTTTAATACTAATTAACGCATTCCTTAAATGCAAATTGTGAAGAAGGCTACAATGAATGTTTACAGTCTCTCACATTTTTATTAAACAAGAAGGAAAAGAGCGATGTATCCTCATCATCCCCAAAAATTATAATTGATTGATTGATTGATTCTGGATTGTGTAATAAATACGAAAAATGTATCAGATGCAGAGGCCGATCAAAGAGTTTATATGTATGTGGATGGGGCCTAACAAAGTGTCTTTGAAAAAGTCGTAACATTGTAAAACCTGCAAAAGCAATCTATTAGGTAATGCGGAAAATGAAATATATAAGTATATGCGCAATTGAGAGTATTGCAATAACAAAAAGTAGTTATGCTATCCGTCTAAAGATCTAATAACTTGTTTTCAGGATATATAAGGCATAACAATTGGCACATTAAATAATGAATGCCATAATAAGAATGTTTAACAAATTGTAAAGTACTTCATAGAAATATTTTCAGATTTCAATTTTTTTAATTGTGAGGTTCACCAACAAGATGTAAAAAATTGTTTTGTAGATACATGTATTAACATAATTATATGTATATAGTTGATGCCGATCTGTGAATAGAATACTCGATGATAAAATTAATTACGAAGGAGAAAATGTTATTAAAATATCGGCAAAAACGTATTACAATAAGTTTAAAACTTCTAAATAATTATGTGCATTCATTAAGTATAGGAACTAGGTACTGTAGTATTGTATTCTGTCGCATTAAATGTAAGAACTAAGTACTGTAGTGTTATATTCTGTCGCATTAAATGTAAGAACTTGGGTACTGTAATATGGTAACGTATTGTAATATTGTATCTGTAAAATTTTTCAACTTCAGCATGTCCTGTAATTAAGTTCTAGTATTCCATGAAGATTATTCTACTAACTGTTGCTAATACGCCTGGTCTGCGCGGCATAGTAGATATAATATAAATCTTATAATCAAAAACCATTTTTCAAAGGCTGTTCTTATAATCAAAGTGGCTCCATTATAGGTATGATAGATATATGATATCTGAACTTCCAATTTTTTCTGCGTGTGGTGTCTGAACCTGTACCTGATTGCGAATATATACGCTTTTGATTTAGTGTGTCTTGCATATGTTTTAGTATTTTTGTGTACATGATATTAGTTATTTGTATAATATAAATTAATAAAGCATTTTGGACAGAATTTCAAGCAGCTGTTTTATGTGTATATTATCGTATAAAAAAAGAGGAAAATCCTAGCCTTTTGTATATTGGTTTTCATCAATTCAAATTTCTATAATGTGCTGTAAGCTTCTCAATAAAAGTAACTAAGTATATTTTAAGATGATGTAGAGCTGTTAACACATTTTATTAATCTTTCTAAACCATGTATGCAATAATGTATGTATCATTGTTTACTTGTAAAACTCACTAAGTATTTTTAGAAGATGCTGAGCTGTTAATATTATTTATTTATAAGGTCAACCATTCTAAATATTGTATTAAATGTTAGAAGATATTTTATTTTATGGATTACATTCTAAATTTATTATATTATTTACAACAGTTGCCTTCATAAAGTATCAATATGTAAACAGCTCATTATCTAAAAATACTTAGTGAGTTTTACAAGTACACAATGATACTTAGAGCTCTCTATGAATAGCTATAGGTATATACCTATGACGTCACAAAAAGTTGTCCTCAACAATCACCAGCGGCAGCACTTTCCACACATGCACGTTTGGGCATAGAGCAGCCCCTCTTGTTATATCTATATTATTTTACTCTGGGTCTCACAGACCACAGACCATAGAGCACGCACATAACCACAGTGTATTGTAGTCTGTGCACAGAACATATATACCCTAAAGGGTCCAGCCGGGGTCAACTTCCATTGGTCGTTATAGGACATACCTATTAGGGCTGCAACCAGTGCTACCATTACCAAAATAAAAACAGTAGTTTAATAATATGGCAAGAAGGCTGTGTTTTGCTTCGTTCGACTAACCTGAGGTTTAATCTATATTATTTTACCAAAGAGATCTTTATTATTTTTTTAAAAATAATATATGTATTTTACTCAATTTACTCTTTGAACTAGGGGTGGGTCGTTAACAGATTTTCCGTTAACGAAACGTTAACGTTAATTGGAGTTCGTCAACTAGTTGACGAACTAGTTAATATCATCAACAAATTTACGCGTTAAAAAAAAAAAAAAAAAAAAAAAAAAAAAAAAAAAAAAAAAAAAAAAAAAAAATGCCTCGCTGACCAGACGTGTTGGCAGCGGGTTTGTTTTTCCTTACCTGGTTTTTACAAAACCCTGGTAAAGAAATGGGGTGGTGACACCAGTATTTCGAGTTTTCCGTCTTTCACAGTTGATGTTATCTGTGTACAATATTCCTTAGCTGGTTTTTACAAAACCCTGGGAAGGAAAAGGGGTGGTGACACCAGTATTTCGAGTTTTCCGTCTCTCACAGTTGATGTTATCTGTGTGGGTACAATATTCCATAGCTGGTTTTTACAAAACCCTGGTAAGGAAATGGGGTGGTGACACCAGTATTTCGAGTTTTCCGTCTCTCACAGTTGATGTTATCTGTGTGGGTACAATATTCCTTAGCTGGTTTTTACAAAACCCTGATAAGGAAATGGGGTGGTGACACCAGAATTCCAGTATTTCGAGTTTTCCGTTTTTCACAGTTGATGTTATCTGTGTACAATTTTCCTTAGCTGGTTTTTACAAAACCCTGGGAAGGAAATGTTGTGGTGACACCAGTATTTCGAGTTTTCCGTCTTTCACAGTTGATGTTATCTGTGTAGGTACAATAGTCCTTAGCTGGTTTTTACAAAACCCTGGTAAGGAAATGGGGTGGTGACACCAGTATTCCAGTATTTCGAGTTTTCCGTCTTTCACAGTTGATGTTATCTGTGTAGGTACAATATTCCTTAGCTGGTTTTTACAAAACCCTGGTGAGGAAATGGGGTGGTGACACCAGTATTTCGAGTTTTCCGTCTTTCACAGTTGATGTTATCTGTGTAGGTACAATATTCCTTACCTGGTTTTTACAAAACCCTGGTGAGGAAATGGGCTGGTGACACCAGAATTCCAGTATTTCGAGTTTTCCGTTTTTCACAGTTGATGTTATCTGTGTACAATATTCCTTAGCTGGTTTTTACAAAACCCTGGGAAGGAAATGGGGTGGTGACACCAGTATTTCGAGTTTTCCGTCTTTCACAGTTGATGTTATCTGTGTAGGTACAATATTCCTTAGCTGGTTTTTACAAAACCCTGGTAAGGAAATGGGGTGGTGACACCAGTATTCCAGTATTTCGAGTTTTCCGTCTTTCACAGTTGATGTTATCTGTGTAGGTACAATATTCCTTAGCTGGTTTTTACAAAACCCTGGTGAGGAAATGGGGTGGTGACACCAGTATTCCAGTATTTCGAGTTTTCCGTCTTTCACAGTTGATGTTATCTGTGTAGGTACAATATTCCTCAGCTGGTTTTTACAAAACCCTGGTGAGGAAATGGGGTGGTGACACCAGAATTCCAGTATTTCGAGTTTTCCGTTTTTCACAGTTGATGTTATCTGTGTAAAATATTCCTTAGCTGGTTTTTACAAAACCCTGGGAAGGAAATGGGGTGGTGACACCAGTATTCTTAATCCGTCACCACACGGAGGACTGTCAGGACTGTCTCGTTTTTGAGTTTTCCGTCTTTCACCTTTCACAGAAGATGTTATCTGTGTGCAATATTCCTTAGCTAACTTTTACAGCATCCTTGGGAGAAATGGGGTGGTGACACTTGTAATCTCAATGCGTCACCACACGGAGGAACAGTGATTCATAACATTATTATTTAGGAAAATATCTCTTAAATAAGTAATTTTAAAGTTCACTATTGTACCTATATCATAACAGTCGCTTACGATCTTTCATTTTAAGAAGTATAATTTCTTTGATATCATTAGGTTAAAAGAAACCACAGTTAAAGAAACGATAAAGCAAGGCAAAACAGTTTCTTAACTCATATACATTGAAAGAAACGAACATTGAAAAAAATTTAACATTGAAAAAAACTGAACATTGAATTCAATGTTTAACTCTTAAACATTAAAAGAAACGACCATTGAAAAAAATTAAACATTGAAAAAAACTGAACATTGAAATCAATGTTTATCTCATTAACATTGAAAAAGGACTGCTCGGTAAGTGTTTATGGTAGACACATGTGGAACAGTTTTCTCTTTTAATTTCAGAGGGTTTTTAATTAATTTTGGTGTTGTTTTTGTGGCCTTTATATATTTGTGTTGTCCTTATTGTTGTGTTTATATAATTGTGTGTTTATATCATAGGTAAGACTTAATTTTTACTTAATTACGTGTTTTGGGTAATGCGAGACGACCATGGAGGTTGAAGACCGACCCCCTGGTCGCCCCCCAGATCCCGACTTTTCTCTGAATGACGATGACGATAATCCTAACGACATTGCTATCACTCCGGTCATAACTGCTCCTTTGAAGAATTTTGAAGCTGTCGAGACAGCTTTTAGACGTAAGCGTGGACTAGATTTAGAGTCATCTATTGATACCAATACTCCAGCATCAAAACAACAACGTCAATCGGTTCCTCAAAGATACAGTCGCTCTCGATATTCCGCACGTGACTCTAAACCATACTTAGTGCATGTTTCCCGTCTGGAAACAGACCCTGCTTCTGGTTCCTCGCTTCATCCTATCAAATTTGGCCAGTACTTAATAAACAATAACATTAAGAATATTTTACCGGACGGTATTAAAAAAGTTGGTAGAAATAGGGTATCAATTGAATTTAACACACCAGAAGATGCTAACGGCTTTTTGTCTAATACTCAGCTATCTAGTAATGGTTACATCTCTTCAATTCCATCTTATAACATCTCCAGAATGGGAGTGGTTAGGGG
The DNA here is from genome assembly GCA_916999025.1 of Orgyia antiqua. Lineage (NCBI taxonomy): Eukaryota > Metazoa > Arthropoda > Insecta > Lepidoptera > Erebidae > Orgyia > Orgyia antiqua. The sequence continues at coordinate 4,382,200 of OU779872.1, forward strand.
TGTCCCCAGTGAATGGTCAGATGAAGAGGTTTTAGAAAACATAAAACCCCCATCGGGTTGTGGACCTATATTAAAAATTAGAAGGTTAAACCATAAAGTAGTCAATGATGGTGTTTCCGAGTGGAAACCCACTTCTGCAGTTGTGTTGACATTTGATGGACAGTCCCTCCCAAAGCGTGTATTCTGTTGCTTTAACTCTCTCCCTGTCGACATTTATTATTTTCCTACAGTCCAATGTTTTGCATGCTGCAAGTATGGGCACACAAGAAATCAATGTCGGTCCAAGCCCCGTTGTTACCGCTGTGGTGACAACCACTTAGGTGACAGCTGCTCATCGGAGATTGCCCGCTGCTTTTATTGCTCAGGTGCTCACTCAGCGAATAGCAAGCAATGCCCAGAGTTCCTTCGTCAGAAAAATATTAAAGCTGCTATGGCAGAAAAAAACCTGTCCTATTCTGATGCCTCTAAATTATTCCCATCTGTATCCAGATCCTACTCTGATATAGCTGCCTCTACTTTATCTTCTCCCCAGGCCAACCTTCCTTCTCCAAATTCCTCTAACTCTCTAACTCAACGCCCAGCCCCATCTTCATACAAAAAAACCATTTTTACTAAACCCAGAACACCAACTCCTCTTTCTCCAGGTTACGATCAAAGAGCCCATAGAGAAATTTTAAATAACTATTCATTTTCCCCCTCCACAAATGGCTGTGCTCTGAACTCCAATTCCCAGCTTTCTGAAAATTCCTCTCCTGAGGAAACTCAATCCATAATTTCTATTCTTCACACCCTTCTTGCAAAAATCAACATACCGGACCACGTTGCCCAAAGCATTATGCAACTAATTTTATCACACAATCATGGATTACAAACTCCTCCAATGGAATGCTAGAAGTGCCCTTCCCAAAAAACATGACATTCTCCATTTAATTAACTCACACTCACCAGCAATATTTGCTGTATCTGAGACGTGGCTTATGCCACATCTCAATTTTAGAATTTCGGGGTATAGCACATTCCGTGATGACCGTGACGACGGGTATGGCGGAGTTGCTATACTCGTTAATAACGTATTACCTTCTTCCCCCCTTCCCCTCCCCCCACACGGAGATGAAATCAATGCCATTGGTGTTTCTGTCCATGGCATCAATTTCATATCTGTTTACATTCCCTCCCCTAATAATTTATGTATTCAATTTCTCAAAGATGTATGTAATCTATATTCCTCAGTTGTCTTCTTAGGAGATTTTAACTCTCACCACACTATTTGGGGATCTGAACACTGTGATGTTTGGGGTTGTGAACTGGTTGATTTGATGGATGAGTTTGGATTATGTGTGCTAAACGATGGCTCGAATACCAGAATTCTTAGACCTGGTCAAAACAAAAGCTGTGTTGACCTAACACTATGCTCATCACCGTTGTCGTCTTTGTTTGATTGGAAGCGTCTTGACTATACATATGGTAGCGATCATTACCCTATTTGCTCTACCTTATTGAACCGATCTCTTCCAAGTATAAATAAATCACCTCTTCTAAAGTACCGCATTTCTAATGCTGATTGGGACACTTACAAACAATCATTAGAAAATATAATCCTTTCCTTTCCCCAGATTTCCCAATCCAACCTAGACTCACTACTGTCTCAGTTCTCTGAGGCTATTTCGGCAGCTGCTGACTTTAGCATTCCATTAAAGAACTCCGCTTCAGGGCGGGTTTCCTCTCCACCCTGGTGGGACAGAGAATGCTCGGACATGATTAAGTCACGCAAGCAGGCTGAAAGAAACTACGCTAGGAATATGAGCTTTGATAATTTCTTTGAATACAAGCGTATATTAGCAAAATCGCGACGACTCTTTAGGAAAAAAAAAAGAGAGGGTTGGAAGAAATTCTGTTCATCCTTATCCCCTCAATCTCCCCCCTCCTTAATTTGGCAGAATTTAAAGAATTACAGGCGTGGTTGTTCGAACCAAAATTTCCCTTCTATCCCTAAAAACATTGCTTCCCAATTTTCAGCTAAATTAGCCCCCCCTTTTGTTCCCTTAGAGGATGAATGCCCATCAATTTCCTCAGATACTTCTCCTTCATCTGATCCTTTGGACAGTCCATTCTCCAAAAACGAACTTGATGTCGTGCTTAATTATGTAAAGGATTCAGCTCCTGGATTAGACGGTTTCCCATATTCTTTCTATAAAAATCTTGGCCCCAATTGTCGTCAATTTTTACTTAACTTACTAAATAAATGTTTCACTTTAGGTTATATTCCAGCTAACTGGAAGTCCCAAACTGTTATCCCTATACTCAAACCGGGTAAATCTCCCGATCACCCCGATCACTACCGCCCTATTGCACTTTCCCCTGTCATAGTAAAAATACTAGAACATCTAATTAAGAACAGGCTAGAGTGGTATGTTGAAAACAAAGGTCTCTTTGATAATACTCAGTTTGGGTTCAGAAAAGGGCTAAGTACTATGGATGGCATAGGGACTTTACTAACGGACGTGCGCATTGCGTTCAGCAAGAATGAATCTGTGGTATCTACATTCTTAGACATATCATCCGCATATGATAGTGTCCTTCTTGCCACACTCAGAAGTAAGCTACGACAGCTGAGTGTCCCGGCTAAGATGCGTAATTGCATATGCAACCTCCTTGCTGGTCGCACGGTAACCATTCGCATTCCTGGAGATGATCCCATAGAACCCCGTATGGTCTGGAGGGGTCTCCCTCAAGGCTCAGTATTAAGCCCGTTGCTATATAACTTGTATACATTAGATCTCCCCAAATCATTAAATTCCAACTGCAACATAATACAATACGCCGATGATATATGTCTTTACATAACCAACCCATCTATCATGTCGGCTGCGGAGTCCATTCAAATATCACTAAACTCCCTAAATCAATGGCTTTCACTCCACGGTTTACTTCTATCTCCGTCGAAGAGCTCGATCATAGTATTTTCCCGCAAAAGAGATATTCCTACTATACATCTGGAAATAGACGGCTCTCCCGTTAAGGTCGAGAATCAAGTTAAATTCCTTGGTGTCATATTAGATCCAAAACTATCAGGCATAGGCCATTTCAACTACATCACCGAAAAATGTGAGAAAAACATCAACATGCTTCGAGCTCTCGCTGGTGTATGGTGGGGGGCTCATCCCTTTGCCTTAAAATTAGTTTATAATGCGACTGTAAGGAGTCTAATGGACTATGGTTCATTCCTCCTAGAACCATGTAACAAGACGGCTATTACTAAATTAAATAAAATCCAGGCTAAATCTCTCCGCATTGTATTGGGCTGCATGAAATCCACTCCTTGTAATGCATTACAAGTAGAGAGCGTAGATCCTCCTCTTCCACACCGCAGACAATACCTTGCGGATAGATTTATATTCAAAGCATTTTTTAACAAAAATCATAGGCTACTCACTAGACTATCTCAACTAGACAATTTATGCAGGCGCGAAAACTACTGGAAACATAAGGTTCCCCCCCTCTTATTAAATTCTTTTAGAAAAATTCGCTTAGTCGAAGAAGCTTCCCCTATTTGGCAATGTTCTAAATTTCCCCTTTATGAGTACCCATATGAAACTTTACATTTTATTCCAAATTATATCCCATCAATTGGCTTGTACAAAGACACCGTACAAGCTAACACAGAATTTTCATATGTTATTGACTCTAGATGGCCTGGATACCACAAATTCTTTACGGATGCTTCGAAACTGTCTCCAGATGGTAAAACAGGCATAGCAGTATATTATGAAAACTCTCAAATTTTCCTCCAATTCCAATGCCCTCCTCAGTCTTCTGTTTTTACTGGGGAGTGCATTGGTATTCTAGAAGCATGCCTATTTATTCTCTCACACAGTGCTATTACAAAAGCAGTGATATTCTCAGACTCCAGAAGCGCTCTGGAGGCTATTTTAAAAAATCCATTTAAGGATAATCTCCGTAGTCCCATCGTTCATGAAATCCGATTATGTTTATTTTTATGTTCTAAGAAAAATATTGAAGTGATTCTGGTATGGATTCCGGCCCACGTGGGCATTGTAGGCAATGAGATGGCAGATGAGATGGCCAAAGATGCCGTAACGAGTAGCATAGCGGATCCTAAATACAATAGTATTCATGTTTATGACTTGCTACACTTGGCCAAATCTGATTTGTTGAACTCATGGCAATCAGACTGGACGGAGTCCAGCAGGGTTAAGGGAGCTTTGTATGCTTCCATTCAGGAAAATATACCTAGACGTCCGTGGTTTCAAAAATTTAAAAAAGCCCCTAAATTGGTAACTTCAGTTATATGCAGGATCCGCTTGGGTCACTGCTGTTCGCCAGTGTTCCTTCACAAGATTAGAATTCGTGACAACTCTATTTGTGAATGTGGGCTGGATGACGGAACTATTGACCACATCTTCTTAGACTGCCCCCTGAATTCTTCCAATCCTCTAGACCTCACTATTTCCAAATTAAAAATTCCCAGACCAGTTAATATTCGACACCTCTTAGCACTATTCCCATCCCCTAGTATAGTAAATGCTTTTATTAAATTTATTGACACTAACAACATAAGATTATAATCTATTTAGTTTACCACTGTATATAAATGTTATTCATTCATATGTATTATATTTACTAACAACTATTTTGTGTTTGTAATTGTTTCAGGCCCCACTACTGCTGCCACAATTGGATGCTTTTTATATTGTAAATTTACCCTAACTTTTAAGAAACCCATGAGTATCCATGACATGACGCTGGCAGTAATTGCTGATTGACTATACAAATCAGCAGATTGCCATAAAACAAGACAATAATAATAATAACATTGAAAAAAACGAACATTGAAAAAAACTGAACATTGAATTCAATGACATCATTAAATTCAACTAGTTGATTCAAGTTTGAACCTGAGTCGAGTCCTCCGCAGCAGCGTTGAGTTGACTCCTCAGTTCTAGTTTTGAGATATCTGTGTTTTTGAGAAAAGACTCTAGAAACCAGTGATTTTGAGACAATTGTAGTTTGTGTTTTTCCGAGATGCCGGGAAAGCAGAAAAGAAAATGCTCCAAATGTGGAGCTACGTCCAAAGAACCCGGTGTATTTTTATATAGGTTCCCAATACCAGGAGTCACGAACGCCTTAAAGTAAGTATTTGTGGGATCAAACAAATATAAAGTTATTTCAGCTCATTTACAACAACTCAAACAACTACATGAATTGATAGGAACACTTAGATATACATTTAGAATATCTGTTTAGACAATCCTAACCTATCAGCTGAAACTGCTTACTTTTACCCGACTGCCCAGGACGGTAATGTTTTTCAAGTGTTTGTAAGTATGTATGTGGCTGTATTCCTACATTATACCTCCTGCAGCTCAAATGTAAATGTGTTTATTTGAAAGTATAGTCCTCGAGTGTTCCCATTTAAATTTTATTAAATTCGATTCAGTAGTTTTTATGATATTGAAGAAAATCTTCAAAAATCAAAGGTGAATGAAGTTGGTTTTTCTAGTTTTTGTAAAAAAAATATTATTTCTACTAATAATATAATTGTTTTTTATTATTCTAGGTGTGAAGCATGGGCAAGATACTGCTTTCCAGACAGTCCATGGTCTTCTCCACAGTTGCAAAAGGAATTGCATTCTGAGCATCAGATGTTGTGTCATAAGCACTTTAAACAAACATCATTTATAGATTTTGAAAAAAAGAGGCTACATAAACATGCCATCCCTGATGCAGAATGTGATACAATGGTAAGCAATATTTTAACTAAAGTATATTGATACTGTAGAACAAATACAGAAAACTTTTGGTCCTTTATATGATCTTTAAGATTAAAACCATATCTTGTTCTCAGTTTCAGCTGATGTCAACGCCTGAACCAAATGCAACACCAAGTACTTCACGAGAAGTGTTTTATGACATCACCAACATCAAATCAAAGGTGCCAGATGATAAATCAAAGATGTCAGCTGCTCAGCCTGAACAGGTTCATCATTATAATCATTCCTTTATTTTTAAACATAAATATTTGATTATTCTTTTTAGTCAACATATTTTACATTTTTAGGTTCAAATCGCAAAGACTAAAACTGTGACACAGGGTCCTTTATCTACAGAGTTCTTGACAACCAGAAAGGAGACAGATATCACATTGACTCCTGAAGTCGCAAAGGTATTATTTATTTTTAATTAAAGATAATTTTTTTTTTTCATTAGAACAGTTTGTTCAAAAAAATCTAATTGATCATCATCTATTAGAGCTTTCATACAAATAATGTAAATTTTGTAGGTGTATGTATGTTTCTTATTCTAAATGGAGGTGAAAAGTCCTGTATTGATATTGCGCATTGTGCTGGTGTAACTACCCTAGCCAACCCAGTTTGTTAAAATAATGAATTTTGGCCCTGGGACATTTGGAGAAAATATATACTGATTGCTATTTGGTTTTTCAGATTGTTGAGAGAAAAGAACCAAACAAAAAATATAACAAATCAAGAACACTATTGAAAAAGATTTGGCAACTGCGCGACTCTCTAAAGAAATCAAAGTCGCTCAAACAAAAAGACATTATTCGCATCTTAACTGATGAAGATGATGTAAAGAAGTTGCAAAAGATTATATCGCCCACATTTGCTTTGCTTTTGCAAGACCAAATCAAAAACTATGCCAAGAAACCGAAAGCTAGAAGATGGAGCCCAGAAAACAAAATAATAGCACTCAGGCTATATAAGAGGTCACCGACCTGCTATAGATTGTTGAGAAGAATGTTTTGTCTGCCTGCTCCCAGCTCCTTGAAGCAAATGCTTCGGCATTTTGAAATGAAACCTGGAATTAATGAGCGAGTGCTGACAACAATAAAAAAATACATAGAAAAACAAAAGCCATCAGACAATGAGTTTATTCTCATGTTTGATGAAATGAATATTAAAAAACACATTCAATATAATAAAAAGAATGATGAAATCGAAGGATTCCAAGACCATGGCCAACATGGAAAAACTGGGCAAGAAGCTGTCAAGGCTTTAGTTTTTATGATTGCTGGCATACGAAAAACTGTAAAGCAACCATTAGCATACTATTTGTCTGGAGCAAATGTCACTGCTGATAGGCTCATGGTTTTAGTAAAAGAAGTAAGTGATTTTATTTTTATTATTATATTTGTTAAATTATTTTATGCACTGAACTAATTTAAAATTTTTTGTTCTAGACTTTACAAGCTTGCTTCACAGTAGGCCTTAATGTCTCTGCTACTGTTTGTGACATGGCTTCGACTAATCGCCGTGCTCTAGAGTCATTGGGAGCATCACTGACATCTCCTGTTATGACTGTCGAAAACAGAAAAGTTGTGGCTTTATTTGATGCACCGCATCTGCTGAAATGTTTCCGAAACATGTTCTTAAAATATGATATTAGGTGCAAAATTGATGTATCATCAACTGGAATAAGTGGCGAAGGTAAATATACTTCTTATTGATAGATTAGATGTTTTTTGTTTCAGCAATTGTGTAACTATAATATGAATATCTCAGCTTTTCAAAGATAGTAAAAATTATATTTATTACATAAATAAAACCTCGTTCATATTTGTCCATAGTACTGTATGTATGGGTGATGTGAAAATCTATAAAGAATAATTATGCCTGTTACTGTTGTACTCATAAATTATGTATTAATCCTTTCCAGGAGTAGCAAAATGGAGTGACATTAAAGATTTTTTTGAAAAAGATAATGCAAACCCAAATTTTGTATATGCTCCTTCTTTAAAAAAAGAGCATTTGGAGCCTAATACTAACCAAAAGATGAAAGTGAGTCTAGCCGCTCAAGTACTCAGTAGCTCTGTTGCTGGAGGGATGTTTGCCCAAATAAGCCAAGGTAGGAATAACTAAAAATGCTATACCTAAAATTGATCAGTTACCGGAAATAATAATGAAATCATTGAATGAATATTTCACTACATTGGAGACAATTATATTATATCTTTGCAAATAAGATAAAGGCAATAATAATAAAAAAGATAAGTAAACAAGTGTCTTCTAGGGCTTCTGCCCTGGCAGATACCTTTTTACTCTCGATTTGAAAGCATTACTAATAGGCGGGGCAGAATAATTTTCGTTACTTAGGAGGTGTTACAAAAAATGGTATGTTGGTGATTTTTTGGTGTATTATTTGCCAAGTGCGAGTCGGACTCGCGCACGAAGGGTTCCGTACAAAAACGGCAAAAAATCATGTCTGTTCTATGGCTGCCCCTTTTTCCCTTGGTCTCGCTATAACTTGAGAACGACTGTACCAATTTCACCTATCTTTTTTAAGTTTTTTAATATTATGTAGAAGGTTCTTACAAAAAAATATTAACAAAGTTATGCAGACCATCAATGTACTTCATACTCTTCACCCTTCATATTGTAATTATAATGTCTATCATATATGTAATTATATTTTTTTATTATGGTATTCAAGGCTGTTAAAATTAAATTTTATAAATTTTCAGGACAGTTGCCAGCTAGTGCTGTGGCGACAGCAAATGTTGTCCTGAAAATGGACAAACTCTTCGACCTTTGCAATAGCAGCAGTCCCGATTTACGCCGCGGTAAGATGCATAGCACTAATATGTCGGACACATCACCACACATCAATTTTTTCAAAGAAATGAAAATATTTTTTGAGGAAATTGAATTTGTAGGGTGCCCGAGAAAGCCCCCCTCTATAGAAGGTTGGCTATGGACAATGAACGCAATACAAATGATATGGAGAAACTTGAAATGTAATTATAAAGATGTCAAAAGCCTAGCAACTAGGCGACTCCAACAAGACCCTCTCGAAAATTTGTTTGGGTCTATAAGAGGAAACTGTGGGTCCAACACTAATCCAACAACAAGTGGGTTTGTTGGAGGCGTCAAAACCACTGTAATATCAAATTTGGCCCAAGTTACTTCTGGTAATTGTGAGGACGACAAAAATGAAGCCATTATGAAAAAATTTAAAATTCTGCTATCAGCACCAAAACAAGAAGTTATGGGCGCATCTCCGCTGGTACCTCTTTTGGAGTCCAACATAAATTTCTTAAATACTATCGAAGAGCCTAATGAGGATAGCGGGGAAATGCAGGCATGTGCTTATGTTTGTGGGTACCTGATTAAAAATAACAAAACTCAACTTGAAAAGTGTGAAATGTGCACAAATATATTTATTGCACCGGAGCCAAGTTTCCTCCACAGTTTTGTACAACACAAGGAGTATGATGAATTGAAAAATTACTTAAATTACGCTACCAAAGACTTAGTTCTGTGTGTAGAAAAGTATGCATTACTGATAAATGCACTGTTGGCAAAAGAATCCCACAGAAAAGAGTTAAAAAAGTACATTACACGCCAAATACCCAAGGAAATATTTGATTTCCTAAAAACATGTCCTGGACATTTGAATGAAAATGAAGACTATTTAAAATCATCAGTTTTCCACATATGTGTCCATAGATATTGTACACTAAAAAATCGTGAGTATTCTGCAGAAGGAACCCGGCTATCACTACACAATAAAATGAAAAAACTAAAAAATATATAAAAACCTGAACCCAAATACTGCATTTATTATCTGTAAAACGCTTGCATACTATTATATTATATTATATAGGGTGACTTTTATTACCGTGAGGAAAAGAACAGGGTGTTATAAGTACATGAAAGAGAAGCTAATGGCATGGTAAAATAAAATATTTTTTATTTATTTTAAATAATTAAACAAATAAAAAATTTAATAAAAAAAATATTTAATCATACCATTACCCTCTATTTCATGTACTTATAACAGCCTGTTCTTTTCGTCACGGTAAAGGAAGTGGCATGGTTAAATAAAATATTTTTTTCTTAATTTTATATGTCCATATTAAGGTATAATTTAATCTCCTGACGTAAAATAAATAAATAAATATTTTATTTAACCATGCCATTAGCTTCTACTTAATGTACTTATAACACCCTGTCATTTTCCTCACGGTAAAAAAAGTCACCCAGTATAGATATAAGTGTAATAAGTAAGTGCATTATTCTACATAAAAATAGTATGTATTGTTATGAAGTAATTATATGATATATAAGTTCAGGCAGCAATAGGCAATGAATATTTACAGACTTCTAATATTGTAAAAAACAGAACTTAAGTTTGTAAGAGAGATGTGCAATGTGCAAAAAGATGTGCGCAACAAAAAGTAATTAAAATACAAATTACAGATAGTTTTAAAATTTGCTATTTCAAATACAGAATATTTATTGATGTTGTATTTTAAGTACGTATTTTTAAAATACTTTGATTGTAATCAATTTAAGGGCCTACATCATTATTATCGTATATCATCGCCGACACGTACATATTAACACAGCCAGTAGGCACAGAAAATGAAGAATTAGGGATACTTTTCCTGTTTACTCAAAATCTACTAAATATATTTTAATTCTGATTTACGTGTTTCTATATATAATAGTTACTTATGTTTTTAAAGTTATTTCATTAGTTAATTCGCGATAATAGACCGACAAATGAAAAAAATAAAAAATGAGAGAGGTTGTTTCGCTAAGATTTTCTATCGAGAAAACTTTTTTCAATCGCGTTTCTGAGTTTATGCGATCCTAGATCATATATTGAAAAAACATATACTTGAAAATTAGAGCCTTAGCCATTCAATCTAAAGAAACAATGAAAACTTCGTACGTAGAAAAATGCACGAAGCTATTTTGGTATCCTCTTAAGTAAAACATTTTAAGAAAATAATTTCTTTGAAGTCACCATTTCCTTCTTTATTGGGTATTAAAGTTATTAAAGTTTTCAACCAATATCCATCAAATATTAATCGGTATGAAATTTAAGTAATTCTAGGTGTGCACTATAATTTTGCCAAAATTGCTTCTTTAGCTGAATCATGCCATAGATTTGTGATTTTTTTAAATGTTTTCTATAACCTTATTTATAATTTATATCTGTCAACAATTATATGTGTGGGATTGATCTTTCCTAAACAGTCCGTTTTTTATATTCTTCATAATTCATATGAAGGTACGACTGCACTGATCGCTGCGACGCGGCGCCCTATAAAGATTTGTTTGGAAAAGGCGCGAATTGTTTATTACTGATTCTTGTAGGTATGCACATTATGCTATAAATATTAATTTTCAAACATTGTTACAGTATTATAGTACTAAATACTTTTTGTTATAATAAGTACATTTCCTGTATATTTATTAACTTCGAATAAATATAATAATAGAATATTATTGTGATGTTTTCTTGAATTTCTACAAAAGCTTTGATGTTTTCATTTCTTGTGTTGACTACATAATTAACTTTATATTTTGAAACACCAAAGCTTTTGCTTCAGCCTACCTTTTCTCCTATTTTTTTAGGCTGATAGTGGAAATTCAGAATGCATTTTACCAATTGAATGTTCAAATCATTGGCTGAGCTGTCATACATTTGTCCATTTAAAGTAAAATTATAAATGGACAAATGATGACAGCACTTCAGCCGATGATTTTAACATATTTTGGTAAAAGCATTTTGAATTTCCCGCTACGAATATGACTGCTTCAAACATTTAAATTTACCGCGAAGCGTAATGCATTAGAGCTGCAAACAGATGGAGCTTGTTTTTATGGTCGCGTGTTTTTTCTTTGAGCTCGATGTTCTTCTCGGTAGAGTATATATCACAGAGTACTTTATACATAGGACTATTCTTTGCAAGGGGTAGAAACAATAATAATTTTATATAAACAATGACACTTGGCTTGACGTAATTTTAAAATATTTCGTGAAATGAAACGCGTAATTCTGTAATAATTTTATTTTACGCCATCTGTTGAGTAACGATCGAACAAAACCCCAAGCATTTCTGTCCGTATAAAATTATTATGTACTATGTGAATAGACCATGGTATATATTATTCTGTGCCCGTGAGTCTGTGTAGTGTGTACATAACCTCTTTGCTTTTAGTTTGTAAAATATAACCTATTAAATTACAATTTTGTAATTTTATGATAAATAATGGAGCAGTTATCAATATGTAGAATTTGTTTAATCAAAGATGTGCGCATGCATTGTCTAGTTAACACCGACTTACAAGAAATATACGAGTTACTGACTGGCAAGTTGGTAAGTGTACTTGTAACAAGTTTCTTATATTTTACTATGTTCCCATACCAGATATATTTATTATTGTTGTCAGTTGGAAACAAGAGACAGAAGACCAGTAGACGCGTGCTACGTGTGCTGCGCAAGACTTCGCAACTGTCTCCAGCTGAGGAGCGCCTGTCTTCACAGTGAGGAGCTGTTCACTCACTTGTTGGACAATGATGATGTAAGATCTAACTGTTAACTGTGTCCCTCTATACGGATGTATCTGTGGTGAATATACAAGGTGTCAAAAAATTAACTTGTCATATTTTTAGGAGTTGTTTTGAATAATATATCAGGACGGATAGCGATTGATCTTGTCAGCGGGAATTTTCAAAAATATTTTAATTTTAACTTGATTATTCTTATTTATCTTATTTATTAGTCATTATTTTGTATATTTATTAGTAAATATTGTGTTTAGTTTATTAAATCGTCTGATCACCACAAAATTATTAACCATGGAGGAGGATCCTCCGAGACCACCAGATCCGCCTGACCCCAAGCGCGAGGCTAACGTAGGTACTAAGCGCCGTCTTGAGCCTAGTTCTCAGGCCCCAGTTTTAAAAAAAACTATTACGTCTCCGGAGCTAGCGGCGGCATCAATTGATACAATCTATAATGACCCGTCATTGATTGTCGGTGGGCTACCTTATTTGAAATCAGATGCTGGACCTTTTATCGTGCATGTTTCCAGATCTGAGTCTGAACTGATTTCAAACTCCTTTAAACCTATCAGATTTGGGCAGTTTCTTAAAACACATGATGTCAAAAACGTTTGCCGTGACGGTTTAAAAAAATTAGGTAGAAACAAAATTGCGGTTCAGTTTAGCACAGCTGAGGATGCCAATTCATTTGTTTCCCTTCCTATTCTCGCGACCTATAAATATGTGGCTACTATTCCAACATATAATGTTACTCGGATGGGCCTGGTTCGCAATGTGCCCACTGAGTTGTCGATGACAGAATTCGTCGAATCTTTAGAATTACCCTGTGGTGTCGGTAAGATATTAAAAGCCAGACGTTTAAACAGGAAGATCATTGAGCATGGCAACCCATCCTGGGTCCCAACTCAGACTGTTGTGTTGACATTTAGAGGACAAATTCTTCCTTCCAAAATTTTCTCTTATTTCACTTCACTTCGTGTGGAACTTTATCATTTCCCGACCATACAGTGCAATTCGTGCGGCAGATTTGGGCATACTAAGCTTAAGTGCCGTTCGAAGCCTAGATGTTTTCGGTGCTCAAAGGACCATGCCGGTGAAAATTGTGATATTCCAGAAAATATGGCAACGTGTCTCCACTGTTCCGGATGTCACTTTGCTACGAGCAACAAATGTCCAGAGTTTGAGAGGCAGAGGGCCATTAAAGTTGTAATGGCTCAAAGTAGTATTTCATATCAAGAAGCTCTGTTGCAAATTCCTCGCGTCACAAGGTCATATGCGCTAGCCACTCAGGAAGCTCCTCCAGTCAATCAAAATTCTCATCCAGTTTCAGGCCATAAAAATCTTTCACCCACTTCCACCCGCTCGTACACAAAGGTAATCTCATCTCCATTACGCCCTAAAAGTCCATTAGGTAAATCATACGACAAAATTGCACATAATAATATAATCGCCTCTCCATCATATCACTTACCTAATGGTAGTGCCCTTTGTAGCACTCCTCAGTCTAACTCTCATCCTGTCAACTCATTAGAATCTCTTCTTTCTCTTCTCATTGACTTTATTATTACTAATCCACATACTTTACCGTCCAACGTCGCCTCTAAACTTTCCCAATTCACTTTTTTCCCTTCCACGGATGGACAAGATAAGTCTTCTTCAATGGAACTCCCAGAGCGTGTTTCGTAAGAAGCACGAGCTGGTTCATTTAATTTCAAAATTCCACCCATGCCTGATTGCCATCTCGGAGACATGGTTGAGGCCAGGTTCTCGGTTCAGGGTCCCTGGCTTCTGCTGTCTGCGGGATGACAGAGCCGATGGGTATGCAGGTTGCGCTTTGTTTATAAAGCGCTCCCTTCCCTTCTCTTTAATCACTTTCCCCTCTCATCCTCCTGATATCAATATTGTTGGTGTCAGATTGCATGACATTTCTTTCGTTTCTCTATATATTCCACGCCCTAACTCTTGTCTTATTGCAGATATTCTTTCATTACTTTCCTCCGTTCCGTTGTAATGGGTGACTTTAATGCCCATCATACTATGTGGGGTTCTAGTCACTCAGATTTTTTTGGTTTATCACTTTTGGATGTATTTGATGAGGTTGACGTGTGTGTGATGAATAACGGTTCCCCTACTCGTCGAGTATATCCATCTCAAAATCCTATGAGTGCAGTTGACCTAACTCTTTGTTCTTCCTCCTTGGTTTCTATTTTCTCGTGGAGTATATTATCATCTACGTTTGGCAGTGATCACTATCCCATTTCCAACCCCAGCCCTTTGCAGAAATACAAACTGTCATCTGCTGACTGGAAGTCATACTCTCTGTCCCTTGATAATAAAATTCAATCATCTTTTGCAGACTCCTCAAACAGTGATCCACTAAGCCTATATAATTTATTTGTTAAATCTATTCTATCAGCTGCTGATCTCCATATTCCCTCTAAAAAACCTTTCAAAAACTTCAGAATTTCCTCACCCTGGTGGGATTCCGAATGCTCAGACGCTATTGCTGCCCGCAAAGCAGCTGAGAGAATGTATAATTCGGCAATGACCACTGAAAATTTTATAAAATATCAAAAAGCTGCTGCGCAATTTAAAAGGTTGGTTAGGAAAAAGAAACGGCTTGGTTGGCAAGCGTTCTGTAAGTCCCTTGCTCCCAAAACCCCATCTGCCATAGTTTGGTCACAAATCAGACGCTTTCGTGGATCCATTCTCCATACAACATCTCCCTGTCTTGTTTAGAAGCTTTTTCAGATAAGCTAGCCCCTCTAGCTAGCCTAAATTGCGCCTGGAATGGCTAGTAGAAAATAAATCTATTTTAGCAAGTAGTCAATTTGGATTTAGAAAAAGTATGAGCACTAGTGACAATTTGGCTATTTTAACTTCTGACATTTATGCAGCCTTTAAAGAAAAGTGTTACCTGGTAGGAGTCTTCCTGGACGTGGTAGCTGCTTATGATAACGTTCTTTTACCGGTGCTTAGAAGCAAGCTTATTCGGTTAGGTATTCCTGTAAAACTTGTTCGTTTTATTTTTAACATTTTAGCTGAACGTTCGATTGTCATAAAATTTAACCAGCAACTTCTATCCCTTAAGAGCCTACATTAATATTTTAGCACTTGTAATAGGGCGTGGCCTACGACGCTTCTCTCTCTCTTCGGTCGGTCTCGGTAGTTATCGGTACTTTCACGGCGGACGAACGCGATTGGCTGTTTGCTCGCGCATTACTTGGCTAGAACTTTCATTCATATCCGCTTGGCCGAATGGTTAAGAGCGCCGATTTATCTAAACAGACGATCCGGAGTTCGATCCCAAGTGTAATGTTAACATTTTTGTAATTTTTTATATCTTTTAATGTTTTTTTGAAATTTTGTATAATCTTTTGATTTTTGATAATCTTTTGACATTTTTAAATTCTTTGGTACTTATGTTTATTATTTTGGTTTTATTAACTAAAGCTTTTTAAATTCATTAAACACCGACAAAAGACACTTCTTGTACCTATATAAAACCTAATATAATTGTTATAACGTGTGAATAACAAACCTACTAACTTCATACACAGAAGTCCATCAGATATAAACATATTTATAAAGATACTAGCTGACCCGGCAAACATTATTTTGCCATACACATATCGGTTTGAAAAATAGATAGTAGCCGATTCTCAGACTTATTGAATACGCATAAAAATAACTGTGACACGAAATTTTATTTAGAGATGAAAACGATATCTTTATCTTTACTTATTATAAAACAAAGTCGTAATTTTTGTATGTATCTCCCTATGTGAGCTTATATCTTCAAAATTACGCAACGGATCTTGATGTGGTTTTTTTAACAGATGGAATGGTTCAAGAGGATGGCTTTTTTGCATAATTGGTTGAGGTTTGTTGTATATTGGATGAGATATGATTAAATATACTGAGAATTTCGGACGAGCGCGAGCTTTATATGAAAACGCTGCCTTATCCATGTGAGATACAACTAAGTAATGTATAAAGGAATTGTGTATTACCTATAGTTCTTCAAAAAAGTCCGGGATATGTCTATCTTTTAAGGAAAACCCGCTGTACCCATAATAATGGCAAAAAAAATATCTAATTCAATATGGTGTTTTCAAAAGCTATTTATGTGTATATAGTAATATTTTTTATCAAATTATATACCTTAGTTAGCTTACACGCTTAATAGAGATTATAACTGCTGTTTACAGCATGCAATTTAAATGAATATCCTAAGAGATATGACGAAAAAAGAATTACGCGCGACAAAATAAAATACTAAACTGTTGGCCGAGCAACGGGAACGTTTTCTCGGTCTTCTATCCATACTCTAATGTAAGGATGTTTGTTGTTCTTTCACGTAAAGACTACTGGATAGATTTTCATGAAACTTTCCTAAATTCCACGCGTACGGAGTCGCGGGCAACAGCTAGTTCTATATAAAATAGTTACTTCAGCAGATTCAGTAAACGTTGTACATGGCTCAATTACATATATGTATACACTAGCTGTTCCGGCAAACGTTGTTTTGCCATATGAAAAAAAAAAGGTTTGAAAATAGATGTTGGCCGATTCTCAGACCTACTGAATATGCATGTAAAATTTCATAAAAATCGGTCTAGCCGTTTCGGAGGAGTACGGTAACTAACAATGTGACACGTGAATTTTATACGAGTATATTAGATTTTATTTAAAAGACTAGCAGTGCCCGCGACTTCGTACGCGTGGAATTAAGAAACGAAAAATTAAATGAACTAACAATAACGCCATTTTACAGCTAATTAGTAAATCGTCAGTGTGGTTCTCTTTTCTTGCACAGTTCTAAAGAAGTAACACACACGGCCCCAATGTCATTTTAGTAAATGATATCTCAGAGCTTCATCATGCCTTTTTAGGTCTTTGTACAAACCCTTATACTCTCAATACGGTGTCCGTCTGTCTGTCTATCCACTCGTTAAACTTTTTTTTACTCAGCCACGGCTGAAGTTGTTAATTTGAAACTTATACCAAATGTAGATCTATGCGGTCCCTTGCTGCAAAAGATACAACCAATAATTTAGATCTACGCATTCAGAAGATATAACCGAACTACAGCCATTTTTGAGTATTTTCCACTTTCGCTAGGGAATTAAAATTTACAGGTTACTTCCCACTATCCTAGAGACTTGAAATTTGGCATGGTCCAAGCCTACATAGTGTTGATAAAAATCCAAAAAACTTATAATTTAATATCACATCACATGAAAGATTTGCTAAAAACTAATACGAACTTATGAAGTAGCTGAAATGTAAGCGATCCCCTTTATTGCAGCTACAAAGTTAAGTTGGTGAGTTGCTATATGCTTAATTAACTGTTTATTTGTATTTAGTTCTTTATATTTTTCGGTCAAGTAGGTACGGAATCCTAAACGTTCCAGTATACCTCGCTCTTGATAGGTTTTTGTTAGGTAACCTACCTAACAAAAACCTATCAAGAGCGAGGTATAATTAATAATTTGGGCAGATAATCGCGAAAGAGTCACAGAGAGACAGAATTGCTTCCGTTGCTAAGTTATTGAATGCGACTTTCTTCACATGGAATTTGAAATCACTGCATTTCATGAGTTAAATCGAGGTAGTAAAATTACAACAATCCTAGAACAGATGATAATCACGTATTTCTTTCCTTGTACCAGTCGAAGCCATCATGAAAAATGCTTCACCTTCCCGGCGAATAACACTTGATTGAAATTATTGTCAAAATAAGAATTATCATAAACAGGACTTAAACCCAAAGTTAATCGCAAAATGAATAAATAAAAATACTTCATTATATTAAAGCGTATATAAATAAGAATTTTCCACACAATGTCCTATGGTCCCAAGGTAAGCTTTATATGCTTGTGTTATGGGTACCAGAATACGGATAGAATACATAAACTAATTTTCTTTTGTAAATACATACTCATAATACATAGTAAACACCCACCCTTATAATACCATAAACATGGCTCTTAATTTTTTATCCGTGAGGACCTATAATTCGTTGCTGATGAATATTTCTTTTTTGTTCATATTGATTGAGAAGCTGTTGGTCTTCCTTGAAATAAATAAATCTCATAAATAAATAAAAAAATAGAATATTTTGTTGTTCTATCTTTAAAAGTTTAAGCAGCGTACGCAAAATAGTTAACTCTTTTAGTTGATTTTTTTCCGAAAAATCCAAATATTTTACGGAACCCTAATTTTTCCAAAATAAAATCTAGCCTATTTTAAGCGCAGATAATAATAAATGTATAAATGATAATAAATGTAGCTTTCAAATGGTGAAAGAATTTTAAAAAACGATTTAGCAGTTTTTGAGCCTATTGACCATACGCCGACGCCGACGCCGCTGTCGATGCCAACACCTATAAAACTAACTCAGCACCGATACGTCGGGGTTTGAGCAACGTAACGACCATACGCCGGAGGCGTCGGCGAAGCCGGCGCCGACGACGACGACGACGCCGACGCCGACGCCGAAGCCGACGCCGACGCCGACGCCGACGCCGACGCCGACGCCGAAGCCGACGACGACGCAAACGCCGAAGCCGACGCTGACGCCGACGCCAACGCCGAAGCCGATGCCGACGCCGACGCCGACGCCGAGGCCGACGTCGTCGCCTGCGCCGCTGTAGATGCCAACGCCTATAAAAACCAACTCAGCACCAATACGTCGGGATTTGAGCAGCGTAACGACCATACGCCGACGCCGACGCCGACACCTATATAAACCAACTCAGCATCGATACGTCGGAATTTGAGCAACGTAACGACCTACGCCGACGCAGACGACGACGCCGACGCCGCTGTCGATGCCAACACCTATAAAAACCAACTCAGCACCGATACGTCGGGATTTGTGCAACGTAACGACCATACGCCGGAGGCGTCGGCGAAGCCGGCGCCGACGACGACGCCGAAGCCGACGCCGACGCCTATAAAAACCAACTCAGCATCGATACGTCGGGATTTGAGCAGCGTAACGACCATACGCCGACGATGACGCCGGCGCCTTTAAAGACCAACTCAACACTGATCCGTCGGGGATTGAGCAACGTAATAACCTGTACAATACTGACTTTTACACACACTAAGACGCCGTGACACATAGTATCTTTATAAATTATTGCATATGTGTTAATCTGATATGTAAGCTATATTATTGCAAAGTTTCACGAAAATCCATCCAGTAGTCTTTACGTGAAAGAACAACAAACATCCTTACATTCATACATTCAACCATACATCGAAACAATGGAGTATAGATAGATGACCGGGGAAAGACGTTCTCGTTGCTCAGCGAACAGTTTAACTTTATTTTATCACGCGTAATTCTTTTTTCGTCATATCTCCGAAGATATTCATTTAAATTGCATGCTGTAAAGAACAGTTATTATCTATATTAAATGCGTAAGCTAACTAAGGTATTTAATTTGATAAAAAATGTTACTATATACACATAAATAGCTTTTGAAAACATCCTATTGAATTTGATAATTTTGTTGACGTTCATATGGGTACAGCGGGTTTTCCTTAAAAGATAGACATATGGCCTCGCGGATTTTTTTAAAGATCTATAGGTAACAAATAATTTCTCCATACATTACTTTGTTGTAACTCACATGGATAAGGCAGCGTTTTCATTTAAAGCTCGCACGCGTGACTTTTTTCCCCGTTTCTTGAAACATTTTACACTGATGCTTCGCTTCTATTCGTTGCAGCGTGATGTTATATAGCCTATAGCCTTCCTCGATAAATGTACTATCCAACACTGAAAGAATTTTTCAAATCGGACCAGCGGATCCTGAGATTACCGCGTTTAAACAAACAAACAAACAAACAAACAAACAAACAAACTCTTTCGCTTTATAATATTAAGTATAGATATACCCATACTTTGTACCCAAACGATACTATTTTTTTACGGATTTGTTTTACATTTAAAATTATAAATTTGTAAAACATAAATCGCGCAGTTGCATTGGTAGCGATTATGACATAAATGCAGCGGCGTGCACAGGAATTTAACTCAGGGTAGGCGGTGCTGTACTCAGTCACAAAAACTTTTTCTTTTATAGATTTTTAGCATAGCCACGCGACGGATCTCTAAGTCGGAAACCATGCCAACAGAACAAATTTAAATCTGAATATCCCGAATCAGTCCACACTGTACTAGAATTACTAAACAATAACTACGTAGGTACATACATACGTACATGTACGTATGTACATACGTTTCATAACTTTTAACATGAAATTTTCGAGTTACAATACCTTTTTGCTGGCTTAGTTGTCGTAACGAGTTACGACAACTAAGCCAGCAATAACTTAAACGTAAAAAGATTCTGTGTACCCTGAACTTGTTATTTTTAATTTTTAACAAACACACACTATCAACACACATTTCACAATCAAATAACATTTTAAAATCAACAAACGAAAATCCATACAATTATTAAATTATAGAAACTCAATATTAAACAGTTCAATGAATCACATGAAAAAATAAAATGGCCTCCATCGAACCAAAATATTTCTGCTATTTAAATACATACGTGATTTATTAGACTTCCGACTATTATATTTATTCGGATTATAAGTAACGAACGAACATTGCCGAATACTTGCGGTAACATCCGATCGCCAAAGCAGGCCGCAGGATGTACAGTGCAAATCGTCTTGGATATGCAAGCCTGTGTGCGTTTGCGAACTGTGCACGGACACCAAAATTTCTACACACATATGAACTCATGGCAGGCGGGCGGCGTCGAGCTTGCTACGCTAATATTATTCCTTCGCCAAACGCCTGGCAAAAAGCAATTTGCAAGCACATATTGGTGCTATTTATGAATTATTAGGCGTTTTTAAGTTATAATATTTTGTTTAATTAATAGTAAATAAATGAATAAAGTCATCTAAAACATACGAACGTTTTATTAAAATATCTGTGAATGGCAAGTAAAGTAATGCTTTTCTGCCTTAATGGAGCGCACGCCCATGCATAAATGTACTAGCTGGTTAGCTACTACTACTACTACTAGCCCCGCGGTGTTACCCGCGCTAAAAAGGATAAAAAATCTGTACGTTTTTTATCATCCCACGGGAACACTGCATTCTTTTGGGATAAAAAGTAGTCTATAACTTATCCTTATGTATGCATAAGCTACATTATTGTAAAGTTTCATTAGAATCTATTCAGTAGTTTCTTGCGTGAAAGAGTAAAAAGCATCAAAACATCTTCGCAAATTTTCATATTTATAATATTACTATCTATACTAATATTATAAAGCTGAAGAGTATGTTTGTTTGTAGATTACGCGTAGGTACCACTGGTCCGATATGAAAAATTCTTTCAGTGTTGGATAGTATTAGATAGTGTTGGATTAGACTATATAAATAAATAATTATTCACGGACATTTCACACAACGTCCACTGGTCCCAAGCTAAGCTTATATGCTTGAGTTCTAGGTACCAGAATGCGGATATACTACATATTATACTACTTTTCTTTTGTAAATACATACTTATAATACTTCGAAACACCCAGACGCAGAACAAACATTTGTTTTGTATGACATTTAAAACATCACAAAAATTAAAGTTGGTATTTTTATTTTCTGGAATTGATAAATTAATGTAGCTTTTTTGAAGAATTAAAAATATTTTCGAATTAAGTACTTACATATGTCTTTTTGATAACAGAAACTTTTATTGATTAATGAATTTTTCTAAAATTGGAGAATTATCCAATAACACTAATTAATTTTAATTTAAAAGAACAATTTTTGAATAGATATCAAAACTATCAAAATAAAATTTAAGTCATAGGGCGGAATTTTTTTCAGTGCCCCAGGGTGGCACATATTTAAATCCGGCCCTGCACAGACTACGACTTTTTTGCGGAACCAACTTACTCTAGCGTTCTCATTCGATTATCGATAAATCCATGACCAGTTTTTATAATTATTTTAATTCAAAAAAATACAAAAAAGACAAAAAGAAAAAAATGTGTCAAGTATGCAGCGCGGATATTGAACAGTTTTATTTCTTACGTCTCTGAATGTAAAACGTTTTCTAGGCGTAACCGGTGTGTAATATTATCAGCAATATATGTGATATTACTGAGATATAATTATAGATTATATATTACAAGATAGTTTTACAAAAAGTGACAGGATATAACACAAAAAAAGTTCAAAACTTTTTATTGTTTAAAATTCGACTTTAATGGCCGTCGATTGTTTATTTTTGGTAATTTTTTTATCATATATAATAAAAAAATATAATTATATTGTTTGAAATACACATATGTTATTAGCTTATTTATCTATGAACGTAATTTGACTGATAGTTGCTCAAATCCTTGCATATTGTTATCGTGATCGTATTTTTAAGTGTTTTGGTCGACTCAAGTGTTCTGAATGTTATGATAACAATGGCGGCCTTTTGACGTCGTAAATAAAAACGTTTTGTGAAGTGTTTATGATTTTCAAGGGACTGTATGGTGTTAACCTTTATTTGTTTTATGTTGTTAATTACACTAGAGTGTTAGTGATAAGTGTTTCTGCAGGAGAGTATGATATGTATAAATTTGGAATACGAATACGGGTAAGCGAATAAAAATTATAGAAAAATTAATATATTGCACTTCTGCGACTTCGGGTATATTTGTATATTATTTTATAAATATTATTTATAGATAAGTAGGTAGATGGATAAATAACGAAGTCAATCTGATATAAATCTTATAATATAATTATATTTGTATATTATAAAAATAAAGTATTTTGACGCCCTATACAAAATACGCGAATAAATACGTTACACAAGCGGTCTCGAAATGTCATTTTGCGGGACGTAGCAAAAGTAAAAAAGCCGTTCAGGGAATAGTTTAATGACATACGCGTGTACAGACGAATTTATACCTTTATAAAGATAGATTTTCATATAAAAATTGTTTTTCGTAAAGTTAAAAAACAAAAATTACTTAAAAAATAATTCGGATTCGAACCCCTAACCCTCCACCTCACATCGCACTCGCTTACACACGCGCGCCACTATTGCCTTGAACGGTGGATGCGAAATTATGGTATCTAATCTAAGCCATTGCCATTGGAGCCATTGGATGCAAACGGCACAATAAACGGATAAGTGTGTATTTACAAAAATTGGATAGGTATATGTTGTATATCCATATTTCGGTATCTACCCGTAAGACAAGCATAGAATTACAGCTTAGTTTGGGATCAACGGATATTGTGTAAAATTTCTACAATTATATTTATTAAATATTTACCGAAACACTACCTACACAAAATTTCATTAAAATTGGTCCAGCCGTTCTAGAATACTTCAGTGGCTTCCACATGTACAGGAGAATTTTGTACCTGATGGGTTAGGGTCAAAAAGAAACGAAGATTGCAGAGGAAACAGTAGATATTTATTATGTACGACAGAGATGATACCACATGACACAGGCTGACATTGAGAGAGAGAAAAAGGACATTACGTCAGTGTCAGATTTTAACCTTTTGACATTACTAGATAATAGACTATAGACCATACTCTATGTTGCGTTTCGTTTTACATTCCAACACCTGCCCATAAAATAAACGCCAACAATGATTGAAATACAAATAAATAAACTGGAACAAAAATCACATACAATATACTAACATGCCGCTTTTATATAGCATAACATAATATTATTATATGAAAACATAGACAGATCTTCAAAACACTTTTCCTTTTAAATAAATACAATTTTAAACATTTTACAGTTCTAAAAGATCCTTAAGTTAAGTTGAGATACAAACTTATTAAACTTAGCACTTGATAAAGGTTTTGTCAACAAATCAGCTGTCATGTTTTCAGTAGACAAATATTCAATCTTAACCAAATTATTCTTAACAACATCTCTAATGAAGTGGTGTCTAATATCTATATGTTTTGTACGAGCATGAAACATACAATTCTCACTTAATTTTAGTGCTGACTGGTTATCATTAAACAAGGTAGTTATACAGTCTATATTTAAACATTCTTTCAAAAAAGTACGAATGAATAATGATTCTTTACAAGCATTAGCAAGAGCCATATATTCTGCCTCGGTGCTTGACAACGCAACAGTTTTCTGTTTGTGACTCTCCCAAGATACTATGGAATTACCTATTTTAAATACATACCCTGTGTATGATTTCCTGTCAATTTCACAACTAGCCCAGTCCGCATCGACGTAGCCTCGCACGTTGAGGTCGGATTTTTCATACATGAGGCAGTAGTTGATTGTTCCTTTTAAATACCTCAAGACGCGTTTCGCGGCCTTCCAATGTGCATCTGAGTAACAGTCGTTGAACTGAGACAGGTAGCTCACAGCATGTGCTATGTCTGGCCTAGAACACACAGCAATGTACATGAGACATCCAATTAAGTTTCTATATTCTACATTTTCAGTCTTCTTTTCTTCCTTTTGTAATTTCAGTCCGACTTCCATTGGTGTGGACACCGGTTTACAGTCTTCCATCTGAAATCTTTTCAAAACAGACTTTATGTAGTCAGTTTGATCAAGAGTAATGACATTTTCTTTTTCTGTACAAACTCTCATTCCAAGAAATTCATGAACCCTTCCCAAGTCTTTCATTTCATATTCTTTCATCAACTGGTCCTTGACTTCCTTCTTTATCTTGTTTGAAGATGTAAATAGTAAAATGTCATCAACATATAAAGCAATTATTGTCAGCTGTCTGTGCTTATATCTAAAATAAATGCAAGGTTCAACTGATGATTTCTGAAAATGCATCTTTCTTATCAGTACCTCATTTATTTTATCATACCAGCATTTGGCAGCTTGCTTTAAACCATAGATTGATTTGTTTAATTTATAAACTTGGTTTTCCTTCCCCTTTATAACAAATCCTTCTGGTTGTTCCATCACTACTTCTTCCGTGAGGTCACCATTTAGAAATGCCGTTTTCACATCTAGATGATCAATACTTAGGTTCAGGTGGGCAGCAACAGCAAATAACATTCTGATCGTAGAGTACCTGACTACAGGAGCGAATGTTTCTTGGTAATCTATTCCATATTTCTGGCTGTAGCCTTTTGCCACTAAACGAGCTTTATATTTTAGTACTGTTCCGTTCAAGCCTCGTTTTATTTTAAAAACCCATTTACATTTCACAGGTTTCTGGCCTTTCTTTAATTCTGTTAAAGTCCAACATTTGTTTTTATAAAAAGAGTTATACTCATCTGTCATTGCATCATGCCACTTCTTGGCATATTCACTGCTCAAAGCCTGCTCCACAGTGACCGGATCATCCACGTTCCTGTAATTGACCGTTGCTGCCAATGCTGCCATACCAGCATACTCATCAGAGTCTGACTGACTGAAGAAGGTCGAAGTCTCTTCAGAGTCATAGCGCGAACTTCCTGGAACGTAAGTTTTATCCAGCACATCATCTGTACTCTCTACAGTCAAGTTACCTAAATCAGTGTCACTTGATTCGATAATCTCTTGTCTCCTCTGTATTGGCATATAATTATGATCATCATCAGATAGACTTATATTATCAGAACCAGTTTGGGACTGGTTGTCATCAAATGACCCTGGCTCAGACTGAGGTTGGCCAGATGGTTGCTCTCCACTATTGTTAGTAGTTTCTACCGATACAACAGGCGAGAACAAGTCAAGACTTTCATCATGTGACGTCATAGCATCATTTACAGAGGTATAGCTTTTATTAAATTTATTCTCGAAGAAGACAACATCACGGGCTATCACTACTGCCTTAGGATTATCAAGATCTACAAGTCTATAGCCTTTAGTCTCTTCGCAGTATCCTATAAAAGTGTATAGTTTACTTTTGGGATCTAGTTTCTTCCTCTTTTGAATTAAGGCATATGCACGGCACCCAAATATTTTAAAGTGACTGACATTTACCTTCTTTCCTGTAAATTTTTCTTCAGGAGTGGCTCCCATTACAGCTTTAGTTGGTGTCCGGTTTTTGATGTAGACTGCTGTCTGTACTGCCTCAGCCCAGAAGCGCTTGTCCAGACCAGCATCCTGCAGCATACAGCGTGCCTTCTCTACAATTGTTCGGTTGGCTCTTTCACTGACTCCATTCTGAGCCGGTGAATACGGGACAGTCTTTTGATGGATTATCCCGTGCTGTTCCAGATAAGCCTGTAACTTTTTATTCACATATTCAAGACCATTGTCACTACGCAAGATTTTTATTTTCATCCCTGTTTGTGTTTCTACAAGAGCCTTGAATTTAATAAAACACTCAAACACTTCATCTTTGGATTTCAGAAAATAAACAAATGACTTTCTAGTAAAATCGTCTGTGAATAATAAAAAATACCTACACCCACCATAAGATG
Organism: Orgyia antiqua; assembly: GCA_916999025.1. Lineage (NCBI taxonomy): Eukaryota > Metazoa > Arthropoda > Insecta > Lepidoptera > Erebidae > Orgyia > Orgyia antiqua. Next base: position 4,408,946 of record OU779872.1, read on the forward strand.
CACATGGCATCGGGCCACATAAATCTGTGTGTACAAGGCCTAAAACTTCTTTGGACCTATTTTCAGACTTTTTAGGAAAAGGTACTCTAGTCTGCTTCTCCTTAACACAAGTTTCACATGACTTATAATTAGTATTATCATAATTAATTCCAATGACCATACCTGATTTCATTAAGTGCATGCTTCTTGAATTCAAGTGTGCCAGACGTCGATGCCACAGCTGTTGGGTATCTGGAGGTTGCTTCTTTGTGACCTGTTTAGAACCATTAGAACATTCCTCATCATCGCCCCGTGGCGTTGTCAAGCATTGAGGTTTCACATTTGACTTAGCATTATTTTCAGACTGTGAATTACAACTTAGTGCAAATCCTATTGTATCTAGCTGATAGACACCATTAATATAATATGTAGCGGTGGCTAAAATCTTGTTACAGTCATATATTTTACACATTTTGCTATCAAATTTTACATAGTAACCTTTTCGAGCTAATTCACTAACAGATAATAGATTGTGTGACAACTTAGGAACATAATAAACATTTGTAATTGTTCTCTTACAGTCTTTAAGCGAAATTGTTACATTTCCTTGACCTGCAGTTGACAGTTCATCACCATTAGCTACACTCACTTTTAACACACTCTTGGAATTAAAATTACTCATAACTGACCTGTTGTTACACATATGGTTTGTTGCCCCCGAGTCCACATACCAAACATCACTCCTTAAGTTAGATGATAGCGCTGAAATCAGTACTTTAGACTTGCACTGACTATCCTTCTCGTTTGACGTCTCATTCTTGTTTTTCTTAAACTTCTGTGGACAATTCTTCATGACATGCCCTGGTTTCTTGCACTTGAAACATTTCATTGTTCTTTTAGCAACCAAAGCGCTCACGGTATCCTTGTCATCGCGACGTTGGTACTCTTGTAGCAGCTTTGCCTTAACAATTTCACTCGATAAAGTTGTGTTATTGTTCTCCAGAGCCATTATTAGTGGATCATACTCTTGTGGGAGACCACTTAATATTATCACAGCTATGAAGTCGTCGTCCAACGGGGAGCCTATGTCACAGAGCTGTTGAGCTAACTCGGTGACGGTGGATAAGTATGTGTCCATGTCACCCTCAAGTTTTGTAGCAAAAAGACTTCGAAGGAGACTCAAACGTCTGCTCAGCCCTCTGTCTTCATACGCATTCTTCAGGTTGTTCCACGCAGCCTTGGCTCCCGCTGCATTACGTACATGTGGATACGCTGAAGAATGAACAGACAAACATATTTTTGCCAGCGCCTTCATGTCACGTTTTGCATCGGCTTTTGTGGTGTCTGTTGGCTCGATGCACTCCCATAAATCTTCATGCACCAGTATCATCTTCATTGCAAATTTCCAATTATGATAGTCTTGAACTCCACGCAGTTTCTCAATAGGAAAATTCGCCTTGTCGTTGCCGGTAGCCATTGCGAGGTTATGTGCATACGCACAATATTTACCGAAGCGCGAATTGTTGTGCAAATTACAAAATTATCTACTCGCGACAGGGACAGACGCCCTGGGCCCAAAACCTGATGGGTTAGGGTCAAAAAGAAACGAAGATTGCAGAGGAAACAGTAGATATTTATTATGTACGACAGAGATGATACCACATGACACAGGCTGACATTGAGAGAGAGAAAAAGGACATTACGTCAGTGTCAGATTTTAACCTTTTGACATTACTAGATAATAGACTATAGACCATACTCTATGTTGCGTTTCGTTTTACATTCCAAGAGTACCTTTATAAATATAGATAACCAAAAAATGGAGATAAGTAGGTATAAAGTATCATACAATATTTAAATAAATTTTAATTCATTGTAAAAAGAATATTATTATCACCACAATTAGGTATAAATATGAATAAACCTCATGTATAAGCGTTGTTCGTACACACACAGACTCACACACAGCATTTACGCACGCAAGTCACGCCCCCAAAAATTATGAATGAAAAATACGTAAAATATAACGAAATAATCATGTAAAATCCGACATAGGTCCGCACCGGTGAGAGCCTCACGCTCGACTGGGAGAAAGGAAGGCAAATATTAAATGCAGGTGAAACGTGAGAGGGCGTATCGCCATGTACCTATTAATACAGCTAGTAGGTATAGAAAATGAAGAATTTGGGATATTTTTTTTGTTTACTCAAAATCTACTAAATATATTTTAATTCTGATTTACGTGTTTCTATATATAATAGTTACTTATGTTTTTAAAGTTATTTCATTAGTTAATACGGGATAATAGACCGACAAATGACAAAAAATAAAAAATGAGAGAGGTTGTTTCGCTAAGATTTTCTATCGAGAAAACTTTTATCAATCGCGTTTCTGAGTTTATGATATCCTAGATTATATATTGAAAAAACATATACTTAAAAATTAGAGCTCTAGCCATTCAATCTAAAGAAACAATGAAATCTTCGTACATAGAAAAATGCACGAAGCTATTTTGGTATCGTCTTAAAACAGTATGGCGTGGTTTACCACCAGGTTCAGTTCTTAGCCCTCTGCTGTATAGCCTGTACACGTATGACTTAGAACTAACTGTTAATTGTTTTTGTGGTGTCCTTCAATATGCTGATGATATTGCACTGTATGTAAAGGTTGATAACATTCCGAGCGCAACAAATAGATTAAATTCAGCTTTAGGTTTTTTTTTTTCGTAGGAATGCTATTTACGCACTTACCCCCCGACTGCAGGGGCAGCCGAAGGACGTCGTGTTGGACTCCCGGGGAGTAAAATATCTCTCGACCAAGCCTACCAACTAATTTAGGATTTAGGAGTTGAAAAATCATCATTTAATGCTAATGCTATGTTTTTGGATATTGTACAAACTCGTTTTCAAGGTTGGAATAAAATTTACACAGACGCCTCTAAACAATCCGCGACTAGTGATGTTGGTGCCGCTGTTTGGATTCCTTTCACTGGCATCTGTTTGAGTTTTAAATGTCCGCCTATCGCTTCGGTTTTCACAGGAGAAACTTTGGCTATCTTGGAAGCCATCCTTTTCGTTAAATCACATAACCTTAATAATTCAATCATATTCACTGACTCTAAAAGCTGTCTGCAAGCCATCCTTTCTAATCCCTTTTATTCCAAATCTAAATTTCCCCTAGTTTTTCAGATTAGACAGGCTCTTTATGAATGCCATGTCTCCAACATCCTTGTCGTTTTAGCGTGGATTCCTGGTCACTCAGGAATATCTGGTAATGAATCGGTTGACTCTTGTGCTAAATCTGCATCTCAAATTGGCTCGTTAGAACATTTCAAAATTTTTTCTCATGATTTGTGCCTACTTCCTAAATCTACGCTCCAGAAATCCTGGAATCGGTATTGGATGTCAATTAAACAAACAAAAGCCAAGTACTATGGTAATGTCCAATCCGAGATACCTGCAAAGCCATGGTTTTTTAAATTTCGTAAGGCTAGTAAACGCGTAACTTCTGTAATCTGCCGTCTCCGATTGGGTCACTCTTGTACTCCTTCCCATCTGGCTAAACTTAGGATAAAGGATAACTCACTCTGCGAATGTGGCTTAGATGAAGGTTCAGCTGATCATATTGAAGTGAAAACTTCTTTAGCGGCGTTGAGCGCTTTTTCTGTAATGGGTATAAAATCTTAAACTCGCGTCAGGACACGTGACCTGATCGAAAAAGCGTAAGACGGATGGAGAGTAGACAGCTATCCCCTCTCTACGGCGCGGCGAAAATGTATGCCTGGGCCTACTGTTTCGTTTAGGCAGCGCAGGGCGCTTGCGCGAATGTTCGTGTATGTTACAGCGTGCCACGCGCATCCATGGATGGTGACAGCTGATGGCTCGACCGTCTGTGTAGTGATCACATTGTTGTGTATTCGTAAAATTCGTGAATCATGTTTGTGTACGATAGCGCAATAAATGAATATTGTATTCTACCACATAAATGATAGTACTTTTATACTGATAAAGCAATTGGTGAAAAATTATTCCCTAACCATTCCAAAATATCAAACATGCTCAACGTTAATAATCAAGTTTTCACTTCTGCCGGCACTCCCGGAGTGCAACCCGTCTTTTTTTTTTCAATTGCTCACTTGTACAACATTCACTTTATGATTTAATCCCTAACAATATCCCGCGTCCTGTCTCCTTTAAATTTCTCTTATCTTTTATTTTTTCATTTGTAATAAATTCCATACTTTGCAACTATATTATTAAAAAAACATAAAATTAAATTGTAATAATTAGAAACATTATATAAAATGAGTATTATGTTACATTCATATTTATGTATTTAATTCCTATAATAATTCTATATATTTAACATTACTTATTTGTTATTGTATGTTTTTATTTTTATCTATTAATTTTTCTAAGAATAATCAGTTGTCAGTTTATTATTTAACTTTTTCACTTGTTTCGGCCAAATATTGTTTTCTCTCCATAGATCATGATACTAGCATGTTCTTGTCTGAAGTTAATACAAACGATGTGTCTAGTCGTCCGGTAAAAAATCGTCCGTCAATCGTGGATTTGACAATTTGTACGGCTTTTTTTTTTTGAATGAGTATATTCATACGGATATTATTATTTTTTTATTATTAAATTTATAACTAAGAATTTTTTTCGTGAAAAAAGTGAAAGTCTTTTTCGACACTGTCCACGGAGCTGAAGATTACACTACTAAGGAGGACTAAGGAGCAAAAAGAAAAAACTGCGGAGTTATTAGATCTCGAAGCTAACCGAGTGAAGGTTAGGTTAGGGTTTTTTTTTTTTTTTTTTCGAAAACCTTCATTTTATTTAATTTCTAAAGTTATATGAAACGTAATTAGTACAAATAATAAAGTAAACGATTAAAATATTTTATTAATCTGATAACCGGACGATTAATATATTTTATTCATCCGATAACCGGACAAATATTGAATATTAGTCGTCCGTATAACCGGACGACTAGCAACAGCCTAATACAAAACACTGGCGGAAAGTGACTAGTCCTAAGATAGTCACATATGGGCCATTAAAAGAAGAATTGAATTGAATAATATATCATGAATAATCACGGTGAAAAAGTTATGAAAAACGTTACCGTTTTGAAGATTTCTAATGATTTACATTACGCGTAAATGTTATGCGCACTGTACCACAATACACTCGCTGTGCGGGGTCGGTCGGCGCAAGCGACTGCCGACGAGTGAGACTGAACGGCATAGTACCTACATTATTTTGTAGGTAAGATACGCATAAAAATATTTGATGAAATCCTTTTATTTCGTGAAAAAATGAAATTGCTCAAAAAATTTTTATTTTATTTTTAGCGTGTTTATTTTTCGATACCAACTATCAACTCCTATATTTATATATATTATATAAATATAGGAGCAGGTTCATAATACAGGTTTATGTTTCAGTTTGACGTAAAGCCATTACGAGTTTTGAGAAATCTATGTAAAGTGTCACTCACGCCTGCGACTTTCGGCACGGTAGTTCACAGACCGCAACCTAAACCTGAACCTTCACCAACGACAGGTGACCAACTAGATGAGGTACATGTTGGAGGTATAGTGTAGTGTTTGTTTCATCTTCAAACTGAACCAGCTGCTTCTTGTTTGTACTTCATTTAATTAAACTATCTTACAGATCTGGAAGATAATATTGTAGAACAAGGAATGTGCACTCAATTAATACAACAACAACATATCAAATGTGAAGATGTCACTTTAGAAGATGATGACAGCATCCCAAATGTTGAAGATCAAGGAATATGCAATCTGTTAATAAAACAAGAACATATGAAATGTGAACATGTAAGTTCAGAAGATGATGAGTTAGATTACAGCATCCAGACTACAGAAGTACAAACTGACTCAGCTTCAGATAATGCTTGTTTAGAACATGATCCTCTAGAGAGTGATATTTCTAAATCTAATCACAGTATCTCATCAGTAAATCTTCATGATTTATGTACCAGAACTGGTAAGATTGTGTTACACCGATTGGACTTGAACAGTTTACATAAAGGTATGTCTAGATTTAAGCACAATATAAACATACTACACAAGTCTCACTTCAATAATAATTGTGCGTCAATAACTTAACTGAACTAAAATAAAATTATATTAATATAAATTGTTATTCTATAATACACTGTTTTTAAAAAAGAAAGTTCAGTTAACATTGACGTGTTGTTGTTTGGCAAAATATTCGTATTTCAAATAGTTCAAAAACTAAAAAGCACTTGAAAATCCTGAATATTTTTTTTAAATAGGTTTGTATTATGTGTTAAAAATTTTAGATTGATCTGACTACTGCAAGTTGGTGAGAATCACTTTCAAAGATTCTGTTACATAGATTAATACATTGATAGATACGTAACGATCTAATCTAAGCCTTTTAAAAAGACTTGGACACATAATAATAATAATAATACAGCCATTTATTCCGAGCAATTACATGTTTGTCTTATATTAATATGCTATGAATACTTTATAAAATGTCCCTTAGCTCGGTGTGCCTTACGGCAAAGGCCTCCTCCAACGCCTTCCATTGCATCCTGTCTCTCGCAACTCTTTGCCATAGGGGACCCAGAGTTGTTTTCAATTCATCTTCCCATCTCATCGTTTTTCGGCCACGACTTCTGTTCCCTTCTCTTGGGTACCAGACCGTCACTTGTTTGCTCCACTTCTCTTGCTTGCAGCGGAGCAAGTGGCCAGTCCGTCTCCATTTCAGCATGTCAATTCGTGATAGGATATCTGTAAACTTGGTTTTGCGTCTGATATCAATGCTCCTAACTTTGTCCATCAGTTTTAGTCCTAGTGTACTTCTTTCCATAGCTCTCTGACATTTCATCAACTTTTCTCTGTGTTTTTTGGTCAGAGCCCAAGTTTCGCATCCGTATGTGATGCAAGGCAGAATGCAGATGTCAAAAGTCTTCTTTTTAATGTTTATTCCAAGTTCCTTGCTTTTCATAATTTCTTTTAAGGCCCAAAACTTTTTCCAACCAGAGGCAATTCTCTTGTCGACTTCTTTGGACATTTGATCATTAGGGGATATAATTTGTCCTAGATACACATACTCTTCTACGTATTCTAGATTCTGTCCATCAATGGTTATATCTACAGCTACAGAGTTTGTCATCATTTTTGTTTTATTTGAGTTCAATTCCAGACCTATCTCTCTGCTTTTGTTTACTAGTGTTTGTACCATGAATTCCAGTAACCTGGGATTTTCCTCCAATATGACTAGGTCATCTGCGAATCTTAGATGGTTTAGACGTGAACCGTTAATATTTAGTCCTAGGTGATCCCATTCAAGTTTTCTAAACATCTGTTCCAAAACTAAATACTGATTAATAAAACTGCTGAAAACAGTTTTGGTGACAGTGCGTCACCCTGCCTGACTCCCCTGTCTATTGGAAAGGCGTCCCCTATAGATTCCATCTTGATACTGGCATTGCTTTCAGTATATATGTTTTTTATGATATTCACATACGCACTTTGTACACCCTGTTCTGTGAGGCTTTGCCAAACCAGTTCATGTTTGAGGCTATCGAAGGCTTTCGAGTAGTCTATGAAGGCTAGATAGATAGACTTGTTATACTCGTTATATTTTGCCATTAGTTGTTTGATAGTGTGTATGTGGTCAATTGTGCTAAAGTTTTTCCTGAAGCCTGCCTGTTCCACTGGTTGGTTGTCGTCAAGTGTATTTGATATCCTGTTTAGAATGACTTTTGCAAAGACCTTGTAAACGTTTGAAATTGCCGATGTCATCATGAGAACCTTTCTTGTATAAAAGTCTGATAAAAGATTTCGCCTCCTGACTTGGGATGTTTCTAGTAGATAAGATGTCATTGAAGATATTTGTTAGTACCGGGCTTAACTCTTCTATAGTTCCACGCATGAGTTCGTTGGGAATTTTGTCTGGACCAGGAGATTTATCCATTTTTTGGCTGTTTATAGCCTTTTCAACTTCCGATTTTAGTATTTCTGGTACTTCTTCAGTATTATCTGTTGTATTTTCTAGACTACTGTTAGGAGATGTTATGCTTGGCTGTTTGGAATATAACGCTCGGTAGTAATCTGTCGCAATGTTTAGAATTTTACTGCGTGTAGTAGTTGTTCCATCTTTATCTTTTAGCTTTGGTTTTTCTTTTCCATTCTTTTCCTTTTTCTCGTAGTTCTTTAAGAGCCTTACGGGTGCCTCCCGATCTGATTATATGGCTTTCTAGGATTTTGTTTCTTCTTTGTTTCCTTTCCTTCCTCATGTTTTCCCTAATTTGCTTACTCAAGCTTGAGATTTCTTTAAGATTTTCCTTCTTGTTCTGTTTCGCTATTAATGTTTTTCTGTCTTCAATTAGCTTAAGAGTTTCGTGGCTTAGATAAGAATCTTTTCCTTTGACAAGAAGTCTCCCCATATGTTCATTGAGTTTGCATTCTATCCTTGCATATTTTTCATTTATACTCTTTTTGGAGGTAAAAGCTTCCTTCAGGTCTTCTGTGGATACCTTTGAGACCTTACTGTTGGACAAGTGAAGGCAATTCATTTGTATTGCTTTCGGTCTAGGCTTTTTTGGTGCACGTTCAGATAGACTTGGACACATACACAACTACATTCAGTAGATTGTTAAATAAATGATATTTTAGTTGGTGTACCTTACACTTGTTCATAAATTAACATATTTATAAATTCAAAAATTGAAATTAGACCCTGTCGATAATTTTTAAAACCAAAAAGAATAATAGTAGGATGAAACCCAGCAGAAAAGGAGGGGAATATAATAAAAATTAAGGGGAAAAATAATTTACGAGCGATCTGAGGTCGGAAAGGGGATCCGGGTGAGTTTTTAAGGGTAAAAAACAGTTTTTCTCGATTTCCGGCAAAACTAAAAGTCCTATGAAAAAAAGTCATAGCAAAAGCAAAGTAGTAGGTAATTAAAGGATCTAAAACTTTTGTATTCACACTTTTCACTTTTCACTTTGCTTCACATAACCTCACAATTTATGTGAAAAATATTATTTTTATTTTTTACAAATTTTGTTTTACGAAATTTTGTGAAATATTACCTTTATGTATATGTCCCAAATATGCTGTAATTTATTTGATTAGAAATATTTATTTTTTCACCTTGTTTTTAATTAATATCGAAAAAGCACCCTAATTTTGAATCGAAAATTCACCCGTCAAAATATAAGGTTTTTTCAAAAAGTTGGTATGCTTTCTGTTCGTTGAAATCTACTATTCGATGTTGAAAAAAAATATGTTACTATAGAAAATCTTTTCAGAAAATGCACTAAATTATCATTCAATTTTAATCTTTAGGTTATGTTATGTTAAGCATACTATTTTTTAAAGAAAATATTGCTTTTATTATGTTTGAGTTGATTAATACAGATAAAAATAGAGATTAATAAATTTTTTACCCTTAAGATTTTTCAAAACAGGATTTCTAATAAATAAATATATGTACATGGACATTTCACACAACGTCCTCTGGTCCCAAGCTAAGCTTATATGCTTGTGTTATGTGTACCAGAATACGGATAGAATTCATATACTACTTTTTTTTATAAATACATACTTATAATACATAGAAACACCCAATACATGTTGCCATCAAGGAGGTTATAAGTAGGGAGGAACAACTCGAGAGCATAGATTTGTGCCAAGGCCCGGCCCGTTTACGGTTTAAAAGTAAAATAGTAGCCTTGCCTTCTCTTTTCTTCTTACTAGCTTTCTCTTTTACTCCAGCTCAAAAAGAAAGAGTTAGAAAGGCTACTAAATAGGCTCTTTGTCATTTATTTTTCTTAATGTGTTCAACTACAAAAAGAAGCAGGCCGGATTCGTTGTACCGAGTGCTACGTCTAGATCTATATCGTAAGTCTATGGTTGCCATAACACAAATACATGTTGCCTTTAAAACGACTGGCATGTTTATAGATGTCTTAAACTTTCTTTCGCTGCAAAGGTTTTGAAATTTTAAACACTAACTTTATCCATCCATGACTTAGATTTTCTTCTCACTACCTCTTATCTAAGTGAAAATTTCTTAAGTTTTATTTGCTAATCACAAATAACAAAGTTCAATAAACATTATCACACGGCGGAGATTAAATCTTTACTTTTCTTCAATACTTTTATTTTTAAACTTTGTACCAACTTTATGTAATGAAAACCTAACACAAACACCAGTATTCACAAACAATATTTACTTAAGTAAGTACTTAAGTGTTGATGCACTGTGCAAAGGGTAACACTTCTCAGTGCGGTCCGTTCATCGAGCCTTTGTATTCATAGACAAAACTTAGCTATGCGTTCAGTTTAACAAACGCATAGTGCGCTTCACCACTTAAGTATTGTTTGTGAAATGATTTTGCTACCCCTGTGCGTCCATGCCTACTATGAAACCTCACAGTAACGTTTGTGAATACGGCTGTTAAAAACGAAGTGTTGAATATTCATAAAGCCACACTATATTTTTGTTCACAATCAACTAAAATGGTTTTACTATTATTTATTGATACATGAGAGAAATAAAGCAAGTGAACACTGTAGATTTATAAAATTACTAATAAATCATCTACTATATAAAAATAAGTCGGATTTTCCTTCCTGACGCTATAACTCCAGAACGCACAAACCGATTTCCACGGTTTTGCATTCGTTGGAAAGGTCTCGGGCTCCGTGAGGTTTGTAGTTCATTTTTAAAATTTTTTTTTTTTACTTTTTTTTGGTATGGCAAAACAACGTTTGCCGGACCAGCTAGTTGTCAATAAATTTTTGCTATTTAGTTACAGTGTTATAGGGTAATTACCCATGACTTGTTATTATCACTCTTTACTTGTTAATATAATCAAAACAATCTTTACCCAAAAAGAAACTTTACAAAACTTTAAATTTTTTACTAAAACGCCGATTACGGTTAATTTTATTGTTCTCGACTTTTCAAAACAAAAACGAAAATAAATAACTTTTATTTGATTTATCGATCCTACTTCTGATATTTCTTGGATTCTGATGAACATCATAGAAATTACCTGTATTTACAGCCAGGGCAGTAATCTATCTAAGGGATTTGTAATACTGGACAAACTATTCGTAACTACGATAAATACAACACTATTTGACGGGCCTCGTGGTGGAGTGGTTTATATAACGGACTGCCCGATCATGAGGTCTCGGGTTCGATTCCCGGTCAGGACAATCATTTGTGTGATGTTTTTAATTGTCATACAAATGTTTGTACTGGGTCTGGGTGTTTATTATGTATTATAAGTATGTATTTACAAAAGAAAAGTAGTTTATGTATTATATCCGTATTCTGGTACCCATAACACAAGCATAATAAGCTTAGCTTGGGACCAGAGGACGTTGTGTGAAATGTCCATGAATATTTATTATTATTTATTATTGACTATGATGAGTGAGATCCGTAACTGGTTTGGAAGGATCCTAATATAATAAAAAATATTATATAAAATATTCAACGGGTCACCATTTCAAGCTCATCACTAACTACACTAAGTAAACAAATTACTCACCATTGGCACAATTTGAGGACTTGCTTCATAATCTTGGAAGCTAAGTTAAAACTAAAAATCCTTAATTAAACTACTTTAATCAAGTCTCCCACGATATGTATAATATTTATGTCTAAGTTAAAGTAGGATAAATGATGCCAGTGCAATTGGTACCATTGTCAGCTAATAGTTGTATTGTTTCAGATGCTGCTGTCACTGAGAAACTGACATCAGATGATCTGGAAGATACTTCTACAAGTACTAGTTTTAACAATCAACCACAACAACTAATAGTTAAAGCAAATACTTTACAGGAATTTCAGAAAACAGAACAAATGTCAAGTGAGGCACACTGTAGCCGCGACAGCGATGCCTTTAATATAATTCACACACACACTGGTGACAAACCATTCAAGTGTGACATATGTGGAAAAAGTTTTAGTCGCAAGTCTAGTTTAAATCTTCATAATCGCACACACACTGGTGAAAAACCATACAAGTGTGGCGATTGCGGGAAAAGCTTTAGTTCACGCTCATATTTAAAACGTCATATTCGCACACATACTGGAGAAAAACCATTCAAGTGTAACATATGTGGAAAACGGTTTCGAGATAAAGGTAATTTAATAACTCATATTCGGTTACACACTGATGAAAAACCATTCAAGTGTGACATTTGTGGAAAAAGGTTTGCACGAAATGGTCATCTATTAACTCATAATCGTACACACGCTGATGAAAAACCATTCAAGTGTGACATATGTGGAAAAGGGTTTGCACAACATAGTAATTTAATAACTCATAATCGTACACATACTGGAGAAAAACCATTCAAGTGTAACATTTGTGGAAAAAGGTTTGCACAAAATGGTCATCTATTAACTCATAATCGTATACACACTGGAGAAAAACCCCACAAGTGTGACATTTGTGGAAAAAGGTTTACACGAAATGATTATCTATTAACTCATAATCGTATACACACTGGAGAAAACCTATTCAAGTGTGACACATGTGGTAAAGGGTTTAGACGAAAATCAGATTTATTAACTCATATTCGCACACATACTGGAGAAAAACCCTACAAGTGTGACATGTGTGGAAAAGGATTTGCACAAAATGGTAATTTAATATATCATAATCGTACACATACTGGAGAAAAACCATTCAAGTGTGACATATGTGGTAAATGGTTTGGACGAAAAGGTGATTTAATACATCATTTTCGCACACATACTAAAGAAAAACCATTCAAGTGAGACATATGTGGAAAAGGGTTTGCTCAGAAGATACAGTTATTAAATCATAATCTGAAGCACACTGTCGAGAAACAATTTAAATGTAACATATGTGAGAAAGATTTTAGTGATAAGAATGTTTTAAGAAATCATATTAGTAAAACTTGTTTCAAACCATACAAAGATTTTCATAAAAAAAAACCTGACTAACATGAATACGTAATTCTATAATAAGTATATGTATATGTGTGTATGTTTACAATGAAAATAATAAATAAATAAATATAATAAAAAAATAAAGTGTGTCTATGTGTGAGTGCATGTGGATGTGTAGGAACGTAGGATTAATATAACTTGGAAATAAAACTAACTAATATTAAAATAAAATAAAATAGACATTTAATCAATCAGACATATTATGTATCAATAATCTATATAGTTATGTACAATTGCAAATTATAGAAATACATTAAAAGATGATAAAGTTGTCGCACTGTCACTCTTCCTCTCTTCTGATCTAAATTGCTGTGCCCGACAGGGTCCATAATTGTATTTTAAATATTTAATTTAAGCAATGATTGTATACATTATGGAACGCAATAAATAAACTAAACTAATTCCGAATGGTTCAAAATTCCCAACGTTCATCATTCTTAAAATACCGAAATTCAATAGACCAAATAACAAAAATTCCGACTTATTGATAATTTGATCAATGAAATTTTTTGTTTCAAATAAAAATATTTTGTTTCCCTTAACCTAACTGAAGCGATCCATCATATAGAGGATCATCGTACAGAGGATTTACATCATGCAAACGAGCATGCGGCATGCAACATGCAAGCAAGCATGCAACATTCAAGCAAGCGTGTAACATGCAAGGAGGCATGCAACATGCGACGAGGCATGCATCATGCAAGGAGGCATGCAACATGCAAGCAGGCAGCAAGCATTGTTTCTGTCACGGCTCCGTCGCTACTCGCTTTGGGCGGGCCCACGCGAGCTTATCTCGTCACAGATGATTTGAAGCCTCACCGCTGCTGCTTCGGCGTGCTAAGGTGGTTTGAAGGGCAGCCTTGGCTTCAGCGATGGGCCTTCAAACTACCCCAGCCCGCGAGCTGCCCCTTCCCTGCACGGGCTTTTTGCAGCGAGTTAACATGGATATGACGGCTGTCAGAAGAGTATGGAAATGTTGACATGTTGCGCCGAACACAAATATTGAAATAAGGGCAGGAGAATGATGATGTAATTAATGGTAATGCTTACTGTTTTTTTATTATTTGCATGTCTTCAATGTTAATTTCAAAATTTTTCTCCAGAACTGTTCACCGCGGCATTGGAAGACGTTTTCAAGCTCCTCAATTGGGCCGGACTCGGCATCAACATCAACGGCGAATACATCACTCACCTTCGATTTGCAGACGATATCGTGGTCATGGCAGAATCCCTGGAGGACCTTGGCACAATGCTCAATGACCTCAGCAGTGTCTCCCAACGGGTTGGTTTGAGGATGAACATGGATGAAACCAAGGTCATGTTCACTGTCCATGTCACTCCAGCACCAGTATCTGTTGGGAATGCGAATCTCGAAGTTGTCGATCATTATGTCTACCTAGGACAAACAGTCCAGTTGGGCAAATCCAACTTCGAGAAAGAGGTCAACCGACGAATCCAACTCGGCTGGGCAGCGTTCGGGAAGCTTAGGCACATCTTCACGTCCAAAATACCTCAGTGCCTGAAAAGAAAGGTCTATGACCAGTGTGTGTTACCAGTGATGACTTACGGAACTGAGACGTGGTCCCTGAATATCGGCCTCATAACAAAACTCAGAGTCGCGCAGCGTGCTATGGAGAGGGCTATGTGAGGTGTTTCCCTACGTGATAAGATCGGGAATGCGGAGATCCGTAGAAGGACTGGTGTGTACGACATAGCCCGAAGAGTTAGCACGCTGAAGTGGCAATGGGCAGGCCACATCGCTCGACGATCTGATGACCGTTGGGGACGGAAGGTCCTCGAGTGGCGACCACGAACCGGACGACGCAGCGTGGGGCGGCCCCCAACAAGGTGGACCGACGATATCGTCAAATACGCCGGGGGCCGCTGGATGCAGTTAGCGCAAGACCGCACGTTGTGGCGTTCTATGGGGGAGGCCTATGTCCAGCAGTGGACTGAGAAAGGTTGATGGATGGATGAATGTTAATTAAACATAAAGCCGTTTTAAATTAGCATTTAAAATTAAGTAATATAGCGGTGAGAGAGGGCGCTACTGTGCCACGGTTAACATCGAGTACGTAAACGAATAAATAATAATAAATAATAATAATAATAAATATTCATGGACATTTCACACAACGTCCTCTGGTCCCAAGCTAAGCTTTATATGCTTGTGTTATGGGTACCAGAATACGGATATAATACATATACTACTTTTCTTTTGTAAATACATACTTATAATACATAGTGAACACCCAGACGCAGTACAAACATTTGTATGACAATTAAAAACATCACACAAATATTTGTCCTGACCGGGAATCGAACCCGAGACCTGGTGATCGGCAGTCCGTTATATGAACCACTAGACCACGAGGCCCATCAAAATTAAAAATAGAAATAATGTGAATAGTACTCAAAAAAGTGAAGTAGTGACAATTTAAATAGTTACTTTATCTAATTATTTAAAAAACTAAAACCAAACAAACAATAAAGTACAAAAGTGATAAAATAATAAATATGCAGTATTGTGCAGTGAGAACACGGCAACTAAAACATTGTTTTTAAGTTTTATTACGACAAATTTCTTCAAAGTTACCGGTAAAAGTTCCGAGACTGTTAAATATGAGTGAGAAGTGTATCAAAAATAAAAATAATTAATGAAATTAGCAAACGCAATCAGCGTGATAAGTATAGACTTTGCATGCATAAAGCTAAGACATCACTTCTGGGGAAAAGCATTTTTTGTATGGCCCCCATCATCTACACTTCTATAAGGACCTCAACATTAAAATGTTTAAAAAAAAATGAGGGACCTCTTGACACAAAAATGTTATTATACACTCAAAGAGTTTCTGGACGACAGTCAAATATAAATTTATATAATATATAATATAAAATCTTTTTATTCAATTAATAATTGTATGATAATTCTAATGACTTAATTTTGACTTCTAATTCTACGTTTGACATCAACTTAATTTTATTTACTAATTAATTATACAATTTGACATTATCTAGCATGACGTGAAAAGATTATATTATTACAATGTTTAATTTTAAGTAGTTGCATGTCATGTATCTTTATCTTTGCTAGTATATCATTAATTTTATATTCTTATGTTTTTAATTTGTACGTCTATAATTAGACAGAACATGTTGAACCAATTGTCTTATATCTACATCATATTGTACACATGTTGTAACAAATAAGTGATTCTTTCTTTCTTTCTTCTTTCGAAATTTGGCTAAAAAAATCAAAAATATACGTACATAGTGACATTGTTTGCGCTTAAAAATTTGTTGCCGATGTTCATGTAATTGTACGAAATAATCGATCTCGTCTGTGACGCCATCTAGGATATTCATTAAACAACTCTTAGCTTGTAGCTGGTCCAGGATATCTGCCGTGTACTAGTTACCACATCAATCAATAGAGGACACATTTCATAATTGTGAACTGTGATCGTAAAGTAATATCATAATAATCATGGATGAAATATAAATATGCTTCTTAGGGCCGATTTTTCAATCCCCAGATAAACAGTCAGGTAGTACTTATTAGACAGATAACAAAATATTGCATTTTTCAATCGTCAGATAGGCACGATCTGGTCAATAACAGCCCTAACTGAGGAATGAATCTATCTACCTCTTGGACCGGCAGATAAACGTTTATTCAATAGATACAACTAGATTCCTTTATTGAAAGTATTATTATTTCATTGTAAATAATAATATTGTATAAATTCTGTAATGTAATTAATAGTTTTTAGTAATAATAATTTAAACAAAACTACTTTTCATGGATTTAGACGCAAATATTTATTTGTAAATCCGTGAAAAGTGGTTTTGTTTAAACGGATGAGTCGCGCAAGTGTTAGAAAATATTATAATATTAGTTTATTTTATTTTATTAATTATTTACTGAAACCTCTCCTGAGTTGATCCTATCTTTCCAAATTAAACGTTAAAATTTTATAAAACAATTCTTTTCCTAATTTTTAATATGGTAAAAGTTTATGTCAAAAAGAGAAAAAAAGATTCCAATAATAGCAAAATAATAACAAATCACTGACAATAAATGAAACTAACCTACAAAATCACCACACGAGAAAGAGAAAGTTAACAAATTTTATTTATCCATAAACGTCAAATAAACGAGTATCAACACATTTGCTATCCTCTTTTAACATACAAATAAAATTGTTGCATTTTTCAATGGCTACATAATAAGCGAATAGTTTCTGTGACTTTTATGTTGCCAACTTCACTGCAATATTGTGGAAGCGAGACACGCGTATGGTGTACTGTATGATAAAAGAGGATAGCAAATGTGTTGACACTCGTTTATTTGACGTTTATGGATAAATAAAATTTTCTTAACTTTCTCTTTCTCGTGTGGTGATTTTGTAGGTTAGTTTCATTTATTGTCAGTGATTTGTTATTATTTTGCTATTATTGGAATCTTTTTTTCTCTTTTTGACATAAACTTTTACCATATTAAAAATTAGGAAAAGAATTGTTTTATAAAATTTTAACGTTTAATTTGGAAAGATAGGATCAATTCAGGAGAGGTTTCAGTAAATAATTAATAAAATAAAATAAACTAATATTATAATATTTTCTAACACTTGCGCGACTCATCCGTTTAAACAAAACCACTTTTCACGGATTGAAAAATAAAGATTTGCGTCTAAATCCATGAAAAGTAGTTTTGTTTAAATTATTATTACTAAAAACTATTATTTACAATACAGAATTTATACAATATTATTATTGACAATGAAATATTAATACTTTCAATAAAGGAATCTAGTTGTATCTATTGAATAAACGTTTATCTGCCGGTCCAAGAGGTAGATAGATTCATTCCTCAGTTAGGGCTGTTATTGACCAGGGCCCTGAGTCGGGTATTTCAACGGTGTCACAACTGTACCATTATTGTACCATTATGGTGCAATAGTAAAGTTTTTGGTAGTCTACTATTATTGTGTCGTCATAACGACTTCATCATTGACTTACAATTGTCAAAGTGACATAAATTGCTAGTCTCGTACACAACTGCTTCACAATTGCAATTCAATGACTGAAATGTTTCGGTAGTCTGCTATTTTGAATTTGACAGTAATATTTTTAAATTGTCCTGTGTCGACAGATTGCCATAAATAAAAAATACATAGATAGAAATATTAGAAATTGTTCTTTGTAATTTATTGCAATTTACTAATCTCCTAAACTTCACATTGCTTTTTATACTAATAAATAGTATGTACAAATATATTTAAACGAAGTCTAGCATGATTAAATGTTTAAATTTATTAGTAGTTTTTCGAAAATCACTTCAACTAACGCATTTTTTAAAAACGGCAACACATACATACCATTCTAACACAATTCATAGATAAAAGCGTAGACAGAGGAAAGATATAGACCATTAGTTAGCGTGCCGCTGAGCAGGACAACATATAAAGATACCTATAACTTTAGGGTTGCCTACCATTTACATTAATTTACCCCAATTCTTAGTTTTTACTAGACGCCAGAACAGGATTGTTCTTCGGGTCTACCTACAGGGCTTAATTAGCCTTAAGTTATATTTTATAACTAGAAATAAAACATCACATTAAAGTTATAATTTTTTTATTGTCCTTGAAATAGTATTAATTTATTATGAACATTTCTTATTCTTTCCTTAGGTTCAAAAGATGTTTTAGTTGCATAATGGATGCGGGTTTCAAAATAATGCATTGCAATTGCTTTAATCAAGAGGCTCCTATGATTACTTACATGTCACACTCATGTGGTTTTTCTCCAGTATGTGTGCGAAAATGAGTTATTAAATAAACTTTACGTCCAAACCCTTTACCACAAATGTCACACTCGTATGGTTTTTCTCCAGTATGTGTGCGAAAATGAGTTAATAAATGACCTTTACGTCCAAACCTTTTTGCACAAATGTCACACTTGAATGGTTTTTCTCCAGTATGTGTGCGAAAATGAGTTAATAAATGACCTTTACGTCCAAACCTTTTTCCACAAATGTCACACTTGAATGGTTTTTCTCCAGTATGTGTGCGAACATGACCTAATAAATGATCTTTACATCCAAACCCTTTTCCACAAATGTCACACTTGAATGGTTTTTCTCCAGTGTGTGTGCGAATATGAGTTATTAAATGACCACTTTGTGCAAACCCTTTTCCACAAATGTCACACTCGTATGGTTTTTCTCCAGTATGTGTGCGAATATGAGATAATAAATCACGTTTTTGTCCAAATCCTTTTTCACATATGTCACACTTGTATGGTTTTACACCAGAGTGTGTGCGATTATGAAGATGTAAACTTGTCTTGTGAATAAAACTTTTTCCACATATGTCACACTTGAATTGTTTTTCTCCAGTATGTGTGCGAATATGATTTAATAACTCAGGTTTTCGTCCAAGCCCTTTTCCACAAACGTTACACTTGAATGGTTTTTCTCCAGTATGTGTGCGAAAATGAGTTAATAAATTATCTTTACGTCCAAACCCTTTTCCACAAATGTCACACTCGTATGGTTTTTCTCCAGTATGTGTGCGAAAATGAGTTAATAAATGACCTTTACGTCCAAACCTTTTTGCACAAATGTCACACTTGAATGGTTTTTCTCCAGTATGTGTGCGAAAATGAGTTAATAAATGACCTTTACGTCCAAACCTTTTTCCACAAATGTCACACTTGAATGGTTTTTCTCCAGTATGTGTGCGAACATGACCTAATAAATGATCTTTACATCCAAACCCTTTTCCACAAATGTCACACTTGAATGGTTTTTCTCCAGTGTGTGTGCGAATATGAGTTATTAAATGACCACTTTGTGCAAACCCTTTTCCACAAATGTCACACTCGTATGGTTTTTCTCCAGTATGTGTGCGAATATGAGATAATAAATCACGTTTTTGTCCAAATCCTTTTTCACATATGTCACACTTGTATGGTTTTACACCAGAGTGTGTGCGATTATGAAGATGTAAACTTGTCTTGTGAATAAAACTTTTTCCACATATGTCACACTTGAATTGTTTTTCTCCAGTATGTGTGCGAATATGATTTAATAACTCACGTTTTCGTCCAAGCCCTTTTCCACAAACGTTACACTTGAATGGTTTTTCTCCAGTATGTGTGCGAAAATGAGTTAATAAATTATCTTTACGTCCAAACCCTTTTCCACATGTGTCACACTTGTATGATTTTTCACCAGAGTGTGTGCGATTATGAAGATGTAAACTAGTCTTGTGACTAAAACTTTTTTCACAAATGTCACACTTGAATGGTTTTTCTCCAGTGTGTATACGATTATGAGTTATTAAATTAGCACTTTGTGCAAACCTTTTTCCACAAATGTCACACTTGAATGGTTTTTCTCCAGTATGTGTGCGAATATGAGATAATAAATAATGTTTACGTCCAACCCCTATACCACAAATGTCACACTTGAATGGTTTTTCTCCTGTATGTGTGCGAATATGAGTTAATAAATAATCTTTACGTCCAAACCCTTTTCCACAAATGTCACACTTGAATGGTTTTACTCCAGTATGTGTTCGAATATGAGTTAATAAATTAACATTTACTCCAAACCCTTTACCACAAATGTCACACTTGTATGGTTTTTCTCCAGTATGTGTGCGAATATGAGTTAATAAATTAACATTTACTCCAAACCCTTTACCACAAATGTCACACTTGTATGGTTTTTCACCAGAGTGTGTGTGATTATGAAGATGTAAACTAGTCTTGTGACTAAAACTTTTTTCACAAATGTCACACTTGAATGGTTTTTCTCCAGTATGTGTGCGAATATGAATAATTAAACAAGAGCGTCGACTAAAGCCTCTCCCGCAATCGTCACACTTGTATGGTTTTTCACCAGTGTGTGTGCGATTATGAAGATTTAAACTAGTCTTGTGACTGAAACTTTTTTCACATATATCAAACTTGAATGGTTTTTCACCAGTGCGTGTGTGAATTATATTAAAGGCATCGCTGTCGCGGCTACAGTGCGCCTCACTTGACATTTGTTCTGTTTTCTTAAATTCCTGTAAAGTATTTGCTTTAACTATTAGTTGTTGTGGTTGATTGTTTAAACTAGTACTTGTAGAAGTATCTTCCAGATCATCTGATGTCAGTTTCTCAGTGACAGCAGCATCTGAAACAATACAACTATTAGCTGACAGTGGTACCAATTCCACTGGCGTCATTTATCCTACCTTAACTGAGACATAAATATTATACAGGGTGTGGCGTAAATAGTGGTCCACCGTTCAAGGTTGGATACATCAGGTAGGTACCTACACCATACCAAAATTTGGAACCGGTCCGCCGACTGGTTCCAGAAAAAAAAATGTTTTTAATTTTTTTTAAGAAATTCCCATTTTCATTAAGAATTTGATCACAGTTTCAACAAAAAACATTATTTTTGATTTTTTATTCGTGTTTATTCATGCTGAATGTATGAGCTATCATAAAATAAAAAAGATTTGTATTGAAATTGTAGCCTTTACGGGAAAAAGTGATTTCTTCTCAATTCTTAACCTAAATTTTATCGCATCAGTCATGTTCAGGAGCGGTTTTTGAAAAAAAAATGTACTACACTGTTAGTGCCCATGCATTTAAAAATATGCTCATGATGTACTGATTATAAAATGGTATAATAGTACCGCTTTTCAAAAATAGATTTTTTTTTATTGCAATTGTAATTAAAAACGGATAAGTCTTCCTGTTACTATTTTCGCAACATAATATTTAAACAAAAATGTTGTCTTTTTGTTTTTACCCATTTAAATATGGAATTAAATAAAACAAAGTCTCAATCTTACAACTGATATTTGACTCCACGTCTCCAAATAATTCTACATCATGTCGTGTCCTATAAAAAAAGGTCGCTCTGTACCTGAACCATAACAAAAGACCTATTGAAGTGCGCACACTCTTGTAATGCGTAACGTAGCTGGAGTAACTAAACAATAGGATAGTGATAAGGAAAGGATGTAGTTTGTTGTTGTTGTCCCTTTCCTTTCTAGCAATTGAGATCGGAAAGAAATGGTACGTAAACAATTAGTACGATCTACGCTCCCGTGCATCGTATACGTTTCGTTTCATTTGTGTTTAACTCCGCTGTTTCTTGCTATTCCCCTGGACTCCGGTTGATTGCCTAAGTGATTTGGACTTGTCGTTTTGGTGACATCTAATAATCTTGCTTACGTTTACCGGACTCTGATTTGCATAACGATTTGGACAAACGTGCAGTGCAGTGATAACAAAAATGTCTCAGTATACACCGCGCGAATATGCTGACATGCATTTTATTTACGGAGAATGTGGAGGAGTCGGCAGAGAGGCGGCTCGGCTTTACAGGGAGAGATATCCCGATCGCAGACATCCAGACCACAGGGTGTTTGGGCGAGTCCACAATGCATACACCGAAGGGAGGATACCCGGCTCAGGCGTAGGCGGTGCAAGAGAAGGACGCCCACGGAGACATGCCGATGATCAGGTACTAAATTTGGCAGAACAAGATCCTACAACCTCAGTCCGAGTCTTATCTCGCACAACGGGGATATCTACCAGAACCGTACATCGCATTTTAAAAAGACACGAGCTACATCCCTACCATTATACAAGGGTACAGACTCTGTTACCAAGGAACTATCCTCCGCGAGTGAGATTTTGCAGAGAAATGCTGCGTAGAATACGAGAGGACGAGCAATTTTTTAATAAAATACTTTGGAGTGACGAATCATCTTGCAGAAAAGATGGATATTTAAATTTACACAACTTGCACAGCTGGCAGTTAGAAAATCCGCACGTCATGAGACAAGATCGATCGCAATACCAATCCTACTAATATTATAAAGGCGAAAGTTTGTATGTATGGATGTTTGTTACTCTTTCACGTAAAAACTACTGAATGGATTTGAATGAAACTTTACCACAATATAGCTTATACATCAGAATAACACATAGGCTACAAATTGGCTGGACCGATTTTGATGAAATTTTATTTTATACAGAATTGTATGGCAAAACAACGTTTGCCGGGGCAGCTAGTTTAAAATAAACCTTTGGGTCGGCATTATTAACGGACAAATAATTGGTCCATTAGAACTGCCAGAAACCTTAACCGCAGAAAGGTATCTTGGGTTCTTACAGACAGATTTACCCGTACTTCTAGAAAGTGTCCCTACAGAGATCCGAGACAGCATGTGGCTACAAAATGATGGCTGTCCCGCTCACTATGCAGTAAGGGTACGAGAGCACCTTAATGTGGCCTATCCAAACAGATGGATAGGGCGGTTAGGCCCAATACTATGGCCACCACGCTCCCCAGACCTTAATCCTTTGGATTTCTTTTATTGGGGATGCTTAAAGGAAGACGTATACAAGGGACCAATAAATAATATTGAAGAATTAAGGACCAGGATTCTGACAGCAGCTGGAAAAATCAATGAAAGCGGGTTTGCTCGACGTCTTAAACGCTCCTTTATTCGACGGTGCAGAGCGTGTATAGCTGCGAATGGGGGCCATTTTGAGCACCGATTGTATTAATCAATAAATAAATAATTATGATGTCAAAGTTGTTTTTAGGGTTCCGTACCCAAAGGGTAAAAACGGGACCCTATTACTGAGACTTCGCTGTCCGTCCGTCCGTCCGTCCGTCCGTCCGTCCGTCTGTCACCAGGCTGTATCTCAAGAACGGTGATAGCTAGAGAGTTGAAATTTTCACAGATGATGTATTTCTATTGCCGCTATAACAACAAATACTAAAAATAAAATAAAATAAATATTTAAGGGGGGCTCCCATACAACAAACATGATTTTTAGGGTTCCGAACCCAGTATCTCAAGAACGGTGATAGCTAGAGAGTTGAAATTTTCACAGATGATGTATTTCTATTGCCGCTATAACAACAAATACTAAAAATAAAATAAAATAAATATTTAAGGGGGGCTCCCATACAACAAACATGATTTTTAGGGTTCCGAACCCAGTATCTCAAGAACGGTGATAGCTAGACAGTTGAAATTTTCACAGATGATGTATTTCTATTGCCGCTATAACAACAAATACTAAAAATAAAATAAAATAAATATTTAAGGGGGGCTCCCATACAACAAACATGATTTTTTTACCGTTTCTTGCTCGATACTAATAACGTTGCCTTATGTTGCATAGATAATGGTACGGAACCCTTCGTGCGCGAGTCCGACTCGCACTTGACCAATTTTTTTTTAATACCCTGTCTGTAGTAACTTTTGTGTTCTCATTTGCCAATACAATTACAATAATAATATTGTCGTTGTCACTATGACCAAGTTTACAGTAAGAATGGGCACATAAATAAGGTAGACGAAATTTTTGTTTCAATATTATGTTGCGAAAATGGTAACAGGAAGACTTACTTATTTTCAGTTACAAATGCAGTATTTTTTTTCTATTTTTGAAAAGCGGTACTATTATACCATTTTATAATCAGTACATCATGAGCATATTTTTAAATGCATGGGCACTAACAGTGTAGTACATTTCTTTTTCAAAAAACGCTCCTGAATATGAGTGATGCGATAAAATTTAGGTTAAGAATTGAGAAGAAATCACTTTTTCTCGTAAAGGCTACAATTTCAATACAAATCTTTATTTTTTTATGATAGCTCATACATTCAACATGAATAAACACGAATAGAAAATCAAAAATAATGTTTTTTGTTGAAACTGTGGTCAAATTCGTAATGAAAATGGGAATTTCTTGAAAAAAATTAAAAATATTTTTTTTCCGTAACCAGTCGGCGGACCGGTTTAAAATTTTGGTATGGTGTAGGTACCTACCTGATGTACCTAACCCTGAACGGTGGACCACTATTTACGCCACACCCTGTATAAATATACAAGCTGATATGAAAAGACAAAGCAAAACAAAAACTAAGTTCAATCGATACAAATATTATAAATGTTATGTACCAAACGATTAACTTATCATATTTTGTCTGCGCACGGGCATCTCTAACTATTGATGACGTCACTACCTGGATCGCTGGCCAGCCGTGTGCGCCGCGCGGTTACCGAGCGCGAGTTAGTCTGTAATCGATCTTGTGAGCGAGAACGTGCGCCGTTTTGTTAAAATTGTACGCCTAAGATACGTGTTCTTGCAGCGGTTTAAGAGTTAAAAATTGTATTACTAATAAATTGTTTGTTGATAAAACTAATTATCCTATTGTGCGAACCGATAATTAGCATTGAGATCGAACAGTGAAATGTCATTGCGAAGTTGAGTATTCGCCATTTTGTATGACAAAAAGTATTATAAAAACTAGTGAATTTTGTGTCTCCATACTTAATACTATTTAATGTGAGTTGAACTGTTTGATAACTATAATTGTGATAGTATAATTGCATTAAGACGATTGGTGAAAGTTCACGCCTTGAGTCGCGCCAAAGGAGTGGTCTTTTGTGGACTTCAAGAGTTCGTGTCTGCCTGTATAAAGTTAAGTATAGTTTGATTAGCATTCTGCGTTATTTTGGCCAATTTATCGTAGTTAGTGTTAATGAAGCTATAGCTAGGGCTTGACAAGTGAAGACTGTGTTGAAGACGAAAACAGGGTAAGTTTGTACTATTATAAATTTGTTAACGCTGTGAAACGCAGATTTTAAGTTCGTTCGTCTTGATCTGAAGAATTGTCACGCTTCCACAAAACTAATAAATTATAAATCCCAGGTTGAACGCAACATATTTTTGGTACCCAGAGCGTGGTTTAAACTCCGTTTCTCGAATGTTCCATGTTGAACAAACTATACCCTCATTATTTGTGAAAATTGATTTAATTAATTTAATTTGATTAATTTGGTTGTTTGTTTGTTTAATCTAAATTGTTGGTATAGTTTTGCATAATTAATTTGAGCACTTGAATTGGCAATTAGATTTTAAAGGGTTTGATAATTATTTGTGCTATTGCTAATCGTATTTGTTGTTGCTCAGGTTATTATTTAATATAAATTATTATTTAATTATTGTCTAATATTGAACAACGTTATAGTTAAATTGTGGCGTTGTGCGTTTGTATAATACAACATTTATTTTATACGTTTGTTTGTTTTGTTGTTTACCTTAAAATAAATAATTCAAGTCTTAAATTAATTGCACATTGGCAAAGAATTGTTTTGTTTGTTTGATTTAAACTATTTAAGATTTGATAATTGTTTAGAATAATAGCGGCTTGTCTCATTGAAAGATATTTTGTTTTTCGCTATTGTAATATTGTTTGTTTGTGAAAGATATTTGTTTTTTTTTTTTGTTGTTATTATAAGATTGTTTGTTTCGTGCCGTTTGTGCTTTGAAGATGTCTGCCGCCGCGTATAATGTTGTCCGCGAATCATATTCCGGGATTGCGACTCATTTGAGATGGTTCACGTCAGCTGCCGCCTTGGTGAAAAGGGAGAACCGAATCGAGGCATTGTTGGACAGGCATGAGAAATGCCCTACACGACTTCAGGAGGTGGAGGCGCTTTACCAGCGCTTCATCTTGCATCTGGATGATGTGCCCCTGGAGTCGTTTCCCCAGGAGCGACGGGACAAAGTCCACGAGGACTACCTCCAAATGATGGACCTTGCCGACGACATCGCCCAGCGCGCGCGGGAGATTTTAGCCTCGCGCGCCGGAGTACCGGCTCACCGGGCCCCCTTGAAGACTCCCGTGGGCCTTTTGACCAGATTACCCAATTTGGATCTTCCACGTTTTGATGGTCGATTAGACACGTGGATGGGGTTTATTGGTTTGTTTGAGAGTCTTGTGGACTCGAGGGACGATTTGGGTCCGTCTCAAAAACTGGCCTATTTACTCTCCGTGCTTGATGGAGAGGCGAGGGGCTTAATACAGCACCTCCCAATATGTGACGGGAGCTATGGGATCGCGCGGGCGTTGCTCACCAAGCGCTATCACAACCAGCGCTGTCTGGCAGATACCCATGTCGACCAGATTTTGAACCTTCCCGTCGTGAGCAATGCTGCCCAGTTGAGGACCGAGCTGCTGAACCCCCTCCTAATAGCCACCAACTCGCTCAACCGCTTGGGACTGCCGGTTGCCAAGTGGTCCTACCTACTGGTGCGTATCGTACTCAAGCGATTGCCGGTGTCTTTGAGGGCACGTTTTGAACAGGGGCACACTAGGGATGAGGCATCTGCTCTCCCTACCTTTGACCAGCTCCTGACGTTCCTGGAGGACGAGTGTCGCATGGGTGACGTCATGGTCGCCGACACGCCGGTGGAAGCATCACGTCCCAGACCCACCAACCAACGGCGCAATGCCCAACCTGCACCAAGGGGAGGTACGGCCGCCCGCTTCGCTGTCGCTCAAGCTGCGCCACCGGACTGCCGTTTTTGCAAGTCGCAGGGACACCAAACGGTGCGGTGCCCAGACTTCGCGGTCCTGCACGTGGCCGCTCGTAGGCGGATTGCCCAGGCCCGCAGCTGGTGTTTCTCCTGTCTAGGGAATCATTACCAGCGCGCCTGTCCCGACACTCACCCGTGTCCTATTTGCGGAGGGCACCATCTGAAAATCCTGTGCGCCAACGCGAATGGCCGTCGCGACCACGCGGGGTCGCCTTCGGGCGGGTATGCCAGTGGACACCGGGACCAGTCCCGCAATTTGGAGTCCGGCTCATCACCCCCACGCCCCGCAGACTGTGCTGCCATCGATCGCCGAGTTGGTTCGGCGCGCAGCCCCACGGGCGGGTATGAAAGCGGGCCCCGGGTTCAATCCCGCACCTTTGTGTCCCGCTCGCCCTCCCCGCTTCCACGTGATCAAGCGAGATCACCTCCGGTAGTGTACCACGATTACCGTGACGCACGTCCGGTACCACTACCGTCCCCCCCTCTGGCGGAACGTCCCCGTTTGGAGACGCGCAACCCTCGGTACGGACGCTCCAGGCGCTACGAACCGCCGTCTATGGCTCGTGGCAGTCGTCACCGAGAGGAGGCCGAGTTTAGGCACTACCCGCACTTTGATTTGCCGTCTCGGGACAACGGCGCTCAGTCGCCGCCACGCCAGCATTAGGATGTTGGCGTCTGCCCCCGCTATGCACCGCCCCCCTTTGAGACCGTCCTCTTGCCCACGGCCCATGTCAGGGTCTGGGGACGGACGGGCGCCTCAGTTGTAGTCCGAGCGATATTGGACACAGGCTCACAGGGGTGCATAGCCTCGTCTTGGTTGGTAGGGCAGACTGGCCAGACTATTGAAAAATATTCAGATGTAATAAGGGGTGTCGGGAACGCCCCCGTGGCCACGGTAGAGGGCCGCGTTTGGTTTGAGTTCTCCCCCTCAAATTCTCCACGTCCGACGTTGGAATCGTCGGCCATTGTGATGGAGAATATCTTAGGCAATCACCCGCAAGTTCGTTTGTCTGCGGATGCGGTAAAATTGACCGCGGATTTGAATTTGGCTGACCCTAAATTTGACCTGCCTGGCACGGTCGATTTGTTGCTTGGTGCCGATGTTTTGGGTAAAATATTACTCGGCAAGGATCGTGTTTTGCAGCCAGGTGGCTTGGTAGCCCTCCGGACCATATTTGGGTTCGCACTGATGGGGCCTGTATTGAGGACTCCCCCCCCTGCCGAACTTGGAACGGCCTTGATGGTGGGGTCCGCCCTTTCTGACGCCGTGCAGAGATTCTGGGAAGTGGAGGAGCCACCACAAGCTCCCCGCTCTGATCCGGAGCATGAAGAGTGTGAGCAGTTCTACAAGACCAACACCAGTTATCTCCGTTCTGGCCGGATCATGACAAGATTGCCATTTCTCGCCGTACGTCCGCCACTTGGCGTCTCGCGGCCTATTGCAGAGAAGCGTTTGTTGGCGATGGAACGCCGTATGAGCAGGGACCCACTACTCAAGGAGAAGTATATTGACTTCATGCGGGAGTATGAGGATTTGGGACACATGTCTGTGTCAAAATTGGATTGGCGTTCGACGGAGCACTTCTTTCTTCCGCATCATGCTGTAATAAAACCATCCAGTGGTAAGTTACGCACAGTATTTGATGGTTCTGCGCAGACTACTTCAGGAGTGTCATTGAACCAGTGTCTGCATCCTGGTCCCAAATTGCTGAAGGACCTTTGTGACGTCATCACGCGGTTTCGACGTCATCAATTTGTTTTTGTGGCTGACATCAAGATGATGTTCAGGCAAACGGTAATTCACCCGGATGATCGCCGATACCAGCTGATATTGTGGCGAGAAAACCAGCAAGATCCCATGCTTGTCTACGAGCTCAACACGAACACATACGGGCTGAGGTCTAGCCCCTTTTTGGCTATACGTTCGCTTTGGGAGCTCGCGGATCGAGAGCGTATGTCGTTTCCTCGCGCAGCCGCCATTTTGAAGGAGGACCTATATGTTGACGATGTGTGCACTGGCGCGGCCACGGAGAGAGAGGCCCTGCTCTTGCGTGACGAGTTGATTGGCATTCTAGCCTCCGCAGGATATGAGTTGCGTAAATGGATCTCCAACTTACCTGCGCTCTTGGAAGGGCTACCGGACGACCACCAGCAGGATCCTCACCTATTTGAGAACCGTGACAACCCTACCATGATGTCAGTGCTTGGAATCCAGTACAGACCAGTCCAGGACATCTTTACATTTAATGTCAATTTGGATTCGCATCACACTTGGACGAAACGACTGGTTCTGTCGACTGTCGCGAGAACCTTTGATCCCAATGGCTGGATATGCCCGGTCATATTCTGGGCCAAATGCTTCCTGCAGAAACTTTGGACTGCAGGTCTTGGATGGGACGAGCCACTTCGCGAAGCTGTTTTGAAGGACTGGCTCCTATTTGCTTCCTCATTGCCTGCCATCAATAGGATATCGTTACCCCGTGCTCTGCTTCCGCCAGGGAAGCACACCGCGTCCCTTCATGGTTTCTCGGACGCTTCGGAACGTGGGTACGCAGCAGCCGTATACTTGCGCACCGTGACCACAGATGGTCAGGTGAAAGTGTTGTTGGTCATGGCGAAGAGCAAGGTCGCGCCTCTTCGAACTGCCTTGACAATCCCTAAGTTAGAGTTGTCAGGGGCGGCCCTTCTTGTTCGCCTTTTGAATCACGTCATGTCCACCTTGTGCACGTCAATTGACGTTTCCACGATATATGCATGGACTGACAGTCAAATTGTGCTATGTTGGCTGAAGACGTCAGTTCACACCTTAGAGGTGTTTGTAGCAAATCGTGTCTCTCAGATACAGAAATCGGAGACCCCGTTGGTTTGGAGGCATGTGCCTGGCGAGGTCAACCCTGCTGATTGTGCGTCACGGGGATGTATGGCCCCCCTTTTAGTTGAGCACTCTCTGTGGTGGGGACCTGAGTGGTTGACCAGATCAGAATCTAATTGGCCGCGAACTCCGGCCTTAGACATTGTCGCACTGCCTGGGTTGCGAACGCTTGCGCTCGAACGGCAGGACCGTCCGTTCGACCCCGATTTCTTACTTAATCGTTACAGTTCATTGGACAAATTGTTGAGTGTCACCGCTTGGATCAAGCGCTTCATGAGAAATTGTAGACATCCACAGAACAAATGTTTGGAGGCCTTCTTATCGCCACAAGAGCTCCAAGATGCTCTTCTTCACTGGGTTCGTTCTGTGCAAGAGGCACATTTTGAAGACGAGATTGACATCTTGAGGAAAGGCAAATCCAAGCTGTCTGGAGCCATTTGTAAGCTGAACCCTTTTTTGGATAGTGAGGGTCTTTTGCGTGTCGGAGGGCGTCTTAGGAACACAAACCTCCCTTATGGATCTCGTCACCCCCTCTTATTGCCAAAGAGTGGCCACTTGGTGAACCTGTTGGTGACTGATCGTCACATCAAGAACTCCCACGCCGGCTGTAATGCCTTATTGGCCATTTTGCAACGGGAATTTTGGATTTTATCGGCCCGTCGGACGATCCGTAGTGTGGTCTTTCGTTGTATGCCTTGCTATAGGCTCAAGGCCCCTACCATGCAGCCTATCATGGGTGACCTTCCTTCGGATCGGGTCACTGAGATAAGGCCCTTTGCTGGAGTTGGTACGGACTTTGCAGGCCCTTTTTTTGTTAAGACCTCGACCCTCAGGAACAGTAAAACTGTCAAGGCTTATTTGTGCGTCTTTGTCTGTCTGTCCACCAAGGCGGTACATTTGGAACTCGTCTCAGCCCTCTCGACAGAGGCATTTGTTGCGACGTTAGATAGATTCGTGTCACGACGAGGACTACCGTCCTTGATTCGGTCGGATTGCGGTACCAACTTCAAAGGCACAAACAACTATTTAAAAGCGATGTATGATTTTTTGTCGGCTAACGAGACTGAAATTGCGTCTAGACTAGCTACACGTAGAATAACTTGGAGGTTCAGTCCCGTGTCATGTCCCCACTGGGGAGGAATATTTGAAAGCGTAGTAAAGGTTGCTAAGACACATTTGCGACGGGTAATTGGCGAGTCTGTATTGACCTTTGAAGAGCTCGCAACTGTGTTTTGCAAAATCGAGGCCGTTTTGAATTCACGCCCGTTGTGCCCGATCTCTTCAGATCCTAACGACTTGGAAGCCCTCACGCCGGGCCATTTTTTGATTGGGCAGCCACTGAACGCCCTGCCGGAATATCCCCTTGTTGATGTGAGACCTAATCGTCTCTCGCGGTTTGAATTGGTCCAACAACTCACTCAGAGCTTTTGGAAACGTTGGAATTTAGAATATTTGCACATTCTCCAGCAGCGCGTTAAGTGGACTGACAAGACTGATCCACCTCATGTTGGTGACCTCGTTCTGGTTAAGGACGCTAACTCACCGCCACTGTGTTGGCGCAGGGGGCGCATTCTCAACCTCGTCTTTGGAGCAGATGGAGTGCCCCGTTTTGCTGAGGTCCGGGTGGACGGTTCAATTTTGAAGAGAGCTGTATCAACCTTGTCGCGACTGCCAGTTAATTAGCGGCCAGGTAGTCCTGGCCGAGGCGGGTAGATGTTATGTACCAAACGATTAACTTATCATATTTTGTCTGCGCACGGGCATCTCTAACTATTGATGACGTCACTACCTGGATCGCTGGCCAGCCGTGTGCGCCGCGCGGTTACCGAGCGCGAGTTAGTCTGTAATCGATCTTGTGAGCGAGAACGTGCGCCGTTTTGTTAAAATTGTACGCCTAAGATACGTGTTCTTGCAGCGGTTTAAGAGTTAAAAATTGTATTACTAATAAATTGTTTGTTGATAAAACTAATTATCCTATTGTGCGAACCGATAATTAGCATTGAGATCGAACAGTGAAATGTCATTGCGAAGTTGAGTATTCGCCATTTTGTATGACAAAAAGTATTATAAAAACTAGTGAATTTTGTGTCTCCATACTTAATACTATTTAATGTGAGTTGAACTGTTTGATAACTATAATTGTGATAGTATAATTGCATTAAGACGATTGGTGAAAGTTCACGCCTTGAGTCGCGCCAAAGGAGTGGTCTTTTGTGGACTTCAAGAGTTCGTGTCTGCCTGTATAAAGTTAAGTATAGTTTGATTAGCATTCTGCGTTATTTTGGCCAATTTATCGTAGTTAGTGTTAATGAAGCTATAGCTAGGGCTTGACAAGTGAAGACTGTGTTGAAGACGAAAACAGGGTAAGTTTGTACTATTATAAATTTGTTAACGCTGTGAAACGCAGATTTTAAGTTCGTTCGTCTTGATCTGAAGAATTGTCACGCTTCCACAAAACTAATAAATTATAAATCCCAGGTTGAACGCAACAATAAAGTTTGTTTGATTGAACACGCGAATCTCAGGAACTAATGGTCCGATTTGAAAAATTCCGTATGTGTTTATCAAACACAACATGAAGAATTTTTCAAATTGGAATAAACATACGACTAATCAACCGACGACAATGAGATAGTACAATTAATTTTAACATTTTTTTTGTCATTTGCAATCAGCTTTAAGCAAGTGTGTTATTTGTCTTTTCTTTAATAAAAGAAGTTTTGGAACAGGACTTTCAACTGTGCCTGTGACCTGCCACTGCCAATGACGTCCCCTGGTGAACTGGCTAATGAAATAAAGACAATGGAACCAAAAACGGCTGCCGGATACGACATTATCACCCCACATATTCTAAAGGAGCTTCCCAAAAAATGTTTAGTATTCCTGACAACCCTATTCAATGCCGTCATGAGAATCCACCACTTTCCGACTACCTGGAAAATTTCCGAGATTATTATGATTCACAAGTTTGGGAAGCCACCTAATGAACCATCGTCATATAGGCCTATCAGCCTCACACCAGTCCTTTCCAAGCTCTGAGAGCGAATATTTCTCTCAAGACTGAATAGCCTTGTCGAAGAAAAGAATATTATACCATCAGTTTGGCTTCCGCAAGAGTCACTCCACAACAGAGCAGATGCATAGGGTCTACAACACTATCCGTCTCTGTCTGGAGAAAAAAGAGTACTGCTCCGCCGCCTTCCTGGATATTCAGCAGGCTTTTGAGAGAGTCTGGCATAAGGGCTAGTTATGTAAAGTTAAAAAGCTTCTACTTCACTCAATTTTTTCAATCATTCAATCTTATTTAAGTGATAGATGCTTCCAAGTTAAGCATGGCAATGCTAGATCATCTTTATATAAATGCCAAGCTGGAGTGCCCCAGGGTTCGGTGCTCGGGCCGGTGTTATATAACATCTTCACCTGCGACTTGCCTGAACTAGCCTCAATAGTTACCACTGCTACATTCGCAGACGATACTGCTTTCCTTTCTTGTAGTCGAGATCCCCGGCTGTAGTTGATGGCTAGCTGTGTGCTAGCCATCAACTACAGCAACAGCTTGATAAGACTTATTTGTGGCTAAGAAAATGGCAAATAAAAGCTAGCGCCACTAAATCAAATCGCATAACATTTACCCTCAGAAAGGGACTATGTCCACCTGTCCATCTAGGGAATGATCCTCTAGCACAAACCAACTGTATTAAGTATCTGGGCTTTCATCTGGACCAGCGTTTCACATGGCAGTGTCATATTGCAAAAAAAAGAGACGATATTAACTACCGATTCAAGAACCTGCTTTTGCTGTTGGGCAAACAGTCCGCGTTGTCCTTAAACAATAAGCTGTTGGTTTACAGTGCCTTAATAAAGCCAATCTGGATTTACGGAATACAGATGTGGTCAACTGCCAGTAAATCTAACATTCAGCGTCTTCAGAGAGCGCAAAATGCCATCTTAAGGATAATATCTGGAGCACCGTGGTATACCAGGAATAGCGAAATCCACGATTATCTAAATATGCCAACTGTTTTTGAAGAAATCCTCTGGCCCAGTCGCTACTACAGAATAGCAATGTTAAGAGATTGAAAAGGAAACATGTTTTCCCCCAATCGCCGTGAATAGGGCAGTGGCCTTACTACACGCAAACGTCTTCTATAATTGCAACATATTTGATTATAGTCTTTCGACTGATAGCAAATGAATAAAATAAAAATATTAAAAAAAATGTCTTTTGGCGTGAGATGCGCAGTTCTCCAGTGAGTACCGCACAATTGGATATAACATTACTAAAGTAATTTATTAATTTTGCAATTGACATGCTATGCTTTTACTTAATAAATTGAATTACAGTGTAAAAAGTGATTACCGCAAGCGGGACTTGAACCCATGACCTCGGAATACCGTTCCGTAGCTCTAGTACGTAAACATATATAAATTTTTTGTTTCCGTGTGGTGACGGATATAGAATACATGTGTCACCACCCCATCTCCTCCCGTGGGAGCTGTAGGAGTCAGCTAAGGGATTTCTATGCAGATACCATCTTCTGCGAGAGACGGATAACTCGAGATAAAACCCTGTACCACTGCACTTTGTCAGCGTGGTGCTGTAAGCGCGGTTCCCTTCTGCTGACATAAAGTCTGGTTCGGCGAGAAAGGCATCACAACGCAGATATGCAAATGTGAGAGGTGGACTCGGCGGATCAGCAAGGCAATGTCGATGGCCAAGGGCGGCAGTGGAGGGCGTATAGTCACTGCCGGCCAGACACAACATCTTCCACCTCCTTCAGTCGTAGCGGTTTTTCGTTCCACTGATCCGGGGAGAGGGAGGACGAGTGTGTGCGTCTGTGTCCGCGCGAACGCTTACGCACCTTAATATATCCTGCGCAACTGACCGCTTCCGTCATAGGATTCCGATTACGCCAAAGTCCCTTGGCGATGGGTAGAAATAGAGGTCTAGCCTGATGCATCCTGGGCTTTGTCTTATACCTGCACAAGGGCGGTCTCGGGGGCATGAGTACATGCCGTGGTCGTCTCGGTGCTGCACTTTGGGGCGACAGCACGGTTTCGGCAGCACCCGGGATGACAAAGCAGCCCTGATTAGGGAGACACTGCTTTCCTCGCTTAGCCGGGGAGGGGGCTAGAAAAGGTGCCCCAAACAAATGTTCGTCCCATTTTTGAAAGGTGGTAGTTACCACGGCTGCCACCGCATCATTCAAATCGTGGTCGACGTATCAAAGAAGCGAAAACCATCAGAACATCTACCATGACATTCGGCGCGTGGAACGTGAGAACGCTGCTTGATCGAGATGGCAACGCCTGCCCGGAACGGAAGACCGCCGTAGTAGCACGAGAACTACATCGCATAACGTGGATGTGGCTGCTCTCAGCGAAACACATCTTGCTGATGAAGGTGAGCTAGTGGAGGTAGGTGGCGGTTACACTTTCTTTTGGAAGGGTACTGCTGTCTCTGAAACTCGGCAATCCGGTGTCGGGTTTGCCATCAAAAATCACATAGTAAAGCGATTGGAGGAGTACCCTGTACATATCTCGGACCGCGTTACCACGCTTCGCCTCCACTTGGACAAAAACAACTACCTTAATGTCATCAATGTCTACGCTCCAACGCTTGACAAACCTGATACCATCAAGGAAAAATTCTATGAGGAAATATCTCTTTGTCTTGACAATATAAACGCCAGAGAGCAGGTACTTTTGCTGGGTGATTTCAATGCCAGGATTGGTCAGGACTACGAGGCTTGGCCTGGAGTTCTGGGTAGACATGGAGTAGGCAAGATGAACAACAATGGCCATTTACTGCTCAGTCTTTGTGCTCAGTATGGTCTAGTAATTACGAACACTGCATTTAGACTTGCCACCAAGTATAAGACAACATGGATGCACCCAAGATCCAAACACTGGCATCTGATCGACTACGCTATTATAAGGCAAAGAGATATAAGCCAAGTGCAGGTCACCCGTGCTATGCGGGGTGCGCACTGCTGGTCTGATCACCGACTAATAATTACCAGGATGAGAATACGCCTCCGATGTCCGCGCAGGTCTCCTAAAATTAAGCTTCAGTCCCTGAACGTGGAGAAGCTAGACGATCCTACGGTGACAGAGAAGTATGCTGAAACACTCTCTAAAAATCTGTCACTCATCAAGGTAGGTGATGTTGACGCCGCTTGGGGAGCGTTGTCGTCTCATATCAGTGTCAGTGTCAATATCAGTGGGTGTTTCTATGTATTATAAGTATGTATTTACAAAAAAAAAAAAAATTTAGTATATGTATTCTATCCGTATTCTGGTACCCATAACACAAGCATATAAGCTTAGCTTGGGACCAGAGGACGCTGTGTGAAATGTCCGTGAATATTTATTTATTTATATTTATTATATCATGTGTGCCGCTTCCAATACACTTGGAATAAAGTGTCGTCGCAATGCAGACTGGTTTGACGAAAATGATGAAGTTCTGTGTGCGGCACTCTGCAAACACCGTAATCTCTTGCGTCAGCATAGGAGGCGGAAAAGTAATGCTGTGGTCAAAGACAGTGACCGTGAATTGCGCAAGCTGTCTCGACAAACAAAAGATAGGTGGTGGCGGGACAAAGCTAGTCACATGCAATGGCTCGTTGACACAAACCAGCTTGGAGAGTTCTATGGCGAGTTGCGCCGGCTGATTGGTATATCCTTCCGAGCTAAGGTTCCTCTAAGATCTCTGGATGACGGAAATCTATTGAGAAACAAGGAGGATGTACTTAGGCGGTGGGCTGAGCACTTTAACACTCTTCTGAATGTCGACCGATCAGCTGATATGCAAAGCATTGGTTTAATGCACCAACTTCCTTATGCATTAGAACTGGATGTGCCTCTGTTGCGAGATGAGGTTGTTACTGCCATCAGACAGCAACAAAACAAACGGGCACCTGGCATTGATCTTGTTCCGGGAGAGCTGATCAAGTACGCAGGAGAGGATCTCCACACGTTTTTGTGGGAACTGTTTGTTCACATGTGGGAAAAGGAGCGCGTACCAGACGCTTTTAAAGTATCACGCATACGTGCTCTCTACAAGAACAAGGGTGATCGATCCGACTGCAGCTCTTACCGCGGTATTTCACTTCTGTCAGTGCCCGGGAAGGTCTTTGCTAGGGTTCTCCTAAATCGTCTCAAGGATTTGTCTGAGAAGATCTTGCCCGAAACCCAGTTTGGCTTCCGCCCGAATCGAGGTACATGCGAAGCGATATTCTCCGTACGTCAACTGCAAGAAAAGAGTAGAGAACAAGGTTGTCAGCTATATCTCTGCTTCGTTGACCTCGAGAAAGCTTTCGACAGTGTGCCTCGAGAGGCTCTGTGGTTGGTGTTAGGAAAGCTCGGATGCACGGAAAAGTTTGTGAAACTTCTTAGACTCCTGCATGACGATATGAAATGCTGCGTCGCTGTAGATAGCGAACAGACGGACTTTCTTCCCGTTACTTGTGGCGTGAAACAAGGATGCGTCTTAGCACCTACTCTGTTTGCTTTATACTTTGCGGTAGTAGTCAGAGAGGCCCTTCAAAGTGTTTCCGAGGGAGTTCGCATCCGCTTTCGCACGGATGGCAACCTTTTCAATTTGGCCAGATTTAAGGCTCGCACTAAGGTTTCGCATGCATTGATCACCGAGATCATGTACGCTGATGACTTGTGCTTTTTGGCGGAATCCCCTGATGGCTTGCAACGACTGATATCTGTTCTCCAGAAAGCTTGTTGTAAGTTCGGCCTAAAGATCAGCGTCACTAAAACCGAGGTTATGTCCCTAGACACACACGGTCACGAGACATTTACCACTATGCTTGGTGAGAATGTGTTGAAGCAAGTGACAAAATTTCGCTATCTGGGGAACACTATAACATCCAGCGGCGTGCACTGATATTTAACTTAGGGTAGGCAGTCACAAAAACTTTTTCTTTTATAGATTTTTAGCATAGCCACGCGACGGATCTCTAAGTCGGAAACCATGCCAACAGAACAAATTTAAATCTGAATATCCCGAATCAGTCCACACTGTACTAGAATTACTAAACAATAACTACGTACGTACATACATACGTACATGTACGTATGTACATACGTTTCATAACTTTTAACATGAAATTTTCGAGGTACAATACCTTTTAGCTGGCTTAGTTGTCGTAACTCGGGTACACAGAATCTTTTTACTGAAAGACATTTGTGAGAACTTGTTATTTTTAATTTTTAACAAACACACACTATCAACACACATTTCACAATCAAATAACATTTTAAAATCAACAAACGAAAATCCATACAATTATTAAATTATAGAAACTCTCAACTGGCACTTGACCTTGATTTATAACGGAACATCTGGCACCGCCCCCCGCCAGGCCCCCCGCTAGATAA
Organism: Orgyia antiqua; assembly: GCA_916999025.1. Classification (NCBI taxonomy): domain Eukaryota; kingdom Metazoa; phylum Arthropoda; class Insecta; order Lepidoptera; family Erebidae; genus Orgyia; species Orgyia antiqua. Next base: position 4,447,630 of record OU779872.1, read on the forward strand.
CAATAGATGCATTGTTTCGAAGATTTCACAATGATTTTGTATAAACACCTAATAAGATGTATATATATTTGGCTTGAGTATAAAATTCTTTACGAATTAGTATTTAACAATTCTAAAGCTTAATACATAAATGTTTTTAAAACTTCCGGTAATTAGTACGGTAGTAAAAAATTGCGATAAATTTGTATAAATTATGGTATATTTTGAAATTGAAATAGTTTCATATTAGAGTGTTTATTTTTTCTTATAGCTAAATGTTATAATTACGAAATGTAATAACCACATAACACGTTCACAAACATTTTTTTTACACTAGGGCTATAAAAACTAACGGTACAATCTCTCACAATGGCGGGCACTTAAGATAAAAAAACACGGTAGTTTCAAGTGGCTTTGTTATCGTACGGCTAGGGTTTCGAGTACCTAACATGTGTTGAGCCACAGTTTGGTTTATCTACTGTTTATAATATAAACAACAGATGTTTATCTTTGTTTATTTTTAAATACGATTCAAATAAAGCGACCCATTGTAAGTTTGGGACTCGAATCACCGACTTTACTACGATAATTTATATTGAGAAATTTATGCCGTAATTCTTATTAGAATTTTTTTATATGAAATAGTATATAATATTTTCTACACAATTAATAAAAGCTTTTATGTACTTACCATATAAGAATAATTAGAAAATAGCATCTAGAATTCTAGAATTCTAGAATTTGTCAAACAAATCTGAATGCCATGCAAAAATGACCCGTATTTACATACCGCAACGAACAACTGGCACGCGACCATAATTTGGTCGCTTGCCAGTCAAGGTGCGGAGCCAATTTCGGGATTGTGACATTTGTAACACACACAGAAACACAAACAAAAGGTATTTTTTGGTACACTATTAACACAGGCACAGAATAAATATAGAGAACCACGACGATTTCACATTAAAACCTTTAAGAACAATATAAATATGTCGCACTACTACACACGAACTGTCGCGCCGCGCAGGTAAACTGACACTGACCACAGTTTAAAATATTTATTATTATGTTAGACCACATTATCGGCTTGACTGCTGGCCTATTCTTTCCCATACACATTGTAATAGGTGTGAGAAAGACAATTATAATAGATTTTTACTTATTCGCTATAAACGCGACACGGAACTCGCGACCCGAAATGGGACGCGTGCCAGTTGTTCGAGAATTGTCGCATCCCGAATCGGGTCGCGTGCCAGCTGAGAGGTTTAAACAGTTCAATGAATCACACGAAAAAATAAAATGGCCTCCGTCGAACCAAAATATTTCTGCTATTTAAATAAATAAAACCTTACTAAACAAAAATGCATACGTGATTTATTAGACTTCCGACTATTATATTTATTCGGATTATAAGTAACGAACGAACATTGCCGAATACTCGCGGTAACATCCGATCGCGAAAGCAGGCGGCAGGATTTTCAGTGTAAATCGTCTTGGATATGTAAGCCTGTGTGCGTTTGCGAACTGTGCACGGACACCAAAATTTCTACACACATATGAACTCATGGCAGGCGGGCCGAGTCGAGCTTGTCCTACGCTAATATTATTCCTTCGCCAAACGCCTGGCAAAAAGCAATTTGCAAGCACATATTGGTGCGTTTTTAAGTTATAATATTTTGTTTAATTAATAGTAAATAAATGAATAAAGTCATCTAAAGCATACGAACGTTTTATTAAAATATCTGTGAATGGCAAGTAAAGCAGTGCCTGTCTGCTTATATAGAGCGCACGCCCATGATAACATCCAAGTGTGACCTTGATGCTGAGATTAATAGCAGGATCGGAATGGCTGCTGCGGCATTTGGCAAGCTGTGTCCCAGGGTCTTCTGCTCACACGACCTTAAACTGGCCACAAAAATCTCTGTATACATGGCGGCTGTGCTGCCGGGTCTCTTATACTCGTCAGAGGCGTGGTGCGTGTACCGGCGCCATATTCACATTATGGACCGTTTTCACCTTAAATGCCTTCGTACTATCATGAAGATCAGATGGTACGACAGAGTACGAAACACTGAAGTTCTGGAGCGAGCCAATGTCGGTGGTATTGAGTCATATTTAATGCGTAGGCAGCTTAGGTGGTGTGGACACATATCACGTATGGATGAGAAGAGAGTAGCGAAACGCGTCTTCTATTCAGAGCTCGAGGAGGGCAAGCGCAGGCACGGTGGTCAACTCCTCCGCTACAAAGATGTCCTTAAGCGCCACATGAAGAGATGCAACATAATGCCATCGCAATGGGAGCATTTGGCAGCACAGCGGTCAGAATGGCGCAGAATGGTTAATGACCAAGTGAGAGATTTTGAAGATCAGCGTAAAGCTGACTTGAATTTAAAACGTGATCAATTAAAGGCCCGTCCACCTGCGGCCATAGTTTACAATCACAACAATGGCGTTCTTATGTGCCCTCATTGCGCGCGTAGTTTTACCGCATAAATAGGGTACGTGAGCCATGTTCGTGCGCATGCACGTCAAATCACCGACTAGGGGTCCAAGTGGTCGCCATGGCCGAAACCGGTCGGAGAGATCATCATAAAAATCGCAAGCGTAAATATAAAAATTGCCGCTCTGATTCGGGTTGGGTCGCGTATAATATAAGGCTGCAGGAATCGTTGTAACCAGATGATACGCAATGCGAAACGACGTCATATACTTCTTAACATCTCTTCTTCTTCTCCTTCTCAAGTGTGGAAATTCCTCGGGACTCTTGGAATAGGTAAATCGGCTCCAACTCACCTACCCCAAACAGTTACATTAGATGACCTTAATGACTTTTTCGTCACTCCAGAGAAATGCCAGACGGTGGTTTATATAACTTCTCTGCTACGCCCAAACATTCCTTCTCTACTACTTTCCCCAATTGAATTGGAAGAGACTTCTGACAACCCAACAATGTCCCACCGAATCTTGCTCAATTCCTCATCCAGCTCGGCGATCTTCTCGTCAGTCCTGGGCGTGCGGATGTTGTGTGTTACCAGGGCCAGAGACTTTTTTGTTTGGTGGCCGGATCTCGACCGGAGATTCTTAGCACCCCGTACTTCACCGTTACCAAGCCCGCCACCGTGAGCCGGAATAGCGGGGTCGCTGTGGCTCGAGGCCATTGTGGTTTTGCCTTGTGTCATGTGGGGGGTTATTGCCATAATCGCCCCGCTTGGCAGGCGGGTTGGCGATCGCAGTAGATGTTGTGTTACTCAGGAGAACGTTGCTGCCCGTTATCCTGGTGATCCCTTAGTCGCCTTTTACGAAACCCACGGGAAGTGATGGGGAGGTGCAATACAATAAAATAAAATAAAACAAGCTTTATTTCACAAACACAAGATTTCACAAAAACCATATAGGTGTAGATATTACATTATACAGTAGTACAAAGTTGGTGAGCAAAGATTTATAAGAATCTTTGGCGAATTTCCGGGCTTGACCCTGTATTGTCTAACTAGGCCAAGAGTTTAGCCTGTGTTTAGGATACAGTACGTAACCCCCTGTCATTATATTATAGTTTACAATATATTGTGCGTGTCGTACTATAGTTATAAAAAATACATTTTAATACTTATTTATAATCTCAGAATAGCAATAGTTACATGCAGCATGCAGTAAAGAATAAGGCTAAATGAGTATGTTATGTTTTGTGTATGTTTATGAGAGTGTTTGTGTGTTTGTGTGTGTGTGTTTGTGTGTTTGTAGTTATGATTGAGTGTTGTTGTAACCATATTAACCATAATATTTTAAATTAAAGTAGGTATATGAGCTAGCATATGGTGGTTAGAAAAAATTCCGTTTCTACGTAAGATTTAGATTAGATTTTTGTTCAATATGTGCCTTAAAATTTAATGTATTATCTAAGACAATGCCTAGGTACTTAATAGTATCTACAAAAGTTATAGTAGGACATTCGCATGATAGTGTATTTCGCTGACATGAATGAAGGGACAGATCTAGAGGAGTGTTAGATTGAGCATAAGGCTTCGGGGAAAAATTAATGCACTGAGTCTTTGCCAAGTTAAGTGTCAAAGAGTGTAGCACGAGCCAATCAACAACAGTATTTAAGCCCAATTGAGCATTTGATTGAAGCTCAGAAAAGGAATCCGCCACAAAAGTGATAGCGGTGTCATCTGCATAGCAGACAACTTTTGCCTTCGAAAGCTTTAAATTACAAAGGTCATTTATAAAAACTAAAAACAAAGTAGGTCCCAAGATACTGCCCTGGGGCACGCCGTAAAAGATTGGTTTTTCATCACTCAAATGTTCACCTATCTTAACAGACTGAGTCCTACACAAAAGGTAACTTTTGAAGAAGTCAAGCTGAGCACCTCTCACACCCATTAGTTCTAACTTGTGTAACAACGTGTCTATGGAAACCGTGTCAAAAGCCTTTTTGAGGTCCAGGAATATGGTAAGGACCTTTTTCTTGTCATTGAGGTTTTGAACAATATTGGTGATGAGGTCTTGGACGGCATCCGATGTTGACTTTTTTTTACGAAATCCATACTGCTGTGATGAAATCAGGTTGTAACTATTCAGGTATAGGACCAGTCTATTGTTTACTAGACGCTCGAGAACCTTAGAGAGTGCAGAGAGAACGGCTATTGGACGGTAATTTGATACTAGTGTCCTATCGCCACTTTTAAAAATTGGATGTATTATGCTCGTTTAAGTGAATTTGGAAAGGTAGATTTCTGAAAACATAAATTAAATATTGAGCTCAAAATTGGAGCCAGAATACGTCCGTATCTTCTCAGAACTATTAAAGGAATGTCGTCCCAGCCAGTTGCTGCGCTGGAGCGAAGCGAATTTATGAGATTTAATATTTCACTCGGATCTGTATCCTGGAGCACAAAAGAAGTCTGATGACTAAAACTATCTTTATTGGCTGTTAGTCTATGTGGAAATAAGTTTCTGATGTCATCAGCTAAATCTTTGCCGATACTAACAAAATAATCATTAACCACATTACAAGAGGCGTTAGGGGATGAAGCCAGGCTCAAAAGCTCCTTAGGTGTTACTTTAGGCTTAGAAGTATGCGTGATATGTCTTATAGTGTCCCAGAGAGCTTTTGGATCTTTTTCTGATTTTTTAAGCTGCTCGGTATCATACTGCTTTTTAGCTGGTGCAAAAATTTCGATACCTCTTGTATGTAACACGTAATACTTCATTAGAAGGCGACAGTCTAAGTTGCTTGTGTAGATAATCTCTATGTCTAACACATCTCAATAGCCCGGGAGAAATCCAGGGTTTTATTGATCTAGTCTTAGCAGTAATCTTGATGTTATGAACCAAACGATCGGCCTGCCATATTAGGTATGTTCACGAACATATGTTGAATGGTCGTGTGGTACCGCGACCGATGGCGCCACCGGCGTTTACGCCGCGGCGAACGAGCGGCGTCAGCGCACGGCGGTGACCTTCGCTCGGTAGTTAGTCGTAAAACACATCTTGTATGCAAGGTACGCCGCGATTTGAATGCGATTTGAAACGTTTTTTGCAACTGTTTTAAGTGTTAAAATAGTTACCAGTAAATTGATTGTTGATAAAACTAATTATCCTTGTTGTGTGAATCGATAATTACCATTGAAATTAAAACTGTGAATCACCGTCGCGAAATGTAATGTTCGCCAATTGTACGGAATAAATGTGTTATAAAAACTAGTTAATTTTGTGTGTCTATATTTAATGCTATTTAATGTAAATTGAACTATTTGACGAGTTGATGATTGTGATAACGTAATTGTATTGGGACGATTGATGAAAGTTCACCGCTTGAGTCGAGCGAGCTCGTGTTTTCTCCCTGAAAAAGCTGGTACAGTATAATTAACCCTTCTGCGTAATTTTTGGCCAAATTTTTCGTGGTTAGTTAGTTAAGCTATAGCTAGGGTTAACACGGTGAAGATTGTGTTGAAGAACGAAAACAGGGTAAGTTTATAGTAATATAAATTTTGTTAACGCTGTGAATCGCAGATTTTATGTTCATTCGTGTTGGACCTGGAGAATTATCACGCTTCCACTTAACAAACAAAATTATCCCAGGTTGAATGCAACACTTGATGTTAGACGAATTATTAGAAAGAAAGAAAATTTTATTTATTTCAGGCCACAAGCACATTAGGCTAATATGGATAAAATTAACAAATTAAAAACTAAAAACTATTTCTACAAAACTAAAACTAAATCTACCTAAAAACATACAAAACTAACTCTGAGCCCAATGTCACTGTGGCGAAAAAGGTACATTACTCAGCTTTGTTGGGGCAACGTGGAATGTCATCCCAACGCTGATTTTCAGTAATGCCCTAATTTCTGACTTTGACGTCCGACGGCGACATTGTATGCATTACCAAAAATTAAACAACTAAAAAAATTCCAAAACAAAACAAAGTAATACAATTTATAATATAAACAGAAAACAAAACAAAACACATACAACCACATTTTCTAGACATAATTATCCTAAAACACAAATATACAGATGTCAAAAACAACAACATTACACTCTGTGGTTAAGTATGCTACAACTATAAATACTCTGTGCAAACAATAGGTAATCTATGACTTGAAAGAAAGTAAAAGTAAAAACAATAATAATAAGTACAAATAAGTCTTTCTGCGTCTTTCAGTAATATATTAAATTAAAAGTGCCATAAATTAAAACAAAATAAAAGGTAAAGTGTGAATGATTGTTGCGAAATGTAAAATTTATAAGTAAAACGAATGAGAAATCTAATACCTGTTTTCAAATCTTATAATAGAGAACATGTCAACCGCGTGTCCATTTATAGCTTGGTGTTCAATTAAAATTACACGCAATGTGATTATTATGAGTAAGCAGACATCAAAAATGGACACATCAATAGGCGTGCATCGAGAAAGTCCCGGCTTGGCAAAAACAGCCGGCACACTAAGTCACAATGTTAAAATAAGAGGTTAGTAAAGCTAAAATTATCTTTTTTGGATAGTTATTAAATGTTTCTTCAGATGATTTATGAAGCTATGTTTTGTTTTTAGTTTAGAAGACGGTGGCCAGAGACTATTCCAGCAGTGTGTCGCGGCGTATTTGAAACAACCCCGAAAAGCAGTTGTACGAAACCGAGGAACAGCCAAAGGACTCACGCCAGATCGCAGCGGGTATTTACATTGGTCGCGCCTCCAGTAAAGCTTGCTGTACAGGTAAAGAGGTTGTTGGTTTTTTATGACACCAAACACAAGACTAGCCAAATGAATCTGTCTTCGGGCCGACATCTTAAGGATGTTGTTTGCGTTTAGAAAAGGAGTCACATGTTGTCTTCTCGGTATATTGAAACAGAAGCGAGCACAAGCATTCTGTAATCTTTGAATTAGGTGTTCTGTACGCTTTAATAAACAAGGCCCATATACAGTGTCGCAATAATTTAATCTGGACAGGACAAGGCTATTCATAAGCTGTACACGTAAACGTGCGTCTATATGCTCCCTGATACCATACAGTACCTTCAGTTTATAAAAACAAGATCTTAAAACATTATTAATATGTTGTTCAAAATGTAATTCTGGATCCATATGCAAGCCCAAATTGTTACAAGCATCGACCCTAGTTATACTTTCTCCCGAAATAAATATTCTTGGATCCTGGGTGAGTATGGAGTCAACCTGTCCCTTACTACCCAGGATCATAAATTTTGACTTCATAGGATTAAGTATTAGAGCGTTGTCCCTTGCCCAGCCATCAATCCTCTGTAAATCCTCATTTAATTTAACAACTGCCAACTGTGTATCATTAGGCTTACATGATATGTAAACCTGTATGTCATCAGCATACAAATGGTAGCGACAGTTGGTAATACAGTTTGCAACATCAGCACTATAAAGGATGTACAGGAGAGGTCCGAGGATCGATCCCTGCGGCACGCCCCTGGCAACCTGGCACTGGATAGATGATATGCTGGAACCATCGTCTTTTCTTATCTCTACGAGTTGACTACGGTCAGTCAGATAGCTCCTAAACCAATCCACTGTATTTTTATCGAAGCCGTAAAAATGTAACTTTGATAGAAGCAAATTTCTGTCAATGGCATCGAAAGCTCGGGAACAATCAAGTAATACCAAGAGTGTGCCCTCACCACAGTCACGAGCCTCAAGGATATTACCTACGACATCAGAAAGGGCAGTGGATGTACCACGTCCCTTACGAAAGCCGGACTGGAGGTCTGGTAGTATATGGTTGGATTCAAGATATTCAATTACTTGAGAATGTACAACCCGCTCCAGCACCTTGGACAACACAGGAAGTATGCTATTACGAATGGCTGTGGAAAGCATGTCTGTAAGAAGTTCCATAGCGGAATCAGGATCTGAAATAGATGTTAAGGGTATAAAATCGAGGGTATGTATGGATTTATCCAGCATTTCAAAGTTGATTTTCCGTACTGTTTTAGGTTTTAGTAAAGGTTTGAAATAATTAATACACAGTAGTGTTGAGTGATGGTCGGTGATCGTAGTATCTAAGACATAAGTACTTGCCAAATGTTTAGTGTTTAGGAAAACATGGTCTAGGCAGCTTTCACCTCTAGTGGGAAACGTGTGTGCAAAAATCCATGAAAAGCAAGACAGTTAAGATAATCATGGGATTGTTTATTAGAAAACGAATTTACTTCAATATTAATATCACCCGTCAAAACAACGGTTTTTATTTGAGAGAGCGTGGGGAGGATGTTATTTAGAGCAGATAAGAAAGTGTTTATGTTGTCTATAGAAGGTGACATAGAGGGGAGTAAGGGGGACAATAACATCTGATCTGCCCCAAATGTCAACCTCACCTGCACGACCTACATTTATAGAAGATCTAAGGTGCGACAGCACTCCATCTGTCGTGGTGCTCCCTGCTGGAAAACAAACGAGGCAATGGCGACCGAACTGTGGCGGGATAACCACTTACCTACTTTAAACACTAAGTAGAAAAGCGACATCGACCTTGAGATCTAAATTATCTCTAAAATGTCTGGTGCAGAAGGCAAAGGGAAACCACTGCAGCTATACTCCCAAGAAAGTCACATGAGAAAACAGAAAAACGAGACACGATTGCCCTACGAGCCGATTAGCGACCGGCGCTGCGCTGCGTCCGGGGCACGTGGTGTGAAATTGGCGACCGGCCATGGCGGGGTAGGAAACCAGGCCCTCCATGGAAATTCTGCAACTGGAACCTCCGTAAAACTACGACGTCTCCAGATGATAGGCACTTGGAATGTGCGTGGTTTGAACCAACCTGGGAAAATCACCATACTGGAGCGAGAGGTGACTAGAGTTGGTATTAACATATGTGGCCTAAGCGAAACACATTGGAAAGGCAACGGACATTTTATGACGGACAGACACGTTGTTTATTTTTCTGGCAACGACAATAACAGCAGCAATGGTGTGGCCTTTCTGGTGCCATTAAATCGTAAGAACTGCGTATTAGAGTATGAGCCGATAAGTGATCGCATTATTAGTATCAAGATGAAGGCTTCACCGATGAATCTTAATATTATACAGGTGTACGCCCCCACCTCTGCCGCCAGTGACGAGACAATTGAGAAATTCTACTCTGAATTCCAAATCAACTATGTCGAAGATCCCTAACAGAGAGTTGCTAGTTATCCTGGGAGATATGAATGCTAAGATCGGTAGAGATGCGGATCAACTGAGCAAATGTGCGGGAAGGTTTGGTCTAGGGAGTCGAAACGATCGAGGCGAGCGCTTCATACAATTTGCTTCGGAAAACGATCTTTTGATTGTAAACAGCTTTTTTCAACACCACCCCCGAAGGCTGTACACGTGGGTATCGCCTGATGGAAAAACTCGCAACCAAATTGACTATATCATGATCCGATCACGATGGAGATCTTCAATAACTAATACCCACACGTTACCTGGAGCTGACTGTGGATCAGATCACCAACTTCTGATCTCTAAACTTAAGCTCAAGCTTACAGCAGCTAGAAGTCTTACAAAACAAAAGAAAGTAGAGGTAAAAGATCTCTCTAGATTCCAATCAGTGATTGAACAGAATTGGTCACAGTGGTCTGATGCAGATTTAAATAGCGAAACACTTGACGAACTATGGAGTCGAGCTAAGACACTTATTATTGAAACGGCGACGGAAACTGCACCACCATTAACGGCATCAAAAAAACAACATTGGATGGCCGATGACACCTTCAAACTGGTTGAAAAACGTCGGAAAATGAAAGCATCAGGATCCGATATAAAAGATCTTAATGAAGTATCTGCACAGATACAACTTAAATGCAGACAAGATCGTAATGCCTACTTGCGCAAGATATGCTCAGAAGTCGAGGCTCACGCTGATAGATATGAGTCAAAGACTTATACCGCAAGATTCGTGTAATCACAAGAACACTGCCATCTAAAACGTGGGCTATCGAAGATCAGCATGGCCAGTTAGTCACTGAACTGGATGGGATTTCGGATGTCTGGAAGAATTACTGTCAATCTTTATTTCGGGACCCAGAATCAAGAGATTTTGCACCAACAGAGCCTACAAGTCCTATGCTTGAGCCTAATATTCTTGACTCGGAAGTGAGAGCCGCCATACGACATCTTAAGAGTGGTAAAGCCACAGGAAAGGACAACATTCCGATTGAAACTATACGAGCACTGGGAGATCGTGGAATTGAAATATTTCACACCATTTGTAATAAGATATGGCTCACAAGCAAATGGCCATCGGAGTGGGTTAGCACGGTTTTTACTCCTCTTCACAAGAAAGATTCGACTAGGAAGTGTAGCAATTATAGACTAATTGCTTTAATAACACATGCCAACAAAATAATTGTTATGTACCAAACTTAACCTATCATATCAAGTTGCGCGCGCGCATCCCTAGGAGATGGTAACTTCACTATCGATGGATCGCCGGCCAGCCGGGAGCGCCGCGCGGTGACCGAGCGCGTTTTTTTTAGTCTGTAATCGATCTTGTGAGCGAGAACGTGCGCCGTTTTGTTTAAATTGTACGCCTAAGATACGTGTTCTTGCAGCGGTTTAAGTGTTAAAATTGTATTACTAATAAATTGTTTGTTGATAAAACTAATTATCCTTGTTGTGCGAATCGATAATTAGCATTGAGATCGAACAGTGAATTGTCGTTGCGAAGTTGAGTATTCGCCATTTTGTATGACATAAATGTGTTATAAAAACTAGTGAATTTTGTGTCTCTATATTTAATACTATTTAATGTAAATTGAACTGTTTGATAACTATAATTGTGATAGCGTAATTTATTGGGACGATTGATGAAAGTTCACCGCTTGAGTCGAGCGAGCTTGTGTCTTCTCCCTGAAAAAGCTGGTACAGTATAATTAATCTTCCTGCGTAATTTTTGGCCAAATTTTGTGTGGTTGGTTAGTTGAACTATAGCTAGGGTGACACAGTGAAGACATTGTTGAAGAACGAAAACAGGGTAAGTTTGTACTATTATAAATTTTGTTAACGCTGTGAAACGCAGATTTTAAGTTCGTTCGTGTTGGCCTGGAGAATTGTCACGCTTCCACAAAACTAACAAATTATAAACCCCAGGTTGAACGTAACAATAATGCTACACATCTTAAACGAGCGACTGAAGGCCTATTTGTCCAAAGAAATTGCGCCAGAACAAGCCGGATTTGTGAAAGGAAAGGGAACCCGTGAACAAATTCTCATAGTTCGTCAAATTATCGAGAAGGCTCGAGAGTTCAACAAGCCTACTTACATATGCTTTGTTGACTTCTCTAAAGCGTTTGACTCGGTAAGATGGCCAATCTTGTGGAAAACGCTCCTAGACATGGGTACACCACAACACCTCGCACCTTCTCAGACAGCTTTACGAGGGGGGAACGGCTTCAGTGCGAACAGAGGACCACCTTTCACATAGTTTCCACCCAAGTGCAGGCGTGCGACAGGGGTGTATAATGTCTCCGTTACTTTTTAATGTGTATACTGAGCTTGTCATGCGAATCACTCTTGAGGACTGGACAGATGGCGTTGTGATCGGCGGATACAAAATAGCGAACTTGCGGTACGCAGATGACACCACCTTATTTGCGAGCAGCGCCGATCTTATGAAGGAATTACTTCTCAAAGTGGAGTCTTACGTTTGGATTAAAGATAAACCGATCCAAGACCAAAATTCTGATCGTAGATCGTGTAAACCACAATTCGCCCGAAGTGACACAGATTGCGAATTACGACGTGGTACAAACCTACGTATACCTCGGGTCTTTAATTTCAAATAATGGGGGCTGCGTGGATGAAGTAAAACGACGCATGGCGATGACCAGAAACGCAATGGAGAAATTGAAGAAAATATGGAGGAATCGTAATATTACCAAAGCCACTAAGATCCGTCTCGTGCGGACCCTCGTATTCCCCATATTCCTTTACGCAGCAGAGACATGGACAGTGCGTGAACTGGAAAAGGGGAGGATAAATGCTCTGGAGATGTGGTGCTGGAGGAAGATGCTTGGGATTTCATGGACGGCAATCCGCACCAACGTATCTACAGGTATACTCAGTATATACTCCAGGAATTAGGTATCACACAGCGTTTATCATCCGTAGTACAGTCACGTATACTGCAATATTTTGGCCATGTTTCAAGGCGGAGTAATGACTCCATAGAGCGATTGGTTGTGCAGGGCAAAGTGGAGGGCACTAGGTCGCGGGGCAGGTCCAAGTGAAATGTGCAGTGGGAACTGGAATTTCAGAGTGCACCAGACAGTCTAGCAATAGGGAGAGATGGCGGCAAATCGTGCAAAAAATCGTGTCCACTTCTACCAATGACAAGGATGCCTTAGCGTGACCACGACCGCTCTGACAAGAGCGAGACGACAGAGAAGAAATAGAAGGTGACCGATAAATGCATAGTACAGCCAAATCAGAGTTTATACGAACTATTAAACCAGAGGCAGAATTTTGTAAGTCAGGCTCGTGAACAGCAATTGAAAGATCCGATTTGACATATACCACTATACCGTCACTTTGGTTAAGATGTTTTGTAGTTTTAAAAGAACAATAGTTTTGTAATGTCGGTATATTAGTGTTATTATAGCAGTCAAGCCAGCACTCTGTTAAGACAATGACTTGACAGTTGAAGGTGAGACGTGTGAGACAGGACAGAAGATTTAAAAAGTTGCAATTAATAGACCGTATGTTTTGAGTGAAAATAGACAAACAGTCCTTTTCGTTGGTTACTACACTCGCGTGCAACCGAATCGACTCACCTATACAAAACTGCTAAATGGTGTAATATGTTGTAAAAGAATAAAAGATATAGTAAGATATGTATATTTTTTGAAAGCCTATTTCATAACCTTTAAAGTAATACCATAATTTAAAAAATCTGCTCAATGGTTTCGAATTTAATCGAATTCGAATTACAAAACAACAAAAATTTTATTAGTGAAAAATAACAAATGATAATTAAAATTGTTAATTAACCAAATGTTATGAAAAATAAAGGAATTTATTAAATCAATAATTAGTGTTGCCCCCCCTGGCTTTAATAACAGCTCTGAGACGGTTCCTCATCGACCTGATAACCCGTAAGGGTTATCAGGTCGATGAGGTAGTAATACCAGTCTGGTAGTAATACCAGATCTTGAGGGAGAGCTTCCCATTCCTCTTCGAGCGCTGTCTTTAGCTCTACAATGTTTGCAGGCGCTGGATTTCTGGCCCGGACCCTGCGTTTCAGCTCGTCCCATATGTGTTCAATAGGATTGAGATCAGGGCTGAGTGGTGGCCAGTCCATGGTCTCAATACCAACTTCATCCAGGAACTGACGAGTGATTCGTGCTGTATGGCAGCGGGCATTATCGTGCATTAGAAGGAAGCTATCTCCTATGAAGCCTTCATAAGGAAGGACGTGATCAAGGAGAACATCTTCCACATATCGGTCTGCAGTCAGACCGCCTCCTCGGCCTCCACCGGGGATGAAAACAAGAGCTGTTTTTCCTTCCACTGAAATGCCCGCCCACATCATACACGAACCACCGCCATAGGCCACTGTTTCCGCGAAACAACATTGCGAAAATCGCTCGCCTGGACGCCGGTAGACTTGAGCTCTTCTGTCGCTGCCATGCAGACACACTCTGCACTCGTCAGTGAACAAGGCCGATCGCCATTGTTCAGCCGTCCAACCGATGCGTTCGCGAGCAAATGCAAGGCGCGCTTGTCGGTGAGCCCTGGTCAATTTAGGGCCTCTGGCAGGCCGTTTTGGAGTCAGGTTGGCATCTCTCAGCCGTCTTCTCACCGTCCACTGACTGACAGCGACTCCTCGAACCTCTCGCAGCCGCTGCTGCACAGCAACACCGGTGAGATGGCGATTTCTGAGGCTTGTCGAGACGATAAAACGGTCGTCTCTCTCAGAAGTATGCCGCCGCCGACTGTTATCTGGCCTCCTAGAGTAAGAATGTGTCTCCTGGAACCTTCTGTATACCCTGGATACAGCAGATTGGCTCAGATTCAGTCGACGAGCGACTTCTCGCTGACTAAGGCCTTGTTGTATCAAAAGGACAACTTGGGCGACTTCTTCTGGTCTTGTATCCATAGTGGCGGCGAATTGCTTATCGTATCTTACGGTGATGTGTTCAGGTCAACTTCTGATAAGCGACTGATAAGGGTGTGTTGCTTACGTGGGTTTATATAGGGGGCTGCATAGCGCAACACGTTAGTACTGCAAGGAGTAAATTTTACGGACTTACGGTTCATATCACGATATTTTTTAAAGTGGTGATTGGATTAAAACAGTAAATGTGTCAATTTAAAGCTATAAGAATAAGCTTTAAAAAAATATACATTATGTATACTTTTTTTTATTTTTTTTAATTATAACACACTTTTTGTCTATTTTGTATGGGTGAGTCGATTCGGTTGCACGCGAGTGTATATCCTGATTACATTCCTCGGGTGTACAGAACTTAGAATCAGATACAGAAAGTTGATAATAAATTGTTAATTGAATCAACCATTGTTAAAAATATTAAAAATGAACAGTACAAATGTGACATTACAATTAGTTGTAATTTTAAGCTTAGCTAGAGAGCGTACTGTTAACCAAGGAAGTAAAGGAATGAAAGTATGAGATAAAGCATGGCAACATATTTGGTGTATGCAGTTAATGTGAGATTGATGTTTGGCTGAGTTTACTTGTTTTATAGTTGATACTAGCTGTCCCGGCAAACGTTGTTTTGCCATACTAAAAAAAAAACGGTTTGAAAAATAGATGTTGGCCGATTCTCAGACCTACTGAATACGCATGTAAAATTTCATAAAAATCGGTCAAGCCGTTTCGAAGGAGTACGGTAACTAACACTGTGACACGGGAATTTTATATATTAGATTAAGCTATGGTTTGCTTCAACATATTGGTAATTAATTCTTGTTATAATTTTTATTGAATTGTAGTGTGTGTAGTAATTGTAAGTGTAGTTGTTAAAAAAATGGTTGTACATTTTAAAATTGTAAATGTTGGTAAGATTTATAAAGTTCATGCAAAGAAAGTAAAATAAAATATTTTTCCATGATAGTCAGGTTTTGCGGGCAGCAGTTAGTTGTTCTAATTGTATTTCGCTTTTTATAACGGTATATGGAGCTTCATCTTCCTTTCTCAACAAAATACGTCCGCTTGATATCCAACAGTGTTTATAATGATGTAATCTAGCAAAGTTTCTTGCCAAATAAAACAGCTTCTTTAGCGACGGCGTCAATTGTTCAGTGACGTAAATTGGAAATATTTCACCAGTTCAATTCAATTAATAAAAACCAGTTCAATTAATTGTTTGAATTTTGTTTGTTGTATGCTTTAACAGCTGCGAGAAAGTTACTTTTTAAAAGAGTATTAATGAACTCGATCTTTAAAGGCGATGTGGTCTTTTCTTGTTTGGAAAATTGCCTAGACACGTCTCGAATAGAATTAATAGGTATTTCGATATTCAATTCCTTGGCTAAGTAAGTTACCATATCAAATAGGTCCTTCTTGGTTTCTCGAGGTTTCTTCGGCACATTGCGAATTTCGATACAGCTTTTTATGAGATTCCGGTCGAATAACTCAAGTTTTTCTTCGAGCAAAGAAAGCTTATTACTCGTGCAAGCGCGTTCTTTTTCGAGCCCACAGATTTTAGTCTCAAGAGTAGAAAGCTGATCGGACAAGAACGATATGGACTTTTCTATATCTCTATTCGAGTTTTCTATTGAGGAAAATTTAGGTAGAAGTTCGAGGAAATGGTTTTCCAATTTGTCTAGCCGGGCGTTTTGGGCCAAGATTAGATCACCGATAAGAGATTTTATTTCTTGCGTAATATCAATTTTTAACTTTGCTAGCTCGTCGGTGGACTTTTCAGTCGATGGACATCGACGCTTTGCACGTTGTTTAATGTTTATAGGGCTAATATTCAAAGAATGTTCGTCTTCACATAGCCTAGTAAGGTCCGAGTCGGAGCGTGATGGCGCATTAATTACGCTGAGTTTTGATGGTGATTTTTTAGGCATGGTTTGTAATTACGTAGAAGTAACAAACTTACGATATATATGAATAAAATGTTGTCTTACAAATAAGTTCCACCCCTACAACTCGGTCCCACCCCAAGCAGCGATGCGATCCGCCCCCAGAAACGCCCCTGCGCAGGCGCCTGTTTTAGAGGGGCTGGGATACTGCGTGTGCGAATACGTCAATAATAGGCGTTAACCTATTTCTCATAGACAAATACAGATATGTATGTGCAATAGCTCACCACAAAGTAGCTTCGTATTTATGTTCGCCTAGTACTTCACTATGAATTTAATGTAGACGACTGCAGTTGTACTTTATGTAAATGTGACTTCCCACCACATCACTGATTAGCTTTGTATGTAGTTATGCGCACCTGGTACTTCACTGTGATTTTTGTAATTTATTTTAATTTAAGAGCACTTTAAACACGTCCACTGTATTTGGTGTCCACGGGGGAAGGACAATACAGGGGCCAAGCCACCGGTGGCTGAGGATCCAGGGAGAGGAACCTCCTCACAATCCGAGCCGTATCCAATATAACCTGCTTTCTGTATAATAATAACAATTGAATAGTAATCTTTATTATTCAGTAGTTATTATTTGAAATATGTACGAATATTTTGCTACACAACATAACGTCAATGTTAACTGAACTTTCTTTTTATAAAAACAGTGTATTATAGCATAACAATTTATATTAATATAATTTTATTTTAGTTCCGTTAAGTTATTGACGCACAATTATTATTGAAGTGAGACTTGTGTAGTATGTTTATATTGTGCTTAAATCTACACATACCTTTATGTAAACTGTTCAAGTCCAATCGGTGTAACACAATCTTA